>JANXJC010000055.1:26396393-26422909 GCA_027564655.1 Leptodon cayanensis | reverse complement strand
TGTGCCAGCACTGCTCAGCAGTAGCCAAAACACTGGTGTGTTATCAACACCTTTCTAGCTACCGATGCAGAGCACAGGACTACGAAGACTGCCATGGGGAGAATTAAGTCTGTCTCAGCCAGACCCAATACAATGGCCAAGTTTGCTCTGTAGCAAGGGCTACGGATTTAACTCTGCACTCATTTTCATAGCAATAAATCAGGAAAAATATCATTCAAGCTACGTCAGTTTCACTAGTAAGCCAGCACTGTGCATTCTGGCTCAGCTCAGAAAATGGCTTCAATTTTACAAATCATAATAGATTATAAAAGGCAGAGTAAGTGAATGGTCAATCTAGCAACATTACCTCTTACATGAAAAATGTTCACAAAGTCAAATATTATTAGAGAGCAAGGCAGGTTCTAAATGTGAATTTTGCCTGTGAGGAACAATGGAGGGATTTTCAGGGAGCTTTACTAATCTACTGCTTCTATAAATATTCAGTAAGTTATTGTTGTTAGTAATGTATTGGTGGGGTTAAACTTAACATTTGCTCAATTCTTTCTTCCTCCATTCTTTAGCTTTCTCAATTCTCATTAAATAGTACTTGAATACCTCTCTTTTAGCATTTTCTTTTGCAAATAGCATGACACAATGTAGAACTTTCTTGGCATTCTAATCAATGAGATGCAGGGTATTTTACCAGCACAAAGAAAACCTACTTTAAATTGAGAATTATTGTTAGCCTCTTCATCCTTACTGTTGAACTATGCAGGCCCTTATCACATTAGTACTGCACAGCCTAGAAGAAGGGTAATTGCATCATCAGTCTCTCTTGGTCTCTGCCTCAGCCCTTTTAACATGCTCATCCTTTCCATTACTTCATGATTTCATTTAATATTCTCCTGAGTTAAAATCATAGCAGCAGCAAGAACATGCTGAATTAACAGTTGCTGTATGCTCTACTCTAGAATTTCTTTCCTGTGGATTAAAGGGCAATTGTCATTTTTTTAATAAACAGTGTCCTTTTGAACTTTTATGTCGAAATAAATGGATACTGAATTTTTATTTTAGAGTTCAAATTTGAAATATAAACAGGTAACATAATCCTGTCTTTAATAAAATTACAAAGCATGACTCCATAATATAATCCTTTAGGTACCTAGTGCACTTGCATTCCCTTCAGAGAGTTAAAGCTATTTAAAGGCCTCAGCATTGTGGCAGTTGCATGCATGTGTTATATCTTTTTTTATTTCTTGTATTACATTTTTTTGAGTGGACAGATAATGCAGTTGCTGAAAATGAGAAATGCTGATTCTTGCTTCCAGATTTACATTGGCAACAGATGGGATCCCTGCTTTTCATAATTTCAAGGGACACAGTACATGGAAATGTAGGGAAGCTTATTACTAATTGATGCAAATCTTTCCTTTTTAATTATATCGTCTATTTTCAGGTGTCTATGCCTCTGATAACAACAAAAAATGGATACGTAAATAAAAAAAGATAAAATTGATTAAAAAAAGACATATGAGAGCTGACAGAGATAACAAGTGATCTGCCATTTTTATCTCAGATGTCTCTTGCTCCCTAATGGTGTGTATGTGTGTCTCTGTAGACAGACATAGATATTATATAAATTACAAAATTTCTGTGTCTGTAGGTACAAAGCCTTACATGGGCACAGGCCCCTTGGTAATTACAGGCAAGAAAATGAACATCCAGATCTTAATGATAAAAATAATACTTTCATTCAAATTCTCTCAAAGGTCAAGATTCTGTCACTAGTATTCATAAAAAGTGTTTGAATAGTCTTATTTCAATAATGGAACTACTTACAGAGCTGAAAACTGCAAGAAGGGAAGAAAAAAATCTAACTAAAAGACCTTTAAAAATGTTTGCTGTTGGGATAGTACAGTTCTCTAATTTCATGACGTTTGCCTGAACTTGGTACTCAGATGAGATGAAACTGATTCCTAAAAAGCCCAAACAATGCCTTAGGACCCAGTTCAGGTTCCTACTTTGCTTGGAATGCTATATATGCATTTACTCTGATGCTGTCCTCCCATGGTATAACTTCTAGTTGCAGCATTATTTCTTCAGAGAGTGAAGGAGGGAGCAAGATGGAGGTAGGAACCAGACACTGTCTGCTGCATGAATTTTAAGGGAACGTGTTACTTCAGGGAGGAATCCCCAAAGACCTGATGCTTGTGTAGCCAGCCTGACTTTTCTTCTTTAGCTTCACAATTTGTCTTTTGGGACAAAGAGGTAGTATGTAGCAGGAAGTAGTAGGACAATACTCTAGGGAATCATGTCACCAAGGAGAAAGCCAAGGAAAGCATAAATATGTTGTGAGCTGAGACTGCTGGTAACTAATACCAATGATTTTAGGATCTGTTTACTGACAAGCTGAATTTCTTTCGGGAGGAATGTGCATTGCAGTGGGGAGGAAGGATGTATAGAAGAAACCTTTATATTCATATTCACAAAGTAGTAATTTTTGTTTTCAGACAATGACTATAAAATAGCCAATTTTATATCATTGGAACTACTTTATGTTCACATGAACACAACTAAGAATACAACATATCCAGAATTTTTAAAGTGCATTTGCATTTTTTTCCTCAGTTGTGTCTTTCATTTTACTCTATTTTGCTTGGATATAGTACTTTTAACATTATTGTTTATTAACTGTGTAATTTTAAAATAGCTTGAAGATTACACAGAAAGATCTATCCCAAAACCCAAATTTATATGGTATTTTGAACATATTAATCTGATGATTCAACTTGAACATTTTAGTTTAATACTAAATCCAACCAATTTAGTTTTTACAAAACTTACTTACAGCTGTTTACCAAGAAACATAGTAAAGCAATCAATTTTATATGAAAGAACCATGAAGGTAAATAATGCAAGAAACTGTATTACTTATAAGCCTATATGGTTATTTCAGATTTTATGATCACTTTAACTATATAAAGTATTTAGATATGTGCTGGCAATGTGTGCTTGCAGCCCAGAAACTTAGTAGTATTCTAGGCTGCATCAGAAGAAGCGTGACCAGCAGGTTGAGGGACATGATTCTTCCCCTCTACTTTGCTGTTGTGAGAACTCACCTGGAGTACTGTGTTCAGCTCTGGAGTCCTCAGTACAAGAAATGCATGGACCTGTTAGAGCAAGTCTAGAGGTGGGCCATGGAAATGATCAGAGGGCTGGAACACCTCTCTTATGTAGAAAGGCTGAGAGAGTTTGGGGTTGTTCAGCCTGGAGAAGAGAAGGCTCTGGGGAAATCTTATTGCTTATAAGAAAGATGGAGAGAGACTTTTTACCAGGACCTCTAGTGATAGGAAAAGGGGTTATGATTTTAAGCTAAAAGAGGGTAGAATTAGATTGTATATAAGAAATTCTTTACTGTGAGGGTGGTGAGGCACTGGAACAGGTTGCCCAGAGAAGCTGTGGCTGCCCCATCCCTGGAAGTGCTCAAAGTCAGGTTGGATGGGGCTTTGAGCAACCTGGTCTAGTGGAAGATGTCCCTGCCCATGACAGGGGGATTGGAACTAGATGATCTTTAAATGTCCCTTCTAACCGAAACCATTCTATGATTCTATGATTCCAGAATTATTATCTTCAAATTCCACCTCTGAGATGATAAAATTTGACCTTTATAGATCTTTCACTGTATTGCTTTGTCATCTTGTGAGAACAACAGAAATTGGGTGGGGGAATTAAAAAAAAAAAAAAAAGAACTGATGAATACAACATCTTTGATTTCATGATGGCTTAAGTTCCAAGCGTCCAAGTGAAGATGGAAAGTTCTTTTGGATAAACTGCAAGACAGAAAAGATCAAACAGTATATGAACAATGAGTATCACTGGATCGGTCAGAACTGGTTTGAGTTTTATCTTGGTTTTTTAATTTGTTGTTTGGCAGTACCCGAAAAATTTCAGCAATGTATAGCAATCTCTTGGAATAAACACTCAGGCTGATAAATTTCTTGTCCCAAGGAACAGCAGAAACATCAGAAACAAATGCCACAATTGAGGCAATATTAAAAACTCAAGGAATTGCTAATGCTGTCCATTTTAAGTTTTCTATTATGTTTTGTTCCTCCCCATTCTGACCATTATACATCTGAAGTATAATTTAAATTACTATCAATTCATCTCACATGTCAAGGGAGTAATAAGAAACTCATTTTCTACACACAGAAAAATAAATCCAATAAACCACCTAAACAGCAGAAGTTTTATTTTTATTATACCTTTCCAAAGCAGAATTGCACTGAATAAATCATGGATGCACTGCAGGTGTGAAATCCATTGCTTTCTGCCTATATTTTTGTGCACTCTCTAATTCCCTTCAGTTATTAATAATAATTTCTAACCAATAACCTGTCTGTAGTTGTAAGAAACCAAAAAGGTAATGCCATTTTATTCTTTTCCCCTTGAATAAACATCTGCCTACACTCTATTAGGAACTGTTGTTTTTATCACAGGAGGAATATTCCAGTACTGTAGTTAAAAATCACTCAATTTAATAAAAATTTTAAAAAATGACAAGTTTTTGAAAAGTCTAAAATAAAATATTTGACAGAAGTATTGCAGTTCTCAATGACATGGCCAAAAGTTGAAAAAGATTCTGAATGTTGCAGGCTTTGAAATTATTAATATAATCAGTGATATTAATCTCAATTCTAGCGATTTTGAAAAGTGTAGCTTCTCAGAGGCTGTCTGTCACACTTGTACAAGGTACAGGATCCTATGTATCATTTCTTATGCAAGAAAACCGTATTTAGTACAAACTTTAGGTAAATAGTGGCAAACCTAAAGGAATATTAAAAAACCCACTGAGAATTTAAGCATTTTATCAGCAATCTGTTGGTTTGCCAAGGGCACAGGAGTGCCAGCAGAAGTCTGTACCTTGAAACAAATCGCTCATATGCAGACATTTAAATATTGGAAAACCAGCTTTAAAATCTGAGGATCAGATCTCTTCAGTCAGGTAATAAATGCATGTCAGGACTTGAGGTGCAGATAAGCAGATCTAGGTGAAACACATTTAGCTGAAATTGCCATGTGAGCAGGGACTGAAAAAAAATAAAAAATCAGGTAGCATTTTTGCTCAGCAGAAAGTATGTCTAAGAAAAGAACCAAATTTCAAGGCATTGCATCTGAGCTAACAGTTCAGATAGAAAAATCCTAATATCGTTGGGACTAACAAAACACACATTTTATAAGTACGTAGTTAAGTGTATCCTATACAGGGAAATCTGTCAATCACAGTGGAATAACACCAACATAGCCAATACCATGTACTGAAATGTGCCATTGGTACTCTGAGTTAAGATGAGGATACGGCAACAGAAGTACTTTCCTTGCTGTCCTACATATGTGCTTTCTGATTTACATTTTCTCTTTCCTTTTTAAAGACTTTAGGCTACGTCATACTAGTTATGAAAGGGTACCTAGCAAACACAGGAAGGAAGCAAAAGCAGGTGTCGATCATCTTCTGATGTCCACACAGATGGGAATAACTAGTCTGACGTACTGCTAAGCACTGCATTATCACTGTGTGACATATTCTCCAGCCTCTATTTCTGCAGAACCAGATTTGAGAAATCCATGAAGCAGACAATATAACTACATTCTTTCTATATTGCTCAGATATTCTGAAATTTCTATTACATGTTTCGAGGTTCAGAAATTCTCTTTTAGTACTGTGCTTGGTCTTGAGGTTATGATGCAAGGGGGACATGTATTTTTACCCTTCAATAATATCTTTACTCTGCACACACTTACGCTGTTCTCCCTTTTCAATAGTCTACCAAAAAAACCCTCAAAGTCTGGGTGTTAATTAAATTATTCTACTAGAGATATAGGACCAATTTTTGTATTGCAGAATTTTCAGTTTATACAACCTTATTTATCACAGTGACATTTGCATGACATCACTGAGAATACCTTAACTAACTAGCTTACTTCAGGAAGAATGGCTGGATTGGAGAAATAGACATCATGTGAAATGATAATTAAAGTATGTGACTTCTGAATAATTTTATTTTGCTCTTCTGTAATTTTCTGATTTAAAATGCTTTACAAAAGAGATAAAAAGTGGGGAAAGAATTAGTCCGAATATCTGGAAGGCCTTCAAAGTGTGAAACACTGAATTTATATTATCTATGAGTTTCTGTAAAGAACTCATAGAAGATCCTATTTATTTCAGACATCTAAAACTAGACTAAACAAAACACAAATATGTTACCAGAAACAAACTTTATGCAGTAGTAACACCAGCATAAACCACCTGTTCTCTTCCCCTCTCATTTAGAAATTAATAAAACTAAGGAGGATAGCAGGGTAAGTTGCTCACTGTTCAGTTCTCTCCAAGGCTGACATTGGAGCTGCAAATTTGTTTCATGTCTTGTGCAGTATTAAGATAGGTAGATAGATAGATAGATAGATAGATAGATAGATGGATGGATAGATACATAGATAGGTAGATGTCCAAAGTTCACTAGGAGATTTTACAAAACTAAGGTGTCAGTGGTACAAGATGAGATGCTAATTTTTTAAATCCAGTATCACCAGCAAAAAAGCACACACTTACCTGTCTTGATAGTTTACCTATGCATAAATATTGACATGTATTTATTTATTTTCCTGATAATCCAGGTACTAAAGTAGGTTATATAGATTCTGAGAGTAGGTTTAATTCATAAAATGGTATATATTTTTGTCATTTTGCTATAAGCATTGTGGGATACATGTGATGCAAGCCTTTTGCTTTCATTTAATCCAACATTGCTGTACATATGTTAAATTTTGTCTTACATAAATCAAATTTATTCACATTACATAAAAATATTACACTATGGAGGATGGAAACAATTTAAAATGGACTGCTGATTGCTAGCACAATATTTTCTAAAACTTATATTCAGTTCACACACAGAGTTTTGGATTGGGACAAACTGGAAATATTTAAAATATAGGTGGCATTTTTATTTTTATATATCAGAATGTATTTTAGGAATAAATATTTCCATCTTCTGATTTTACAGAGGATGGGGAAAAAAAAGCAAACGAAAAAAGGCAAAATGTTTTGGAATAACTGTTTTGTTGAGAGGTGGGGTGGTTTTTTTTAACCCTTGAATTTGTCTCAGAACTACTTATTTCAGAACGCATATTGGATCAGACACTGTAGGCTGGGAAGGACTGAGTCAAAGTTAGCTAGATGGGGCAGAGTTACAAAATATTTTCAGTGTAGCAAAAATGATGAAACTGTCAGCCACAGCTGATTAACTTAGACATTGGTTATATCATGTTGACTAAAATAGCTCTTATTTGTCAATTTCCCTGTCCTTCCTGTTCTAACTACAACTCAAACAAGCACCTTGAAAACTTGCAAATCTTTCAGTTGTCTTGTGCAGGAGAAAAAAAAAATCCTAAGAGGTTAAGAAGCCACAAATTCTGACTACTCGAGTCAAATCAGGCAGTGAAAGACAAAGCATGAACACCACCACCATAGCTAAAGTGAAGAGAAAAAAAAAAAAAAGAGCTGAAAAAGAAGATAAAAAGCGTGAAGGAAGAAAACCAAAGATGTGAAGGAAGAATTACAATGAAGGGACAATACACAGAAAGAAAATAAGCTTGATATGCATCTCTTCTTCTACTGATTGATGAAAAACATATTTGTATATATCAAATGAAATGCAATTAGAGTATTTTCCCCTTATGCTTTTATTAAAATGATCCCACTTAATGATGTTGACTTTAACATTTGTGACATAAACTACCTCACTGACCATATTTTACAAATAAACTTATACCTGAAAAAATAAAAATAGATGTATACATCTAAATTTGTGTGTATGTGAAGTGCAAATTACATAAAAAAGTCCATTTTAGCACACAAAGATGCATATTGTTTTGTGGATTCAGATTAACATTTGCATTTCTGTCAAGTGCCCATTACAGTGAAGTTAAATGTTAATTAAACTTCCACTTTCTCCTACCAAGTATCCTTCAACTCACAAGTAAAGATCAATAGAATTTTTTGAGATTAAGAAGCCAAAGACCCAGAAGTATTTTATAAATAGCTTACATTTTTGTTGGATTTTTTCTGCTTTTCCAGATTTAGTAATTCAAATACTCTTTGGCGTTTAGAGTAATTTCTATATTTGCAATTTAGAAAGATAAACTCAAACCCCTTGTTTTTTATGCATTCCTAAGAATGCCTTACGTGTAAATTTGTTAAGTTTTTGCTTCTTCCATGGATGTGTTTACTTCTTCAATGTGAAAGGAAAATATGAGCAAAATGCTTAACCAGAATCATGCACATTACAACCATGTTCATAGGTTCATAACATCATTAAAAAACTCGGATTGGAAGTATCTCAGGAGGTCTCTAGTCCAACTCCGAGGTCAGACCAGATTGTTCAGGCCATGATCCAGTCACATTTTCAACCCTTGAAGCATGGAGACTGCACAACCTCTCAGGGCTGCCTGTTCCACTGTCTGACTGTCCTCTCAGGGAAACCATTTTTCCACATATCGAGTCTGAACCTCAGTTTATGCCTGTTGTCTCTCATCCTCCCACCATGCATGCCTGAAGAGCCTGTCACTGTCTTCTTGATGACCTCCTGTACTGGAGGACTGTACATCCTGACTGGAAGACCATAGTACATTAAGGAGTTAGTGATCCACAGTACAGTTAACCCAAGTATGCCCAGGCCTGTGCTGTGTACCCAGGAGTACAATGATTACACCACCTGCACAGCCTTGCCTTTATCTGAAAATTCAGCAAGAAGCTCTCACGAGCTTCTCTCTCATCATTTCTGTTTTGACTGCAGAAATGATTAACAGAGTTGTTTCCTTGTAAGAAAATCCTATAATAGCTTGAATGATGGAAAGGAGGGAGTATCTACTATGGATGGGGTCTGCATGGCATGCTGCTCATGGGTAGGAGTCCTGTTCAATGCTACACAGCTCAGGCTTCCCAGCATCTGAAGGGACGTAAGATTATCTATGCTTTTCTCTTATTATAGCATTAGCTCTAACAAATAGCATTTTAAATGATACCTTATAGTCTGAGTGTGTTTCTTACTAGAATCATAATGGACCAGCACTCCTTGGACTAAAACACCTCTCCATAGGTGCTGGGTGGCTGCTGTTAGGTCTCCCCAAAGCCATCTCTTCTCCAGGCTGAACAAGTCCAGGTCCCTCAGCCTCTCCTTACAGGACAAGTGCTCCTGATCCTGCCCAGCTTGGGGCTTTCTGTTGAACTCACCCCAAATTATCAGTATCTTTCCTGTACTGGTCCAAAACTGGATGCAGTATTCCAAATGTCTTCTCACAGTTGCCAGGCACAAAGTCCAGGAGACTTTGGTGAAGTCTGAAGCAGAAAAAGCATCGAGTACCTCAGCCTTACTTTCATCACCAGATCACTTATCCCATTTAGAAACTGGCTAAAAACATTACATGCTTAGCTTTTTACTACTAACATAACAGCAGAGGCTCTTCTTGTCGCCCTTGACATCCTCTGCATACTTTAAATTATCGCATGTTATGTAAGGCAATAAAGAAACAGGCCAATAATATGAAATATTGCAGGATTTGATTCTAAGTGCTTCAAGACTAGTTTAACAAAAGATTAATTTAATAAAACTGGTTTTCACAAGTACTGAATAACCACCACTGGAGTCAGTGATCATTTTAACAGTCATTTAGAAGAGTACTAGTTCCGTCATTATGGTCAGAAAAAAATATACTAGTTTATCCTCCTATTAGCTTGCTATTACAGAAGGATAATGTCCTAACCAAAGAATACAACAGTGAGAGAAAATTTTGTCCTATTAGGATTCCTCTCGCCAATCTTTACCTTGTAAATTTAGCCACCAAGCCTAAGATAAGCCTCCTGTGTAGTGCTGGGAGAGAAAAAGGCACTTTCAGAGGAAGTGTCAAACATTTAAGATGAACTGCTGTTCTTGCTCTTTCCCATAACGATAGGTGGAACCTGAACAACTAATTTACACTCAACAATAAAGTTTTAGATAGTGAAACTTAGGTGAGATGGATCTACCCTCAATGTATTATCTAACCTTGTAAAATTTAATCACGCCGCTGTTCTATTCATAGGTAAGTAGCTTCTTGTTTTTTCATTCTCTTGCCTTTTATGTTGTTTGAAATCCTAATATTATTACCTCCAATATCAGTATGAGACAAGATGGAAAGTTTCAGAAAAATAGAAAATTTCTTTCTGATTCTTCTTCAACAGGAAATATTAGAACTGTTTTTAACTCAAAACCCAGCAAATATTGTGACTGTCTAATTCCTTCTTTTTGCTTGAAAACAAACAAAAGAGACTAATTTCATAGAAGTTTGAAACTATTGTGAAAAGCAGAGTAGCTTAGTGGGAGTATTAGCTGTGCCAGGGATTGTTTTTGCTTTGTGCTTACAAGATAAAAATATTTCCAGGAATAAAAAAAATCAACACTATTTGAATATTTTAATTTAAAGCATTTCTAGTTTTATTTCATCTTTTGATTTTTTCCTCTTATTTGTTAAATGTTTTCTTTTCTGATCTTTTTTAAGTGGTCCAGGAGTTACAGAAATGTATCAGCTGATAAAGAATGTAAGTCTATTACTCTACGTACATCTATGTCTGCTGGGAACAAGGTGACAAATGGACAGGATTTTAGCCTCTGAAAGTTCAATAAGCTGGTATTGTCCTGACATTGCAAACTGTTTACCACAAAAATCCTCTACATCTATCACCCAGACCCAGCCTTTGCCTGATTCTAATTCTACTGACGTTGAAACCTGAAGCCCTTTGTGAGTCATTTATCACACTTATTAAAATGTTCCATTGTGGATTAGAATAGCAATTCACTATTACTTCAGAATGCTGCCCAAGGGCTATTCTATGCAGGAAATTCTAATGCTTTATTGAAACAGTGGTTTGGTCTTAATAAATGATTCTTTGCAAAGGCACCATGCTTTCAATTGTGAAAAATGATGCTGGCATTTCAAAGCTGGCATCAGTGCCCAATATTATGCAAATCCCCTTACTTATTACTGCATTTAAATCTGGCCTAAATACTTCACACTTAATATTTTAACAAGTATATGTCAATTGGATTATATAGAAAACTGTAACTAAGGAACGGCTTTCTGCTTACTGAACTATAAACAGGAGCCCAGTCCTTTGAAACATAAGATAAATTATACAATCTTAAATACTATCCAAACGGATATTATTTCCCCATTAAAAACTGACATAATCAGAAACCTTTTCATGATTATTTTCTTAAAAAACTTAATCTTGTTCTTCCCCAAACCAAAAACTCAGTGGGAGCAAAGTAAGCCCATGGAAGAGAATTCTGAATCATGTCTTGACTGATTTACTTTACAAAGGTATGTATTAAAGTAACTACAGATCTATATTTCACAAAATAATATTAATATTTAGATGGTTGTGTGATCTAAAATATGCTGTACATGATCGCCCTTTATACATATGAAGCATGTGTGAAGCATGTGTATTCATTCAGCAATATGAATTTATTTATGTACTTAACTCCATGACACCTGTACCTTTTTGCAAACTTTAAGTCCCCTGACATTCCTTACTGACACTGCTTGTGAGAGGTGTTCAAAAGAAGTTGTGACCCTGTAAAGCGTTATTCCTGTATATGTAATACCTTTATTTAGAAATGTATTTCAGCAGTCAGGGCGTTAGCCCCAGCTTTCAAACTCTGAAACTAATTTTTTTTCTGCCAGTCTTTCACTGCATCCATGACTGAGTCACTTAAATATAGATTTTCAAGACCACTTATACAACTTCCATGTTCTACACAACAATATCACTTTTGTGTCTTACTCTTCTCATTTTTAAAATATTAGTAGCACTTCTCTATCTCACAAGAGTGTTTCAAGAGTAAATATTGTCAATGTTCTGAGTGTCTCAAACACTGTATGTAAGAAGTATAAAAAACACCTAAGATCGACAAATTGGTAGTAACTTCAATGAGAGTGCAATCACTTAACCTCCTTCAAAATCGCGTGGAAGAAAAATATTCTTCATTGTCCTCATTCATCACCAGTACTTTTAAAAAGTGAAGATCATGGAATATGCCACTGCAATGTGGTCACTGGGAAGAGTTCCAATGAACTTCTTTTGAAGGAATTTTCATACACAAATGACAACATTTCAGTGACTGAAAAAGAAAAGTCATATCCTCGATAAAGATATTCTATATCATTAATGTAGAAATACATACAGTCTAAAAATAGAAATATTATGAGTGTATCTAATAACCAGTATGTACTATGTATGGGTATATAGTCATAAATAAATCTATTTTGTGGTTGATTTGCTTTTTTATGTGATCTTATTTGTGGAAAATACTATTTATTTTGCTCAATCAGAAATACATATCTGTGCAATGAAAACATGTCATTTACTACAGCGCAAAAGTAGAATAAGACAAAACACTGTTAGTTCCCACATGCCTGATTTTATGCCCTGGCATCTGTTTGAAAATATGGATGTGTAAGGTGAGGGGAGTTAAAAAGCTGAGTAAGCAAGGCTATTAATTTTATAAATAGCATTATATTTAAATAGCACAAATTAAAAGTGAAGAAATTATAAGTAAGACTCTAAACTTCAGTCGTTGCCTCGTACTGTGGCTACGTCTTTTTGAACTTTTAAGAAAATATATATAATTTTTAAAATTTACCTTAAAAAATAACTTAAGTTGCCTACAGATCAAAAATGTGAACCAGTTCCCACTGGAGCACGTGGAAGACTGTGCTGTCCTCAGCTTCCCTCTGACCATGATTCAAACTCTGACACTGTGTACAAGTGAATTGTGCCACAGGATTTCCACCAGAGTGAACCAGGCAGTCTGGTTGATGGGCTGTAAGTACAGAGGAAAACATTTGCTTTAACTATAAAGTGCCCTGGATACTGGGCTCTTCTGCAAATGTCACAAAAGAGGACATACAATGAGTATGAGTAAGAACAATCCAATAGCTGCACCACAACAGGAGTATTTAAGCAAATATATACATATTTGATATTACATGTATCAGCTGAGAAGGAATGCTGTATTTTGTTCACATAAACATTTTCCCAGGGGAGTGACTGGGCCAGTAGGAGAATTTTTGCTGTCATACATGTGCTTAAACTTCCAGGTAAGGTATGAGTTCTGAAACCACAGCTTGGGTACACAGAAAAACCTTGAGCATAGTAGCTTTTCAAACCCAAACATTTACCTTAGCTTTGCACAAGAATGGTATCAAATGGCAATCTAAGTAAAATTGCTGTTGAAAACATATTAAATATATTAATTTTACACCTCTCTTCAAATGTTTGTGGGCTACACCTGATTTTCCATACTGTTTGAATTATTATTGTGAAAATAGATTTCATTTTTATTCTGATCACACTTTATTTAATTGTATTTTGAATTTAAACGCCAAGTAGTGAGAAACCTCTATGAGGTACCGTTGTGAATAAGAGATGATACTTTCTTACACATGCTTTCTCAGTTTTACCAACGCTTAGAAGTATTGAATATTAACTACCCTAATTGGGTCACGTCCATGGTCTACGTCAGCCTCACTCCCTCTTGCAGATAGTAGGATACTGTATCTCTTTCAGAAAATGGCAAGAGGTGCTATTTAGGAAGAGCAATTAAACCCAGCCGTTTGCTGCAGCTCATTCTTCATGGGGTCCTCCAAATGTTGTATCAGAGCTCTTAGCAAGTTATTTCCTATACCTAGTCTTTTTTGCTATCAGTCAATGGACTTGTCCGCTAATTTGTTTAGTCTTTCTGAACCTGCTGATAACCTTGCTCTCCACAACCTGTGGTGGAAGCATGTTCCAAAATTCACTGCTATGTGTGGAAAGAAATACTTTACCTCTTCTGAAAGTCAAAATGAGGAGTCAAAAAATACTTCAGGTAAGGAGTTTGGCTACAGGATAGACAGAAAATTCCAGGCTGGACAAGTTATGACTACTATGTGCTAAAAACAGACTTATTAGCTATGCTAATATATTGTATTTTAGCTTCCTGTCTTCACCTTTTTCATCTAACCTCATTTTTATTTGTTTGCCTCATTCAGCTACTTGATGTCAAGGTCAGGAACTGATACGTCCGTGATTAGAACACCTCACACTTAACCTATAACTGTATATTACTGCTACCAGCTATGCAGAGAGACAGCCCTTTCTGGTTTTAATTCAAGCCTAGAGAGTTGTTTTCCTCTTTAATTTAACTCTGGGTTATATCCGACCTTGTTATCGGTGTTTCATTTTATCTTTGTAGATCCTTTATACTTTTTTCACTGCTGATTGTTCATGATTTGGTACCCTCCTGTGACAAAGCTTAACCGATTAGCATTTTTTCTTTTATTCATCTATTAGAAGGTGAGCTTTTTAAAAGCAGGCTAGTTGTGGTTCCATTGGTAAGGTGAAGTGTCAACTTATTTCTTTGAACCTTTCAAAAGAATGTTTCTAGAAAGTACTTCCTTACAGAAGTCGATAGGAAAATGCTGTCAGACCCATTTTTCTCTGGAAAATTAAGCTCTGGTAAAATCAAAGTGCTTCACAGAAGTGTATCAATTTTGTTATTACTTAAATTTTGGAAGAAAACAAACCTAATGACATTAAAATGCATCTAACATTTGTGGCTTTGAAATTAAAGAGTTAAATTATCTCACTTTGAAATAATCAACTTAATAATTCACTTTAATACAGTTTCCATAATATTAAACTGAAACATGTAAAAAGAACCAGATACGTTTTACCCGGAGAAGGAAGGCGATGGTCATTTAGAATCTTGCTATAAATCAGACTTAAACTAAATCTTGAAATCTTAAACTCCTTTAATTGAATGAAATTTGTATTGTCTGTACAATCACATTCCAGTAAGAATTACTTTACTCTTACCTTGCCTTCCTTTACTTCCTCCTACTTTTCTTTTTGCCTGCTACCTATCATCATACAGAACAGCTCTCAGCTCCGTTAAGGCCAAATGCTTAATTAGATCTTCCGGCTTTCTTTGTAAAACAAATAAATAATAATGGATATAAAGGACAACTGTATGATCTTTACTATTATTTATCGTCCTCAGCAGTGCCGTGCATCTATAATGAACATCTGAACTTTTGGAAGAAAAAACAGTAAAGATGTTATCAAGATGAACCTTTTTTCCGATGCCTTATGCTTTCACCTCTTGCAGAGCTCGTTTTAGACAATGAATCTGTCTTTTCCTTGCTTCCTCTCATTGGTTAGATGCACCATTTAACAGTTCATTTCAAAAATATATCTGTCTGCTTTCCCCTCCTTATATAGTGTAAGGGCTCATTAAAACTGGATTTGTCTGTGGGTTTTCTTGTAAGTATCACAATACAGGACCTCATTTAAATTGAAATGCACACTACTTTCTTCCTAGACTCCCTTCCAAGACTTGATACCATATAATGAATGATTTTTTAAAGGGTAATCTTACCATTTTTAGCATCTAATAGGCCTACATTCTGAAACAAGGAAGAAACTGAAATAACTTGCTTCACAGCACACAAGGATGGCATACTGCAATATAAATCACTGTCTCTTCTCTTCCATTCTCCCTCCTAGAGTATCGTCGCTTTTTATATTAAAAATGTCTGCAAAAGGTCTCTCTCTCAGTGACAGTGTAAAGTAAATGTGGTTAAAGGATGTTCTGATGAACTTCCCCCCCTCCCTGCCTTGATGGGGGGAGTAGACTTACTCAGTTTCAGCTTTGTATTTTCTTATGCTTCCCCCTTTATTCAAATATCCTTTCAAGTGTCCAATAATGTCACAAACATTACTTATATTGCAAGGTATAGCTGCTGATCACTTATGTCTCAAACCAATATTTACTGGAATGATCATGAGCATACAGTATCACATGAATCCAAATTCATAACTCCTTGCGCCATCTCAAGCTAACCCCTGTTCCGGCATTTTTTTTCCACAGTTGGGCAACTCGCATTCTTATTTTCCTCTGATTCTTTGAAAAACATTGCAAACCTCTCACCTTTAAAATGAAAATTGCCATTAGAAAAATCTTACTTCAGAAATCATGAAACTGTTCTCTAAGATGTTGCTTGAGCCACCCTTGTAATTGTCAGTTCATTTCCAAAGAACACAGTTTAAGATCACTCCCTGCTCCTTCCCTGACATACATATCCTTTCTAAAAAGCTGTGGGCAGTTTTTGCACAAGCAAGAGGAAGTGTGCTCTGTTGCTACTGATAGGGCTGGATAGTTCTGAAATACTTTTGGAGATTTTTCTACTATGTTCCATACCCAGCTAATAAAGCAACTTAAATCCCAAGTAATACAAGACCTGCTTCATTATTATCCCCCGTTCTTGTTATCCACAACTGTGGAGGTAAACTGGTCTGCTTTCCTTCTTTGTAGCTCCCGGAGAGACATTTAGTAGATTATCTGTCTGAAACAGGGAATTTCTACCTCAGCACAGAAGAAAACATATGGATTGCTGAAGCAAACGGATTTGTGGGAGGCAAGGAAAATCTGTTAGCTCGTAAGTTTAGGAAGTAGGGACTATGAGTTAATGAGCTTAGGGGGTAAGAATATATCCTGGGAGCAAACAGATTTATAAACACCTGCAATGGAAGGATTTGTGAAAGTGGATGAAACATGTTAAAAATTGTGATGGATGAGGGGTGCGGTAGCGGCAGAACAATAGGGAAGAGCTTGAGTTCCTAACATAGTATTTGAAGGTAAACCAACAGATTTCAGCAAATGCCTAAAGAAAGATGAGATGGATAAATATTACATTGGTGTATACACATACAGATCTGTAAACATGCATATACATACACAAAATATTATTGTGGGCAAAAGAGAACACACCATATATATATATGGAAATGACAATTGCCAACTTAATTAAAACCTTAAGAGTCTAAACAGAACACCTCACATTTATCTTCAGTCCAGCTAAGGTAATACTTCCACTCCTGCACCCAGAATAATACAGAGGAGCTGCACTAATAGCACCTTTAAAGTTGTCATGCAAGAAAATTTTCTACTATCTGTCCCTTTTTCTTGGAGTTATTTTGTATTACCAGTGCAGTTTTGGGTCCAAAAGTCAGTGGTGCCAGTCTTTCCACGAGCTGGGAGGGGAAGCTGACTACAAGAGCCATTGGCCAGGTCTGCAGAGAAGGATGATGTTCATGATGGGGCTTTCTACCTCTCCAGGACTGGGATGCATTTGTGATTATTTTCATATCTTCTCAGATCATAGTCTGTCTCATTTGCATTGGTTCACAGCTACAGTTTGGAAATTGCACAATAGCCTCCCAAGCCACAGCAGTATGAAGCAATTTCATTTGTTGTTTAGTGACTACATTGGTGGGTCACATCTTTACCATTGGTGACATTCACAATGTTTCAGCTAAAACTGGTGAAGCAGTGGTCAGTTGGCCACCAGTCAGCTGTTTAACCAAATTAAAACCAGTTCAGGCCAAGGCAATTCCAAAGCAGTCCTGAGACCCCACACTGTCCATTTAATACAAAGTATGTGGCCTTTTACTAGTAAAGATCCTGTTTATTGGGATACATTATACATAATGACATATTGTGAGGGACTGAAAGAGTTAATGTCTCAAACACTGTGGTGGGGCAAGTTCTGTGTAACAACAAACCCTGTCTAGCAAGGAACTACAGGTGAGAAGCGGATCAGTAGAGGGCATCAGCAACAGGACAGGGAGGGCATGCTGGAGGATGCGCAGCTCCCTGTTCTGATACGCTGAGCAGGGCAGCTCACCAGGTATGGCCAAAGATCAAACAACAGTCGTGTCTGCAGGGAAGGAGAAGTTACGCCCCAAACAACCCCCAGGCCCACCAACCCATTTCTGGAAGTTTCTGAAAGCGCAAACCATGCATGATACCTAATTAGCCTAATGAGTTCAAGTGCCCACCCAAAGGAGGGGCAAGGAGATGATAAAAGGACACATACTGAAGCCCCACGGATGCCCTCACTGGAACTGGACCCCTTGGCTGACTGGACCAACACTGGACCCAGGACAAGTGAAATCTTTCTCTCTTCCTTTTTCTTTCTCTGTCTTTTCTCTTTCCTTTTCCTTTTCCACAATCCCTACACTTCATCCCTTCCTTTAGACATAAACCATTGACCAAGTCTGGGACTGGGAGTGGATCCAGCTGCCCCTGGGCTCCTCTCTGAGAAGGAGTCTAGAAAGCAAGGGGGTCCGCTCTGAACCTTGTGACTCAACGGGAGGGATCGCCTTATTGTCTTCCCTGAACTGATGTATATGGTCACCACGGGTTACGCAGTTTACTGAGGTGGTTTCATGCCAATTCCTGTTGTGAGAAACCCTGGCACCTACTGTTACACCTTCCAAGCTCAGGCTGCTTCTCCCATGAATAAAATGTTTAACTGATTGTTTAGTGTCGTTTCACCTTAATTTAGCCTGAGGGAATTCCAAACTCATCACAACTCCTCCCTGGTCTGTCCAGCATGGGTCATGACACATATGATGTGTATATTTGCATAGAAAGGACATAAACTGAGACTTCAAATGGATTGATGGCTCCTAAAAATATTTTATTTAGACTGTGTGAAATGGCTTGTGTGATCCTGAAATGAGGCTGAGACTTTCAGAAAATCAGGTAGGTAAACATGATCAGTTTTCAGCATGGTTTGAGCTTAAAGCATTTACATGCTTTGTTCTCCCATATTTACTATTATTTTTCTTTACCCAAAATTTGAGAATTTAAATTCTAATTTTATAGTGTCATTGGCATGTTAAAGGGTATCATATTTCCTCATAGCAACACAGTTTTATGTAGAGTTTGTAGGTAGAGTATATAGTGTTCTGTCAATTGTAGGAATCTTTTTATAGTAATAAGCTTATTGATAGGATCTGTATGCACCATCTTCCTTCAAGGTGTTTTATTTTACAAATTAAGTTCACATTTTGAATAGATTTTATTAATCCTTCATTTCACTTTTTATTGTGAAACAATTAAGCCAGAATATTATTATAGTTTAATGATCTAAGGAAAACATTGGAGACCAAGAATTATTTGGGAGTTTTAAATAGCCCTACTTGCTTCTGCAATTCTGGCAATGTCATTTAAGAGGGCAAGAGAGGAAGGGGAAAGTACCTATGTGATTTAAGAAATACGCAGTGGTGGGGAACACAGGGCTTCTGAATGTACAATGTCCATATCGTACGAAAGTACAAGGAAAAGTACAAATTCATCACTATAGTGCAATAGAAAAACCTTGCTATATTACGAACAAAGCATGATACACATGTGATTGTGCAGCTTTCAAGGCCAAACTGAATCCTTAAGCTCAGTTCTGTCTGCTCTTGTCCATGTAGACAAATTCTAGGTGTCACTAAAAGTCAGTCAGGTGAAAGACTATCAGTTTTGGGTGAGAGTGCAAGTAGAACGAATGCTTCAGAAGAGAGTCTTAAGAACCTGTACCAGACATAACTTACAGAGATCTCTAGTAGTTTTGAGCAATCTAGAAAGATGGTTAGAGGCAGATTTGTTTCTGAGACAGTATCAGTCCTAAAACCTCCCAACAGCCCTGGAGGTAGTGGGAAATTGTTCCAGCAATACCCACAGGCTAATACTTCTTATAGAGGTAGAGAGTGTTAGCTTTTCTCTTTTAAAATTTCTGTGTAAAGGTGATGTTTCAGTCTCCAGGAGATGATTTTCGAGGCATTAGAATACACATGCAAGAAGGCAGAAAGACAAGTCTAATATCATCCTCAGCCTATGGTGTTTCCAATACACTTTTCTTACCAGTCTAGCTATTTCTCTGCCTTCATCACACTTTTATCAACTGGCCCATCAGAATTTTTTTCTCCACTATGGAAGTTATGTGATTGCATAGAAAACAATCAAGACTTAATAACCAAGGAGAGGGAAAGAGAGCAAGATGAAGCCAGAACATGAATGCAGCGTGCTGGTTGAGGAGCTGAACCTAGAGGGAGTTTTCCAATTACAGTTCTTCAAATAATGTTCCTGTATTTGTATTAAACATTTTTGAATAAAAAGGTTTGGGGCTATGACCTAGATACGGTGTCACAAACATCGCCTTATCTGGCCACTGCCTGTGTGCACTCTTCTTTTCGAAAAATTCTCAATTTATTTCTATTCCCCACAGCACAATTTTAACAAGGATAGAGAATATCTCTCCATTTCATAACTGTGTGTAACACTGAGTTTGGAATAATCTCCAGGGAGGTGGAAGCTGTGGATTTGAATTCCCTTAGAAATAGGAAGGAACTGAAACTGAGTAAAAGGAAAATACTATTGCTAGCATTATATAAAAGGAAGGCACTCCTCTCTTGGTTACTGTTTTAGAGGAAGCAAATATTGTGTTTTCAGTTTGGAAGAAGCCTTAAATAGCTGGCAAAAGTCAGATGTGTTTTTAGAAGTCCTAGGAGATTAAGCCCTGGAGGAAGTTCCTGTGGAGAGGCACTTGTATCAGGACTGTACACTCTGATCAGCTTAATCTGAGCCAAATTACTACTCTTCAAACTGGAATGATAGTCAGGTTGCACAGAATAGCATAACTAGTTTTGTTAGAACAGTACAAGAAGGACATGGACCTGTTGGAGCAGGTCCAGAGAAGGGCCACAAAAATGATTAGAGGGCTGGAACACCTCTCCTATGAGGACAGGCTGAGAGAGTTGGGGTTGCTCAGCCTGGAGAAGAGAAGACTTTGGGGAGACCTTATTGTGGCTTTTCAAATTTTAAAGGGGGCTTATAATAAAGATGGGGACAAACGTTTGATCAGGGCCTGTTGCAATAGGACAAAGGGGTAATGGCTTTAAACTAAAAGAGGGTAGACTCAGACTAGATCTAAGGAAGAAATTTTTTACAGTGAGGGTGGTGAAACCTTGAAACAGGTTGCCCAGAGAGGTGGAAGATGCCCCATCCCTGGAAACATTCAAGGTCAGGCTGGACGGGGCTCTGAGCAACCTGATCTAGTTGAAGGTGTCCCTGCTCATTGCAGGGGACTAGGAGTAGATGACCTTTAAAGGTTCCTTCCAACCAAAAACAGTCTACGATTCTATGATTTGTCAAGGGAGCTCTGAATGTAAGATGGAGTATAAGCAAATTCATATAGCTGAATAGTGTTTTTCAAGGTTACCATTTTGAGAACAGAAATATAAATCCTGCCTGTGTCTCTCTTAGATACCTGCTTACTTTTCTGGACTTGGGTCTATTAGTCACTTAAATTGTTAGATTTCATATTTAAATCTTGGTTTAATGGCCATCTATGAAACTATGTTAACAATAAGTACACCACAGAAGCAATAGGAGGCATTGCCTTGAAATAGGCTTTGAAAATTTAATCAAATTAAAGCATAAAATTTAAACATTATTACACAGGAAAAAATAGAATTCACTGTTTTTAACCTGTTGCAGTCTAACTTTCCAGAAGACATGGTGAATGCAGAAAAGGGTAGCCTAGAAGCCTGGGAACTTTCCCCTCAATGAGACTGTAAAGATGAATTTACTAATTGTCCAGCTCTGCCATACTACTTGGGCTAAATTTCATGAACCATCAGGGTCATTCATGCATTTGAGAAATAAATGGAATTATATTTAGTGTCAATACTTTTTGTTTGTGCAAAAAGTATGAGGTAGACAAAGTTGTGCAACAAGCCAGCCAACTTGTTTTCTCCTTATGATGCTCTTGACAAGTTCCCAGATGTGTCCCAAGTGCAAAAATAAAAAGAAGCCGACTTCAGCTAATTACACTGAAATAAGTAAGTCCTGACAAAATGGAAGCATTATGTTGAATTTTATTCTTTGCAGTAAATGACAGTTCTTCCACAGAGGTTATGGTTTGCTAAAGGCATATAAAATAAAACATTTGATAATGAGACACGTGCGCTATTTTAAATGACTCGAGCTGAACTCTAGAGTAGTGGTAGGGATCGATTATTTTTTACTAATTCTTCTTTCCCCACTTCACAATCATTATATTTGTACTGCAGACTAAAGGCCAAAAGTCATGGGCATGATCATGAAGAGGCTGTAGCTAGAGCTGTGTGAGATACAAAGGCACAATTTTTATTATAGTCAAGAAGCAAAAACCAGCACCTTTAATTTGCAAAATTCATGACTGAGTCCTGTGAGGTTTTTTCATTTAAAAAAATCCAGCTAATTCCTATGCAATTTTGTAGAATTCTATTTAAATTGATTAAATGTACAGGAGTACAACCATATGCTTGCCTTTCTCCCCTTTTTAACAGACCACATAAAAACAACTTTTCCTCCATTGTAAAGCACCTTATAAACTGAATACCTTTTGTTGAAATAAGTTCTCCTCAAGCAAATTCAGGAGTTCATTACCTCTTCACCTATGACTAAATTGAGTTGTAATGGAGCTTCAGGATGAATGAAAAACTTACTGTACTTAAAGCTAGAAATAATAATTTCATTTTTTAAACAGATATTTCAAAATCAAAACTTAAGCTGATGAAACCTTATTTTTTTAAAAAATCAGTACTCATATATTTCAAATGTGTTTCCAGGTTTTAGAGCAGGTTAGAACAAAATATGAGATCTGAAAAAATTCAAATTTGGGCATAGGTATCTATGAGTTTATGGATGAATTTCCACCCTTAGATAGGAATTTTTTTTGAGATCAGTATTAATGGGAGATTCTGTCATTTTTGCCACACTGCTCCCCAAATTTCAATATACTGCAGTACTACTCATATGTAGTGCTATAAAATGTTACATTTGATCCATAATGAAGGTAATGTATCTAAAGCTATGATAGTTAGAAACTTCTGTCAGCTTAATGAGCCCAGGAATGGCAACAGATGCAGCAGCTGTCTGTTTCAAAACCTCTTGAAAGTGGAATATCTCATAAACATATTTTTAATGACTCTTAGTTTGCTGTTAGCATTATGGGTTACTGCTGAATACTCCTTTCTGTGTATTTGATAGTGTGAGATTGTCAATCGCGATTCAAATTTTCTATTAAATTTCACTGCATTTACCCTTCCTCAGTTGTCCACTGAAATATCAGCAACAGAAAAGGGCAGAATACTATTTCTGTTCCCCAAGTAAATTTGAACTAGTATTACTCAGATTAATATACTTCTGGAAATACAGTGGCTTATTTGGTAGTTAAATTAATCCAGATGAGTATGGTCTTTCTTAAAATACACATTTTGGGTTTAAAAACCTCTTAAATATGCCTGAAGGAAAAAAAAAAACCAAACAAAAAAAACCCAGAATGGTAGATTTTAGGGCAATTTTGAATTGGAGGAATATGCCAAATCATGTCTTCCCCTTCTTAGCAGAATTTATTTTGGAAGTGTAAGACTTCATATACTGGGTTCCCTTGGATTTGCACAGTTAGGCGTGTAAAAGCTTTGGTAACAAGGAAAATGAATATGCAGTAGTATATTTAGATGATTGTTTGTAATAACCTCGTATCTGCTGTGTGCAAAAAGTTCCTATTTTTCTAATTGAAAAGATGGATACATCAGATCTTGAAGAAATATGTTGTTTACGACTGTAAAACTAACATAAAGTATCACTAGCTCTCTGCAAAGTTTATGCTTTCTGCAATCTGTACATATGGAAGCACATTATTACCACGTATTATTAAACACAATACAAAAAAAGTCTAAACATAATTCTCAAGTTTGCGATTCTTTTGAACCATTTTAAAGAACTTAAAAGTTTAGTTCTCCAGTGTCCTGATCTGCAAAGCACTGACATGTACCTAGTAAAAAGGATAACAGAAATTCTTTTCTCAGATACATTGAAATTGTATTTTCTCAAAACTTAGAAGTCACTGAACCAGCCCCTTTCAAACAAAGTGCATCACTTCATTTAAGTGCAATCTATACAACAAATCAAGCCTGAAGCTGTTTTAAGTACCACTGCATCTTTCATCAACAATACTTCTGACAGACAGACAAGAAAGGAAATTTACATTCTGACCTGCTCTGAAACAGAGAAAGGGAGTTTTAATCAAGAAACAGACTGGTTCTCATTGTAAAAAAAACCCCCTCATTGTAGTCATAATCATCTTTACTTACGAAGACAAAACCAATAATCTTGTAAAACTTGAAACAAATAAGAATACCCTATAAAACAATGTATAGTACTGCTATTACCTGTAAGAGGCCACAGGCATTACAATGAGTTTGCAAGACCTCAGTATGAAGACTTGTCAGGTTTGCTTTGCCTGAGATTGCCTGAACTGCTAGCAATTTTTTTTTTACTTGGTTTGACTATAACAGTAATTTTTCTAGTTATAACTGATTTTCTAATTATAATCATGCTAGGTGATGCCTAATTTGTTTTATTTTGTACTGTTCCACTGCAGTTTTTGTATAGATAGTAGTAAAAACTCGTTATTCTGTGCAGAGTGACATATTTACAACTAACGTGATGATGCAGCGCAGAGACATACAGACATGGTATGACAGCAGAGGTCCTGAGAAGCAGAGACATGGGATGTGACATAGAGCATCACAGCCCTGGCATAAGGGACAGCTCACAGGCCTGGCACTGGAGGTCTCACATCTATAAATAACTCGCCTGTGGTCAGCCACAGAAATTAAGACCTGGAGCTGGACAAAGTGGTTTTAGGGGTGCCACTGAAAACAAAGAAAAAGAATTTAACATACATAAAATGCTCCATAGGTGGTGAACCAATGAAGAAAGAGAAAAGTATTTTGGCCAGAACACAAAAATTACCCCAAATCATTTTCTAGAAGGAGAAGGAAGGAACTGTCAATATTAAACTGCCTTTAGCGAATATGCAGGATTTTGATGAATCAACCTACCCCACCCCAGCAGACAGAAACCATCAACTTTAAGATCCCAGTGGGCAGCAGAACAATGACAAAACAAGTAGAAACTGGATGTGTGTGCACAACAATTTTAACTGCATCATTATTGACACATTCTCTGTAATAGTGGTATTTTTAATTTCTTATTTTTCATTCTTTTTCTGTAAAAATTTAATCTGTACTAATAACACTTTGATTAGACTCTTAAGAATTCAATTATACTAACAATTTCTTGGTTTTACATAAGGGCTTCTTGTTTTTTTCCCGTAACAGGATTTTGAGTGTAATATCCAGGGATGAAACCAGCATTTGCATTTGTCAAGGGAAAAGGGCATTCACTTCAGAAAAATATGACCTGTCTTTATTAAAGTAGTTATGGCAGAGTGTTTTTTCCTTTCCACAAAGCAGTAAGTATGACAACTGCATAAAGAACCCCTTTTGCTTCCTGAATTGCAATTCATAATTACCATGTGAAATTTGACACATGCTGGTATTTCTGTAGAAACCATCTCAAAGGAGATAGAGACAGATGAGATTAAGGTTCTCACTGCCTTTTTTCCTTACACCAGTGACCAGTTATAATCCTTCATTGGTGGAAATTACACAACATTAGACAAAAATGTAGCTTCTGTCCTAGAAATCTTTTCTAAGGACATATCTATGCTCATCACTGTAACATCTTGTCACCACAGATCCTTCTCCTGAAGCTCTAAGGAATTATGGCCAAAATAACTAGGAAACTTTAATCCTCTCCTTTTCCATTTCAGTCCTTTCTCTTCTGCCTCTCCTTTCCCCTCCCTCTCTCACACAAACACACCTTGTATGCTCAGTAAAGTTATTCTGACATTACTGCATTGTTGTTTTGTATTTATTTTTTTTTTAATTATCACCTATTTTGTCCATTCATAATTTTTTTTCCTCAATCATCCTTTTATCTAACTCCTTTTGATCCCGGATTAATCCTAAAATTGAAATTTATTTTGAAAGAATTAGCAAAACTGTCTCAGGTGTTTCTGAGCTAAAAATTAAACCAGCTCCAGAAACAGAGTAAAACAACTCATCTGCAAACTATAGTGAACAGTAGTAAAACCTGTGTATTTTTGTAATTTTGCATTCTTAATGAAATAGCATATCCACATATTATTCTGGCATTTCTTAGGTTGGAAACTCACAAAATTGTTGCAAAATTGTTGCACTATTTTTATCTTCTTTATAATAGTAAGTGTAAACACCTCACTGACAATAACTGCTGGGTAGAAATGTGTTCTATTTTAGGTAAGTAAAAGCCTGGTTAAGTTCCTAGATGGCAAGTTAAATATTTATTTAAAGTAATCAAGGATTGAGATAAGTTATATCTTTTATTAAACTATAACTATTGTTAATAGAGATGCTTTTGAGTACACAAACACTTCTTAAACTTGTTGGGCAGTAAAGTTATTTTTAGTTTTTGCTTCTTCCTCTGATTTTATCATCTGATCTTAGAAAATGTTACTTTCCCTGTGAGCCTCTCCTTACCTGTTTCATGATTGTCTGAGATATTAATAAAAGAACACCACTACCCTATGTAAACTATATTATAGTAATTGTAAATCTCTTACTCCAGCTGTGAAGTCATGGCAAATCTAAATTTTCCTTCCTTCCCTTTCTTCCTTGCTCCCTC
>JANXJC010000055.1:26367458-26396381 GCA_027564655.1 Leptodon cayanensis | reverse complement strand
GTCCCCCCTCCCTCCTTCCTTCTCCCCACACAGCAATATTTGTCAACTCCTCATCTGGTACTTAGGCCATATTACATGCTTAGATCAGTTTACTATTTTGCCAACTACTCTATCAAAGATACACTTTTACGAAAAATGAATGAACATTTGCCTTCCTTAATGAAGAAAAGAAAGTAAATAATAAAGAACTTGTCGTCACGGAGGTCATTCATGTGTTTGGAGTAGCAAGGAAGTACATTTAATCCTTCTCGGTTCGAGACTACTTTAAAATTACCAATATAATAAGAAACTGGCCTCAAGTTATAGGATTTTTTTCTATTAGCCTTCAAATTATGGCTTTTAGGCAAATTATAATTATCACCTGAGCGCAGATAGTATTTGCTAGTAGTAGGTGATCAAAAAGGAGAAAAACTTTTCACAAGCAGATGATATATCCCAAAATATCCCCCCCCCATACTATGGATTATAGAAATAAATATTTATGAATTAAATTTTTAAAGCTGTGGAGGTTCCTTCATTCTGCTAAAAAAAAAAAAAAAAAAAATCTCTGATCCACTGCTGTTGAATGAACATGAAAACAATACCAGGTATACATTTTAGAAGACAACATAAGATAATAAGTACAGTACAGGAAAAAAATCTGTTATAACAAGAATTACTCGAATGAAAGAATTCAGAATGCTGTGAAATACATGTCTTAGGTCTTTCTTTCTTATTAAATTATGCATTAATTTATTTAAAGGCAACACTAATCTCTGAAATTGTTTTAGCCATAACTTAGGGGGTGCAGATCAGTTTTCATGCTGGGGTAGAATGGAATAAGATATTTTCTTAGCTTAATTGCTGTTGCATATCCTCTTGATTTCCTGAAATTAGTACAGATCTGTAACTCTCAGGAAGCTTCATTCTGCTAGAACCACTGACTTTTCAAATGTGCATGAAAATACATATTACATAACATGGAGCAAATAAATATGGTCTTAGTCAGAAAAAAATAAAACCATCAACAGAAAAGGCCAGTAAATACCTTAAAGAATAGTAACTTTCTTGTATGGGCATGGGTTATGATTTGAACTAGCTGTGCTTCAGGGCTTTTCTGTGTCCTTTGTCAACATTAAGAAGTAATGTAGCATCAGTGCTGAGTTCTTCCCAGATTGAAAAATAACCAACACAGATACTTCCTTTCTGTATAGTTGTTACTAGAGTAATTATTTGTAGATGCTGCAGATAATTTTAGAGTGAATATAGTTGGGGTTTTTTTTAAAGAAGGCAATATTGTTACTCTTTGACTTCAATGTAGTGTAACAAGTATATGTTTTGTGATACTCTATGCTACTGTAGTCTACATTTGAAGAATAATTGTAAGTAGGACTAATAATAAATATCATCCTGTTAAAAACAAACAAACTCTTACATGTTCTTGGAAGTCACCTAATTAATCAGTTTTCTAAGTTAATAATATCCATGTAGAAGTACAACTTAAATTCTAGTCCCATAAACTGTCCAGGGAAGAAAAAAAATTACATAAGACTATCACTTCATCTACAGCAACCTTCATTTGTGTACATTTGTCTTATTTAATTATTTCACTGGCTTATTCTACATCCAAGGGAGACACAAACACATTCAAAGAGTCTTGTCACTTTGTTAAAAAAAGTCTTTAAACAGAAGGAAAGAAAGCAAGAAGGGCTTTTGCAAGGAAAAAACTTAATCTCACTTTAGAAATATATCTAGTGTATCTGCTAGAAGGAGAATAGAAGTATGGCAATGGCATGAAACACAGTGAATGTAACAGTCGCTTGAAAATAAAATGCATGCCACAAGCAAGCCTATCTCCATTAACTCCATTGAATTAAACACTAAAAGTTGTGCACATTCTTAAAGAAAAAACATTCTTGGATAGTGTGGTAGGTTGACCCTAGCTGGATGCCAGGTGTCCACCAAACCCATTCTACCACTTCCCCCTCAGCTGGACAGGGGAGAGAAAATATAACAAAGGGCTCATGGGTTGAGATAAGGACAGGGAGAGATCACTTAATTACCATCACAGGCAAAACAGACTTGACTTGGGGAAAATTAACTTAATTTACTGTCAATCAACCAGAGTAGGGTAATGAGAAATAAAACCAAATCTCAAAACACCTTCCCCCCACGCCTCCCCTCTTCCCAGGCACAATCTCACTCCCAGATTCTCTACGTACTGCCCACAGCGGTGCAGGGGGACAGGGAATGGGGTTTACGGTCAGTTCATCACACATTATTTCTGCTGCTTCATCCTCTTCAGGGGCAGGACTCATCACACTCTTCCTCTGCTCCAGCATGGGTCCCTCCCATGACAAACAGTCCTTCACAAACTTCTCCAACGTGAGTCCTTCCCACGGGCTGCAGTTCTTCATGAACTGATCCAGCATGGGTCCCTTCCATGGGCTACAGTCCTTCAGGCACAGATTGCTCCAGTGTGGGTCACCCACAGGGTCACAAGTCCTGCCAGAAATTCTACTCCAGTGTGGGCTCCTCTCTCCATGGGTGCACAGGTCCTGCCAGGAGCCTGCTCCAGTGCGGCCTTCCCACAGGGTCACAGCCTTCTTTGGGCACCCACCTGCTCCAGTGTGGGGTCCTCCCCGGGCTGCAGGTGGATATCTGCTCCACCGTGGACCTCCCTGGCTGGGGGGGGACAGCCTGCCTCACCACGGTCTTCCCCACGGGCTGCAGGGGAATCTCTGCTCCAGCGCCTGGAGCGCCTCCTGCCCTTCCTTCTTCACTGACCTGGGGGTCTGCAGGGCTGTTTCTCTCACTTATTCTCACTCCTCTCTCCGGCTGTAATTGCGGAGGTTTTTTTCCCCCTTCTTAAATATGTTATCCCAGAGGTGCCGCCACCGTCGCTGATGGGCTCAGCCTTGGCCAGCGGTGGTTCCGTCTTGGAGCCGGCTGGCATTGGCTGTGTTGCACACAGGGGAAGCTTCTAGCAGCTTCTCACAGAAGCCACCACTGCAGCCCCCCCTCTACCAAAACCTTGCCATGCAAACCCAATACAGATATTTTTGAACTATGTGAGTTATTATTTTATTGATAATCAATCTTAGCATACTCCTGAAGAAACTTGAAAGGGGCCCCTCTGGTCTTCTGAATTTTAACTAACAAGGATGTTAGAATTCAGTCAGGTTTATGTGGCAGTTTTAATACTGAGTAGAGGATATTTTCAATTTACAAAACAAATATAACAGCAGATATCCTCAAGCTTAATCCTCAAGTATTCTCAAACTTTATCTAAAAGTCTACACCCAATGACTGAATAATTAGAAGCAGCATTTAGAGAACAGAAATGTTTCAAATTTATGAGGTAACACTGAACGTATATTAAAACAAGAGAGATTATGAAATTCAGATGACTAAAAAAAATAAAATGTCTTTATTTAAAAGAAAACAAACAAAACCAAGCAACAAAAAAACACACATTGAAACCATAAATCCAGATAAATAACCTGTTTCCTCTGTCCTGCCCTTAAGCTGAGTTTTAAGGCTATGCAATTACTTTGTACATATATGATTAAGAAAGTGCCTGTAAGAGCAACTTAGGTGCTTCAGATGCTTAGTGGCAAAAATCAAGAGTTGCCCAAATAAAATTAGTGGATCTACACTAATGGTACCACATTAAATAATGGTCTGGCTTTCTACTTTGTAAAACTCTGCTTCTCTTTTCCCCTTACATTTCTGATATTTCAAAAAAACTGCTTGGCTATTACAGAAATTCCTGCTCTTATGAACAAGCAAAGAAAGAATCTCTGATGCATGTAACGTTATTTTTTGAGAGTAATGCATTCACCATTGCAAAAACTCAGCACACCAAGAGTCTGAGTTACCACATCGCATACAATATTTTGACAGTCTGTCCTTGTTAAATGCCAATGAAGCATGAAGAACACTAAGTTGAATGGTAAAGCTAGTTTCAAAGTAGATTCCATTGCTGCTTGGTATTCACACCTTTATTATCTGTCCTGGAGTCCAAAAATTACTTGTCTACCTACTCTCTATGCTTGGAACATGAACAAGGATATATTATAAACAAGCCATTCATAAGAAATTATAAAACTATGAACTTACCACTCCTCTAAAGTATTACCACCTTTTCTGTCAGTATTTTTCACTACTTAATAAGGACTGGCAAAAGACCAGGTTATTAAAAGTTTAAAGGCTGTAAGCTTCAGACAGTTTGCTAGCTTTTCATCACATCACATAATGGACTACTTCAAAATATAAATATAATTAAACAATTTTAGAAAATTCATGTAAGGTTAAAGACTTAGTATTAAGAGAATAAATTTACAAAGTGTCAATCTTTGCCAAATATCAGAGTACTTAAATGCCTGAAAATATAGTTAAGCACAAAATGAGTATATTTTAGAAAGGAAATTTTAAAAAATCCCCAGATTAGATATGATCACTAATTTATTACCTCAAGGTGTGTGAATTACTTGCAAATGACATTCTTGCTCTTTGAAATAAAAAAAAGATATATTTTCTAAAACAAAGAAAGAAAGAAAGAAAAAGAAAGAAAAGATACTAACACAACCCAGAAATAACCCAACCAAAATAATACCTCAGATTATGGAAACTGTTCTTTGAATATTCACAAACTATTAATGTTATAGAATCCAGACTGACTTATCACAAATAGTTTATTATTTTCATTTTTATCAATGTATCAGCTAGAGGCAGCAGGTAAAACCATAGCCAGATTGCACTACAATTTATACACGTGATAAGCAACAGTGTATGAAAACTTACTCTGAAAATCCAGTTGGAAAAATTCAACCACAGAAGTTCTGGTCAGAAGATTCAAGTAAAAGAGCTTTCTATTCTGCTGGTATTTTTCACATATGGCAAGTTATAGCATGTGCACAGAGAGCAAAATTCATTATAAAATTCAAAGGTATGTTTGCAAACATTTTTCCCTTCCATAATTCTCATACCTTCAATTATAAGTAAGAGAATTACCAGCTACTGCTTTAAATTTGGACATCTTCCAGGTACGATTTATCCTTACAAAACTGTTTAAGCTACAGTTAAGAATGTTCTTAAGAGTGTGCTAACCAGTGTAGTCATCTCCATGTGTAGTCAAAAATTCAGAGAAGTAAGCACCACAAGCAAACAGCAGCTACATTCAGTAAGAAACTCTACGTATGAATCTAACATATATAGTTCATCTATCCAATATAAATCTTGCATCCATTTACCTGTCACCATCAATTTTGCAGAGCTTTCTGGGTAAGTTAATGGCATAATATCACAAAGATAGCAAACATGTTTTATCAACCCTGCTTCCGCAGGGAATAATCAATGAGAGCCATACTATAATTAAAATATTCCTGTTGAAATCTTCTAACAATACCTATGAGTTCTTATTACAGATCAAAACATTACACTAGATGCTGTCCTGAGTAAGAACATGTATCAGGTTTACATGGCAAGGTTTTGGTAGCAGGGGGCTGCTCCCAGGTAAGACAGAACCAGTTTCAGCAGGCTCCAAGACAGACCCGCCAATGGCCAAAGCTGAGCCAATCAGTGATGTTGGTAGAGTCTCTGTGATAACATATTTAAAAAAATTTAAAAACTGCTGCGCAATAGCAGCTGGCAGAGAGGAGTGAGAGAAACAAGATGATTGGTGAAGAAGGAGGGGGAGGAGGTGCTCCAGGCACCGGAGCAGAGGTTCCCCTGCAGCCCGTGGGGAAGACCATGGTGAGGCAGGCTGTCCCCCTGCAGCCCAGGGAGGTCCACGGTGGAGCAGATATCCACCTGCAGCCTGGGGAGGATTCCACGCCGGAGCAGCTGGATGTACTCTGAAGGAAGCTGTGACCCTGTGGGAAGGCCGCGCTGGAGCAGGCTCGTGGCAGGACCTGTGGCCCCGTGCAGGACTCACGCTGGAGCAGTCTGTTCCTGAAGGACTGCACCCCACGGAAAGGACCCACGCTGGAGCAGTTCGTGAAGAACTGCAGCCCATGGGAAAGATGCATGAAGGAGAAGTTTATAAAGGACTGTGTCCCTTGGGTTGGACCCTACACTGGAGCAGGGGAAGAGCGTGAGAAGGAAGGAGGTGTAGGGGCGAGTTGTTATGACCTGACTGCAACCCGCTTTCCCCATCCCCCTGCACTGCTCAAGGGGAGGAGTTAAAAGAGTCAGGAGTGAAGCTGAGCCTGGAAAGAAGGAGGTGGCGGGGCAGAACGTGATTTTAGTTTTGTTTTTATTTCTCACTATCCTACTCTGTTATTAAGTGACAATAAATTACATTAATTTCCTTAAGTCGAGTCTGTTTTGCCCATCATGGTAACTGGTAAGTGATCTCCCTGTCCTTATCTCAATCCATGAGCTTTTTGCCAGATTTTCTCCCCCTGTCCTGTTGAGGAGGGGGAGTGACAGAGCAGCTTGGGGTGCACCTGGCAGTCAGCCAAGGTCACACCTTACAGAAAAACAGGAAACATATATACAGAGAATGCTAGAAGAGGTGTAATAATAGTAAACAAATAAAAAACTCTTGATGGCTTTTCAGCAGACTTAGAATGTTTGATGAGTTACAGGGAGCACTGTCAAGGAAGAAAAAATCAAGGGAAATTGACCGTTTTCCCAGATTATCCCAGGTGAAAAGCTATAAAAGGAGAAAATTTTTCACTCTCAGAGTAAGAACTGCTCACAAAAGAAGGTCAGACAGATTACAAAGTAAAAACAAAGCAGGAAACATCAACTAATTATAATTTTTAATAGACTAATTAGATTACAAAAATAGACCAAAGCCTAGAACAATCTACTTTGTAACAAGTTAAGTCCATCTCTGTGTTCTATTTGTAATAGCAGAGCCTGCATGAGTGATCAGTTAATGTGCTGGTTTTGGCTGGGATAGAGTTAATTTTCTTCACAGTAGCTGGTATGGGGCTATGTTTTGGATTTGAGACCAAAAGAGTGTTGATAACACAGGGATGTTCTAATTACTGCTGAGCAGTGCTCATACAGAGCCAAGGCCTTTTCTGCTTCTTGCCCCACCCCACCAGTGAGTAGGCTGGGGGAGCACAAGAAGTTGGGAGGGGACACAGCTGGGACAGCTGACCCCAACTGACCAAAGGGATATTCCACACCATATGACATCATGCTCAGCGCATAAAGCTGGGGGAAGAAGAAGGAAGGGAGGGACATTCAGAGTGATGGTGTTTGTCTTCCCAAGTAACCATTAGGCGTGACGGAGCCCTGCTTTCCTGGAGATGGCTGAACACCTGCCTGCCCATGGGAAGTAGTGAATTAAACTATCTTTATTTCAGCCCACAAGTTTTTTCACTTTTACACCTCTGATTCTCTCTGCCATCCCACTGTGAGGGAGGTGAGTGAGTGGCTGCATGGTGCTTGGCTGCAGGCTGGGGTTAAACCACGACAGTTAATAATAAACTTGTTAACGCTGATGTTCGTGTTCACCTTTCACCACTGAGGCTGCAATGAGACCCTTGCTCTTATCTGAAGTCTGGAAAAAAGAATCCTTAATAGGCTTTGTAATTATTATTTTTTATTAGCATCTTTACATTTTTACAGTGTTTTTACAGCGTTTTTACAGCAATTTAAAATTCTCATTATTAAGATACTTTTCCTTATATTACATATATATAAAAGGTATGAGTTTTATAGTCATTAATGGAGTACAGATTACTATTTTTAATTCATTTTCTTTATTCCAAACTAATATGAAATACATTTTCTGAGTATTTTTTTTGTCTTGAATTTGATTTCTTGGTCTCTATTTGGTCTAAGCTCATGTCTTAGGTTCCACCCAAGCTATAAAAACCATTATATATACCAATGACATAATCCCAATGCCTATAGGAATTAAAATTCATTGAAAATTTTCCAACGAGACCTCCACCAACAAATGCATTAGTATCAAAATGGTCCATGAGAACTTTTTTTTCCAAAATGTTCAGTCTGTCCAGGAATTCCTCGGCAAGTGACTTCTTGAATACTTTAGATAGCTCAGTCCCTCATGTTCCCACCTGCAGAACAAGTGGTTGGTTCTACATGAACTTCTGAGGAAAGCTGGTGCCTCACTTGTATAAAAATTCTGATTCTTGTGACTTCCATTGTCTGATGAGTATGAAAACTATGACCTATGGGTCATGGGAGAAAAAAAGTTCTGAAAGAGCAGGACCCCAGCCCATTAATACACACAAAGAATATCAAAACAGAAATGGACTACATACCCATATAGTAGTCAGGAAGAGCAGCAAATCTTTGCGCTTTCAAGGCTAAAACTATAACAAGCTACGCTGCTAAGCAAATATAGAGCTATGCTTCATGCTACATAATGTTGCCTTCTTTGCATCACTAGCCTTCATCCTCATGCATCTAGCCTCTTCCCTTATCTTGAAATGGTGACTTAGTTTCTAGTATAATTGCTTGCAATAATCACATCTAGATATTACGCATATAGAGGAAATAACAGGAAAATATGTATTTGTAATGATGCACTACTCTGCACATGATCTGCAATCAAAAATGCTGTGTTGGTTTTGGTTTGGTTTTTTTTTTCCCCTCTGTTATATCACAGATTCACAGAATGGTTGAGGGTGGAAGAGACCCCTGGTCCACCCCCCTCCTTGCTCAAGCAGGGCCACCTAGACCATGTTGCCCAGGGCTGTGTCCAGACAGCTTTTGAATATCTCCAAGGAGGGAGACTCCACAGCCTCTCTGGGGAACCTGCACCAGTGCTCAGTCACCCTCACAATGAAAAAGTGTTTCCTGATGTTCAGACAGAAGCTCCTGTGTTTCAGTTTGTGTGTTTTGCCTCTTGCCCTGTTACTGGGCACCACCGAAAAGACCCTGGCTCCATTTTCTTTGCACCCTCCCTTGAGGTGTTTATATACATTGATAAGATCCCCCTGAGCCTTCTCAAGCTGAACAGTCCCAGCTCTCTCAGCCTTTCCTTATATGAGGGACGCTCCAGTCCCTTAATCACCTTTGTGGCCCTTTGCTGTACTCTCTCCAGTATCTCCATGTCCCTCTTGTACCAGGGAGCCCAGAGCTAGACCCAGCACTCCAGATGTATCTCACCGGTGTTGCACAGAGAGGAAGGATCACCTCCCTTGAACTACTGGCAACACCCCTCCTAATGGAGCCCAGGAAAACCTTAGCCTTGTTGTTGCAAGGGCACATTGTTGGCTTATGTTCAACTTGATGTCCACCAGGACCGCCATGTGTCCACCGGGATCCCCTACTTTATATGAGGTGAATATTTAATTTCTGGTGTTCAGATTATTGTATATGCTAAGTATTATATTTTTTACCAAGAAAACACCACATAGCTAAGCAAACACAGAAATAAGAAGTCCAAGTTAAAAGGTGGAGTTCAAAGCTATTTGATTTCACTGTTTCCAGCATCCAACATCTAGAATTTCAGAAAGAAAATGGAATAGAGTCCTTTTGCAAGACACAAACAAATAAGGTTTGATAGCAAAAGTGTGGAGTAGAGTGATAGTAGATTCTGAGGTAATCTTGAGAGTGAAAAGAATATCTGTTGAAACCTCAGCTAAAATGATGAAGTAGTTGACAACCTCAGGAGAAAATAAGAGAAGAGTAAAGAGAAACAGAAGGATAAATTAATGGAGAAGTATGAATGTGACACAGCAGCAGAGAATAAAGCAATAGACGTGGAAACTGAGTGTGGGGTGGCAAAGAAAATGTATGAGGGAAAACAAGGAATACACGAAAGTGGGAATATTTCTTAGTAATGGATACTTTTGTGCCTGTATTATCTCCTTCTATCTAGCCATCTCTATCTTTATATGACATTTTAAGAAATTGCATCCTTTCTTCCCTTTTCCCTATTGGCTACCCTCCAGCTATTTCTGCTTCTTCTATTCTGACTGTTTCTGTCAGACAAAAGCTCAAATGAGATGCCTACATTAAAGTATTACAAAAAAGTAGAAATACTCTATATGAAAAAGTACTTTTTAAAAGTCTGTAATACACTGTATGTGCACTATTTGAAACATGTTATGAAAATTCTATTTCATAATTTTTTGTATTTTACTGTTCAGAAAGTCATATGTATAGACATGGCAGTGATCACTACAGTTAAGGCTGCACAACAATTATGGATAAAATTATCTATCTTCATTTGCTGTAACTTCTGAAATTTTTAACTTACAGTTTTCTGTGATTTGTCTTTGCCTGGAGAGGAATTTTGGGGGGAGAGACATCAACAAAACCTCAGAGTACTTCTGTCTCTAAAGTGAACATTATGTATTTTTCCATTATAAAAAAATTAAAGTAAAATCTTGTAGGCGCTTTATGAACAGCTCTAGAAATAAACCAGCTGGGGTTAGGAAATTAAATTTGTTTCTGAAGTAGAAGACATTTGAGGATTCTGCTGAAAACTGACTTTGATTCAACAGTTATGGCTTCTTGCCACAGTATGCTACGCTTGTGCATTTCATTTTGCATGAGATTTTTCTATTAAAATGTAATATACGTTCCCATGAAATGAGATATGAAGCAAATTCATAGTCTGATACAAAACCTAGGATAACCAAACCAAATATACTGTAAAAGGTTTAAAAATCCCTGCATATACTATAATCTATAAATACCATCACAATCTACCCTGGAGTCTTAGGACTTGACAGATATGAAAGTGTTTGCTGGTTGCACTGTAATTAATAATTAATCCGACACATATGCTGAAATGTACTTTTTGAGAAATAGAATGTAAACAAAACTTATAATCATTACAGCATAGACATTACTGTATGTTATATATTACTATTCAATCATTTCAAATATTCTTACTGGTCAGTGACATTGTCCTAAAAACATGTTATAAAACAGGATAGACAACTTCAGGAAAAAAAATGACAAAACCTTATATTCTGTGAAGTTCACTTCACTTATAGAGACTAAGAAATCATTATTGCATGATAAAAAAAATATTTGTATTGTGAGTGGCACAGGAATATTTGTGTTAGTAGTTAATATGTTGAACTGGACATTTTAAGCATTCTAATTCTAGCTGAAATCAACTGATGAACCCATCCACTACTTTATAGTATGCAACTCTCACTCAGGATTGGAAGCAATTTCAAATTGTCTAGGACTTCTTAAAATGCCTAAAGTCAATGTTAAGAGGAAGAACAAGGTAAACTCTGTGACAGGACTGAAATAACAACTCCAGATAAAAATAAGACATAGATGTTAACTTGCAATGGAGAAAAGGACCCATTTCTGAAAAAAAGACTGAACTTTACAATGAAAGACTCTTAAAAGCACTGGACAAATTACCGGAAAGTGCCTGACACCCTTTCTAAAGCTAAGAGACAGCAATAATCTACTGACTTCAATACCAAAATGCATTAAACCTCCATTAGACTGCATTCCAGTGGACATATTAAAACCAAAAATTATAACAGTTTTTTAAGCCTTTGGTATGTTTAAGGCATGATTACTGCAATCCACTGGAAAAGGCAGGCTAAGAGCATAGGTCAAACATTGCTTTTTGAATATTGAGCTGTAGTTCGTTCACATGGTAGAATGCCAGTGCAAGAGTATTTGAGCATGAGAGGACGTACAATCATGCTGAATTCTCTGTGCAAATCCAGTTTTATCCTTTATCACTTTATAAGCAGCCTAGAAACCATTTTCTTCTCATGTTATAGAAATGGCAGTTGAGACATTAACTTTTCAACTTTCATTTTCACCTTTGTTCCAGGGATGTCTTTAAAAATCTTACCTTTCCATGCCTCAAGCTGTTATGCGCAGCTAGGGTAATACTTTCAGTGACCTCTTGTATTCAAAACTTAAGCAAAGTCAACTGGTCACTAATTCTATAGTTGAAGAAATAACATGATTTATTTATCACCTAGAAAAAAAGTAGTCCAGTTCCTTGCCAAAATAAACTGTGCTGATATCTTTACTTGTACTATTGAAGGTTTTTTCCTCTGGTTTTTGGTTTTTTTGGTGGGAGGTTTGCTCTGTTTAGCTGGGTTTTTTTAGAGCTGAAAGACTCTTTCAAAACTTATGGGAATACATATCAGGCATTACTTAATGTTACCTACAAATATTCCAGAGACTGAAACCTTTTTTCCTCCTTTATTTTTTTTCAGGCAAATTGTCTTCAAATGAGGTTGAAGTGTATAACCGTTAATTTCCTTTCTAAATACAAATAAATTCAGCCTTTATTAAATAAACATTTTTTTGTAATGTTCAATTGCCAGTAGTTATTACTGCTATTGCTAGACATTTGAAGATGACATAACATTTGTGAAAAAAAAAATATATTGTGAAAGTTTCCAAAAGAAAAGAGAATTAGCTCTTTAAAACCTAGGCTTTCCTAAAGGATGATTGAATTTCTTAGTGATATGCAAAGTCCACTGTACTGTCTTTCTGATTTTTGTTATATGAGTCTTTGTGGAACTACTAGTGTGAAATGCACATACTTTGTCAGGAAAAATATTGTCCTCTCCTAGAAGTTCTTCTAGACTACATAAACAACCTTCGAAGTCTGTCATTAGAATAAAATCTGGGAATAAGCACTGGAAATTGCTTCATAGTTGATTACATAAATATTATTTGAAGTGCTGGACAGCTCAATAATGACTCTAAAAATAATCTAGATCCAGAAATTGCTCCTCAGTTGTCTGTGGTCTACCATCTCACACTGAAATACTGAGATTAAATTAGTAGTCAATGACTAACAAAATTACTATCACAAATGGTAAAATCACTGGCTTTTGAGAGGACTGTAATCAGGTTTATTATGTTGTAGTAGTGGGTAAACAGCATGACATTTATATTTTGTTGTGTATGCATTTGGGAAACTATCAGGGAAATATAAAAATAATTAGAATGAGTTCATTATTTTCTAGGTAATGAGAACAAGAACAAAGCAGAAATAGCAACAATAGAAGTGCATAAAAAAAGAAATTTGGTGGGATATTAGATTCTAAATACCTTCTTTCACTAATTCAACAGACTTTCATAATAACTGGAAAATCAAAAACAAATGGAAAATGGGAATAATAGACTTGAATCTAAAAAGTTAGTAATATCTCAGTCTCATGACTCAAACTGTAAATAACAAATGTGAAGAGAGTAAACATTAACCAAAGTGAATTAATTCAGTGCAGTGCAAAAGCACAAGTAGAATGATATAATTTCTTTTTTTTTGCTTACATGTTTTGGACAGTTAATATTGTGTTCAAAAATGTGTGTCTCCTCTATGTTGCTATCACACCAAGAGGTACTTCTGTAAGTGTTTAACATCATTCTTACGAAATTCTTGAGGTATGTACAAACAAGTTAATTTCAACCCATCATTTCTTCTTTGTCCACCCTTAAGTGTACCTGTTTAGAAAAGGATTTCTTTTTTTTCCAATGGCTCACTTTTCCTCATAGACCAAAGAAACTCCAAGAAATATACAAAAGAATTTATATTAGTCATCAGTATTTGAAAGGTTGTTAACTTTTGCTTTTGGTCTATTCACATTTGCAAATATACTTCTTTGTAGGTTCATGCAGAATATTCAATTAAGATTTTTTTCTTATGCTTGTACATAATAATTGCCATTACTTCTTTCTTTTATATTACCGATGATCCATCAAGTGGCTTACATCGTATTTACACCTAGTGTAATTAAAAATTTTCCTATTATACTCCAATTTTTATAAACATGGTATTTCTCTCATTTCTAAAATGAATTTTTGACTTTTCTCATACAAACATACCAGTTGTGTGAGCTATAGGCTTTTAGGCTTTACTGCTGTTTTATGATCAGATAAATGTTATGTTACAGTTTTTTTGGTAATAGCAGATTGGTTTTATACATATTAATCTGTATTTTACCTACAGTGCAAACTCTATAAAATAAAAAAAATACATATGAAGAAAATTGAAGAATATAATATGATGGATTGATGAATACAGGAAAATAAGGAACTGATGACCATGTTATCATCAAGACAGGTGGTTAAATAACATCTAAAGATTTAGTCCCAACTAATTCAAGTTATCTGTCAGAAGACAGAGAAATACAAATCCACACTGAGAGGACAGTTAAAACGTGAACACAAACTTAATAAAAGACTGAAGAATAAAGGTAGCAGAAGAAATAAAATGCCATGCTGATTTGTGAAGCTGCATAACAGAATAACTCTATTTAAATATTTAGCAAGAAGAGCCAATAATCTTCTTAGAGAAAGTTTCTGTATAAACAACTCTGAGGTTGTCAAATACTGTGGTGATCAGGTTGGGACCTTTCAAAATGAAAAGAGTGACAAATGAAAATTAAGAAGTAATTTAAAACTGGACAAACTGGAAAGTTTCTGAAGGCCTTGAGAGAGGAGGGACAAGTAATTCCTTTGGTATTCATCCTCCTCCCACTTTCTAATCATTCTTGGTTTAAATTAAATGAGATGGGCAAACAGGCAAATTTTAATTTCTGAACTGAATGTGAAGACATGGTCTATGGTGCTTCAGGTTCTTTATCAAAATAATATTAAAAAAAAGTGGAATCTTGTCATATAAGATGTGTCATATTTAAAGATGTATTGTAAAAACAAGTATAGAAACTGTATTGACCAATGTTAAATGTGCATAGAAAGAACCACAGTAACTGACAGAAATATGTGGATATGTCATTAACTTGCTGTTTCCTGTCAGTATATCTATACAGACTCTCTCAAGACCTTTAAGGAGACCTCAATATATCATCCTAGTTCATCATCTATGTCTATGGTATTAAATTAAAAAGGTCAGGTTTCTGCTATCACTGCTTAGTGTTACTTTCCTTTAAAAGACTGTTCGTGTCTACATTTATATAGAACACAGTTATGGGACACCCATGGCTCTATATAACGACCCTAAAGCCCAAATTTTATTTCTTGAATATTTTCTTAATTTCAAAAAGAATGAATTTTTTTCTAGTAGTTTGACTTCCAATTCTCATTTAATATTGTTAATTGCATCCATGTTTAATTCCTTGGAATAGTGATATCAGAAGCATAGTGACTTCTTATTAGACACATTCCTTGCTTACTACATTTTTCACAAAAAGAATAAATATTGGTGAAAAAGAAGTTTCTATTTTTTTATCTGTAAGGGGAAAATATAGTTCTTTTGAAAAGCACATAATGAGCAGGTTATTAGACCAATCTTCAGACATGCCAACATGCAGTAAACAAGTAGTTAATTAACTCTTAAGAAAGAATGCTTTTTAACTTCCTACTAGTTTGCTGAAGATTTACTGACATTTTTTTTCCTTGCCTATTTTATCCCAAAGCCATCCGGTAGTGCAGGGGAAACCACTTGTTCTTAGTTTCTTAGCTATATGTTTGTAGCTAGTAAGTGGCTGACATTATTTAGTCTTATTTTTTGGTATCTCAACCAGAACTTTTCTGACTGAAAGCTTTAGTTTTCTACATTTCTGGCTTTTTGTATAAGAAATAAAGGCTATTTATCCTTATGCATCATGGGGGCATATATTTAACTTCAAGCCCACAGTTTCCACAATTAAGTTCAAAATTTGAGTTAGTGACTAAAAAAATGTACAACTGTACACCCCAAAAATGTGTAACTCTGTGGGTCCTGCAGTGGAAATAGAAACTGCATTATAAATACATTTTTTTAATTACTCAGGAAAGCAATTTAAATCTGGGTCTCTAATATCCCAGAGAAGAGTCCTAATTGCAGGTCTTCAGGCTATAAAGGCAGCTGTTCCTAGTGATTTGTTTTGTTATGGTTTAAGCTGGTGTGCAAATCCCATTGTTAGCTTTTGTTTTCATTAGGAAGTGTTCTCAAATAAATAATTTATCTGGGATTTATTTAACCATTTCAATGAGCCCAGTCATCATCACTTTTTTTTTTTATCTTTTTAATTCAGTAATGTATATATTCTTGCTCTTTCTCATATTCTTCCTGAGGAATATACTTTCAGCAAGTTGTCTGAGAAGGGATGCAAATCTTTGTATCCAGATGGAACTTCACTCTGACTGCATCTGACTTTTGTATCATTTCATGATTCTCCACTAGAAAATAAAGACTGAGAAAACTAGTGCATTCCTCATTTTACTACAGTTATTTTAATTCTTATGGTATATATGATACTGTTTAGATATTATCAAAGCATAAGAAATTTAATGAAAATACTGTCTTAGAGTAATTGTTGCTATCCACTTACTCTGTAGATTGTCCAAACTGTTGTATCTCTCTTGAGTTTGACAAAAAATGAACTCCATTGCAGAAACTGCCCATGAATTTGTACAGATGCAAATGTTTTGGTTCAGAGTAGCCTAGACCAAGCTATCTGGAAGCGCTTGATGCACCCAAAAAAAAAAAAAAATCATTCTGAGCCTTTTATTTGAATTACGTGGATAGGTTTCTCTGCTGACCTATCTTGTCTGCAACCTTGAGAGGGTGCAAATATTTAAAAGTGAACTATAATTTGTGGTGTTTTAAACCTCTTTGAGCAGGCCATCCAATAAGGCACAATCCTCATATAGCATTCTTCTTCTGTTTTGCACCTCGTACAATGGCAGATCTTGAAACAGCTGTATAAGAAAAGGTCAGTATTCAATAAAATGCAATATAATCCTGAATATCGTATGATGTAAACAAAAGGAACACTACTCTGTGTCTGCTTTAGCAAATGATGCAAATCAGAATGAACAGCTGAATAAAGCAAAAGAGGTGCTGCTGAGAAGCTGATAGTCAGATGACATTTCAGTTTTTTCTTGGGGTTTTGGGCAGGGGGTGGTGGTTTGTTTTTTTCTTAAATCCTTAGACTATCTCTGATGAGGTCCCATGGTCTGAATGCCCATTTGTGGCTGGACTGCATTAAGTGTACTCTGGGAGCACATTTTCCAGTTTAGTTTCATTCGAGAGGAATCCAGTTCATGCACTCAGACTGTTTGGTTCTCATCATTAAAGCACAGTAAGTAGAGACAGTTAGGAGGACTGTTTCAAAAACACATTTCTGATTCAAACTAAACCACTAATACAGAAAAATTCTGAGTCCTCTCAGTCCCAGTTCAACTTTGTAGTTACTTTAAAATCGGTTTTGAAGTGGTAGCAAAATTCCTGGAAACTATTACAAAGGAGTACATACACTTTGAATTGAATCTCAGTTGTCTGGATGTAAGAAGTTGTGAGCTACCAGAATGAATGAATGAAGACACATCAAAAATAAGAAACCTTAATCTAAATACTGAATGATGTGAAAAAAATGCTAGCATTTAATGTCACAAATGCCACAGCAACCAAGGCATAATGTCTAACACAGCTTAACCTTGTAGTAGTGACTTTTGAAAGACTTCATTCTGCATTACTGGGAAGCCATGAAAGGAAGCTGAAAAAAAAAGATAAGGAAGACTACTGAAAAACATTTAACTGGATAAAATAATAAACAGTTTGTCATGGCAAGCTAAAGACCACACCGCTGTTCACTCACTACTCCCCACCAGTGAGATGGGGGAGAAAATTGGAAAAAAAAGTAAAATTTGTGGGTTGAGATAAAGACAGTTTAATAGGACAGAAAAGCAAGGGAAAATAATAATAATTACTACAACAACAACAATAATAATAGAATTAGAATATATAAAAGAAGTGATGCACTATGCAATTTCTCCCCACCTGCTGACCAATGCCCAGCCAGCCAGTTCCCAAGCAGCGGCCCCCGGCCAGCTTTCCCCCTAGATCCTATACTGAGCATGACATTACATGGTATGGAATATCCTTTCGGCCAGTTTGGGTCAGCTGTCCTGGCTGTGTTTCCTCCCAGCTTCTTGTGCCCCCCAGCCTACTTACTGGTGGGGTGGGGTGAGAAGCTGAAAAGTCCTTGACTTAGTGTAAACACTGCTTAGCAACAACTGAAACATCAGTGTGTTATCAACATTATTCTCACCCTAAAACCAAAACATAGCAGTATACCAGCTACTAGGAAGAAAATTAACTCTATCCCAGCCAAAACCAAGACACAGTTTTAATATCCAAAGTTCTCAGTTTCAAATTTCATTTTTAAATCATGAACAGTTGTATTGTATTTTAAAATAATATTACATCAATGTAGATTTTATCTACTGCCATTTTAATTTGACACTATTCGATAAGCATTTTTCTCCATTTGCCCAATACTCCATCACTTTAGACTGGATATCACTTATTTATAAAACTCGAAAATCATATCCTAAGGCAATGCACTGCAGGAACCTTTCATGTTTAAATGACAGCTATTGAAGGAACAAGACCTGCTACAAAAAATAATGCTAGTGAGTAAGATCTTCCATTATAAGAATACATTAAAATGATGCATTACCAAATCTCTTTGATGTTCTGTATCATTTATCAACAACATTAAGAATATGAAAATTTTATTCAGAATGACTGGTTTATTAAATCTTTTTCTTAACATGTTTCATATAAAAAAATAAAGATAAAAACAATAATTATACTTTTTTTAAAAAATGGTATTTCATTACAACAAAGTAAATATAATGTTTCTTTTAAGTTAGCTTGTTAGTCAGCCTGTTGGACTGTTAGCTGAGATTAACCAATGTTAACAAAATAAAGACTGACTTCCTAGCACAAGAAAGAATATGTTTTTCCACAGCAGAATTAATAAAAATCAAATATATTTCATGCTTATGAAAAAGGGAATGACTTAGCAGGTGAGTATGAAATAATACATTAATAAGGACCAAAGTATTCCAAGACAAGGAAACTGCAACTGTTTAAAAGCATTGGTGATCTCAAGTCTTAATGGTCTTTTGGTCTCTCTCAGTGCTTACTTTCATTGTTCTTTCATCTTAAAATTTTTCCTTCCTTTACATACTTGTATTCCTACAATAGCATTAACATTTACATTGTCTCAACAGCTGATTCTGTTAGATAAATTAATATATTTATTTCAAGGAAAGTTCTTTCAAAATAATGTAGTAGGCATTATGTTAACTCGACATTTTACCGCAGAGTTTGGTAGCATAATCATAGACTGTTGTTCTGGACCAGCAGTCTTAAAAGATGAATCTAAGGGTGAATACTGAAGAGAAGGTGGTAATGGTGCAGATACATAGTGACAGGGAAAGGCAAAACGTCAACTCCATGTGCCCAAAAGGATATAATAAGGAAACATTCTGCAGAGGTCAATAATAAACCACACATTTTGGGTCCTTTATTCTACCAGACAGATTAGAGGACTGGCATTTAGCAAGAGCCCTGCCATTTCCACTGTCCTCCCTTCAGCTGCATTGCTGGGGCATCGAACGAGACCCCAAATGTGAAGCATTTATGAACAGTGCTAATGCTTCTGGCTGACAGTCTGTCATAACAAAACTGATACCATGAATTGTCAAAAAAAAATCTTAGAAACATTCTAAACTTGTGACAGTATTTTCTAAATCTCTCTTTGTTTTCATATTTCAAAGGACTTTTAACGTAACTGAGATTAAAAGAAATTTATCATGGTAAAGCTATCTACTCTTTTCAGATCATTATGTTTTTGTCTGATAAAGATATGTCAACAGCAACATTTTCTAAACTACAGTCTCATGAAAGAATGAATAAGGCTGGTAGCTTTGGAAATGCTAAAATGACTAATCTGTGTGAGAGATTTGTGTATCTGTGTGCAAAAGGGCTCATAACTGAGTAGCTGGTGATACTGGGATGACAGTTGGCTATTTCAGCTGCTAATGTTATTAGAGAAATTAAAATGGATGTGTGCAAGAAATGTTATAATATTATTTTTCATTTAGAATTTAAATGTATTCACATGATTATTCTGCTTCTGCTTTAGTAAATGGATTTTTTCCTCAACGAAAACTTTTCTAAGTCCTTTAGGGGCTTCCGATTTTTGTTTGTTTGCTTTTAATTAATGGAATTCAAATGCAAGATGATTCTACACAGTCAGAAATCAAAAGGTATTTGATTGTAAATCCAGTCCTTGCTTAGTAGTAGAAAAAAACCCAACTTTTTTTTGTTTATATCCTAATATCATCCATAAGGAATTTATTAAACAAATCCCTCCAGGAATAATAGACACTGAATTTATATTCAGTGCAAACAATAGGATTCTCTCTGGTATATCAAGCACAAATGGAACGGGATGAAGACAAAGGAGTATTGGAATAGTAAACCTTGCTAGATAGTAGGAAAATACCCATAGGTATGATTTCCTTACAGTTGCCTGTCAAAATACCATGATATTTGAAACTAAAATATAAGTGTCCTCAGTTATGAAACTATATTGAAAAGAACCTTGGACATTTTCAGTGACTTTAATGATATAACCAAACCAAAACCAGCCTGTAGAATCACAAATAAAATTGCCTACTCTGCTGATTTAATGTGAGGTAATCAATACAGATGCTGAGATGTCGAAAAAATGTGGGGAACTTATCTGTCTCCTAAATTGGAACCATCGCAGTGGAACTCAATATGGCAACACTCCAGAACTGGTACCAGCTTCCTTGCATGCTTCAGAGCAGACTGATTTTTTCCTACTCTGCATCACGCACTTCAGAGTGATGAAATTCTAACATTTTGCTTTCCAATGTGCACTGAACTTGCCACAGACGTGACACCGTATTTAATGTTTTAAATGTATTTTAAAATGTACAGCTGAGAAAGATTAGATTTACAGGAAGAAACCTAGGGAAAACTATCACAGCTTTATTCCTGAAGAGGACCTCAGGAAAAACCTTTCTGAAGAGTGTGGCTGCATACCACAATCTAAATCTGAAGCAGAAAAATAAATGAAGGAGAAGGTTTTCTCCAATTCTCAAAAAAAAAGGAAAAAAAAAAAGAGTATATTCTGTTTACTGAGAGCAGGATAGAGTTGTTATAACATAGCATGCTCTTAGAGGTGTCCTGAGCTGTTCACAGAAACTGCCAAACTCTCCAGGTGCTGCTAAATTTTGTTTTTAATTCTATTTTTAATTCTAGAAAAAAACCTCTTCAAGACCTTTTATATCTTTCACAAGATGCTCAGATTCTTTCTCGCTTGAGAAAGACTACATCACACTTGACAAAACTTTAAATAAATAGCTGTTCATAAATTAGTGTGTTCTTAAGACTGTTGACTAGCATACTTGGCACAGTTTTTGAGGTTCCAAAGAAAAATCATCAGGTATTTAACAGAAACCATAATTCAAAAGCCAGTTAGTGATGTCTATACAAATTCAGTGTTCTCCACTCTCCTAATTCTGTCCCTGGAATACCTGGTTTCCTTAATTGTTTTAAAACATAACACTGTTAACAGACCTGGACTGAAAATTAAGATATCTTGGTACTACTACATTATTTTTAAGAGATACAATGAAACAGTTTCTTTGGGTGGTTCCCCCACCCCCACAAGAGAAGGGCAGAGTAATTTCCACTACTGCATTTCCATTAACAATTTGCAAAGAGAAAGAGGCTTTAATCATTAAAACTCCTCCAACAGTGACAAGTAATTCAGTGCCTACCTTGGTAACCTCACTGGGCCCTCATTAATTTGAACTGCATGATTTCTTGGCAAAGGAAACATTGTTACTGATTTCTACCATTTCTAAGAAACACCCCTCTTCATGGACCCTAAACCTGGGAATTCGCTAGTACAATCTGGTATCAAGCACACAGTGTGCAAATGTGCAATGTATGAAGCATTGGAGAATTGGTCTCAGGTGGCCTGAATTGAAGGGACTTCAGATCAACCACCCAGTGTATGCCAGCTCTTTCACATTGCAAGATAACTGTCTATTCATAAACCCAAAAGGATATTTTATATCAGTAAGCCTCTTTTCCATCTGATTTGTAGGAACAATCAAGGTAATTAGGTGCACTTTTAGGTGTCTAAATAGTGCCAACTGTGCCTGCAAATAATTGTATATCAAAAAATAAAACATTCACTTCAAAAAAATAAAGATCTTGAAGTTATGTTGCACAGCTTATATAGAATATGTGTTTTTTTTAAAGAATGAATCATGATTTAGTACAATAAAAAGGAAGAAGGAACATAGATTTCTACTGAGTACACAGGCATGTGGGCAGGAAAATTAATCATATAAGGTGTCTGAGCAAATCCAGGGGGAATTAATGATCTGCTCTATTCAAGAAAATCTAAAAAACAATGCCATCTGGTGTTAAGCAGAATTCTAGCCAAGAGCTGGCAGCAAAATAGGTTTGACAACCTTGACATAAAAACTACTTACTCTCAGTGCCAGGTATGCTCTCCTTGCCAGTTCAAAAGCATATCTTTCCAAGAAAGGCATTTAGTGCCTACTGGTATCTGAAACACCACACAATCTTTACACCTCAGAGATTAAAGTAAAAACACTTATGCAAAGCACCAAACAGAAATAACCGAATAATCTGGATAAACATACCAAATACTACATCACAGTTCATTATTTTTAGAACTAGTAAGAACTAACATCAAATAGAAAAAAAGAAACAGTGGTCATTGTTCTAGCTGGGAACTTTACAATATAGTTTGTTTTACATATTCCAATAATTTTGTAAGTCAAAATTCTGTTTTCTCTTTTTTTTTTTTTTTTGAAAGGGTTCTAGTTGATCCTTGCTTTCCCTACAGAAATGGAATTTCATCTCATCTATGCCTTACCAAATGCATTTTCCTAGGTTAGTGACAAAGGAACAGATAAAACTGAGACCAGCTTCTTTCATAGTATTAATTTGTCTTCAGCCAAAAATGTACTCTGTTCAGTTTTCAGGTACTGTTTAACTGATTTCAGATAGGTATAATCACTTGAATCAGTTCCCTTTTTTTTGCTTCCTAGAAAAATCTAAGACTAAAACATGACCTTAATTTATCTGTTATCAAGTCTTAAAGCTTCTGTGGCTGGCCAAAACTAGATAGACATGGCTTCTCTTCCTTTAAGTGCAAGAATTCTATTTCAGTAAGTGGCACTGAAGAATGACTGTGCCAACTATACTCATAATACAAAAGTTAATCTGAGAAGAAAGAATAGGATTTCAGGGAGATAGCAATGATCACCTTCCAATTTAACAAATCTCTATATTAATCTAAAAGGAAGCCACTTCTCAGTTTTGAAGTTCTCAGGTATAACAACATAAAGCGTTAAATTTTTTATAAGTAACATGACAATTCTCAAGCAATGGTTGTCCACCTCTAAAACATTAAAACAATTATATAGGATTCACTTTTCTGATCAGTTTAAAACCATACAATGTGTTATTGAAGGTGTTATGATATAAAATGCACAGCATCAGTGTATGCAAAATGTTATCATGTAACTTGTAGAAGCCACAGGCATTGCCAGATGGATTCCTGATGCTCAGTTATTTTTCTTTCATTGTTACTAAAATTTGCACCAATTTCCTAGTGAAAAATCTAAAAACATATGTTGCATATTCAAAGGAAAAAAAAGTATTACATTTTAATTTTGATTTGTATAGAATACCTGTGTTTTAGGAATAAATACCTGCTGTAAATGGATACAAGTAAAGTATTCATCCATTGTCAATAAATATGAAAAATTAATCCACTTTTAAAACTTGAGTATAAAGAAAAGGTAATGGTATTTGCATCACATTCCAAATGACCCTATATAACATAAATTGTTCCTCAGCTCTTTCACATTCTCTGGTTCTAGACTTTTTTAGAAGTGTATCATCATTAACTCTTTCAGAACAAAAGTAGGAAAGAATAAGGGAATAGCAGTGTGGCTACGCTTAACTAAATTATAAAAGAGTAGGAAGAAACATCTCTATCATCTGCATATATTGCTGTAAACAGCATCTGCTCATATGCATTTGATAATTCATAAGACTAAAAACAGTTCAGACAAAAATATGCAAAGCTTTATAAAGAAGTCAGAAATAAAAATAAAGGAGAATACAAAATCTGAACTGATTTGTGACCTTTGATCTGACTTACAGACCTGAAATGAACTGGAAATATGACAGTAGCTTATTAAAATTTTACTTTGGGTGCTTCAATATCACTGAATCAGGAAACTAAGAATATTAAGCCATACAGAGAACATAAGACTCACATATTTTAAAATGTATTAAAAAGTTAATGTGTGTAATTATTTATATTCCACAGATGATGTATTTAGTTAGGTGTCAAAGAATATGATTTTTCAGTCACTATCGTTAAACACAGCATTTAAAGAAGCCAATAATAATGTGCAGTTAATTCTTCCACTCAGAAGATTATGCTTCCTGGTTTCCTATGATTTCATGTAGTACTAGAGAAAAGAGTTGACTAAAAAAGAAAGGGGGAATTGGTAAATAATGCTTAATTCAGAATAAACACTCAATTTCCAAGCAGCAATTAAGATATAACATCAGCAAAGCATATACAGTTGATAGAACTTGTTGACATTTTGTATATATGTATATATTCATATAGCACATTGTTTCAATATTTCATGTTAGTTCATAATGAACCTCATCCAGTTCCCATTAAATTATTGATATTATGATTTTACTGATAATTTTACCTTAATCAATGCCTGCAAGTAAAATGCAAATGTCGTTGACATGTTCCCCCAAAATTAGGCCTTTAGATATTGCTTAACAGTATCACTAGTAAAGCAAAAAGATCATGAAGTTCAACCCTGCTTTAGAGCTTCCTGGGGAAAAAAAAAAAAAGTAAATTAAATATGTCAAAATAAACGTTACAGATGCTTAGGCATTTCATAACTCTGTTATACTTTATGGACTGGGCTCTCCAACCAGGCCATCTTCTACATGATAAAATCACAGAACACCTCTGATGCAATATATCCCTTCCAAAAAGAACCTTGAAACTAGAGGTATTTCATCCAGGTTAATTACACTAAAGAAAGGGTAAGATATGAAATGTATTAACAAATTGTGGTTGACTTGGCCAAACACCCACCTCCCCATCCCCGCCACCCCCAGCATACATATTTCTGCACGCATTTTTTCATTTTCATTCAGAAATATCTCAGTTAGGTTTCCTAGATACTTTCAGGACCCTCATCCTCCAAGCTATGAATTCCATGTTATTTAGTTTAGTGATATAAGTGAAAAAATGAAATGGTTCAGAAGAATTACAGCAATTATTCAATATCTGCAAAACCTTCCTTTCAGCAGAAACTAAACAACCTCAATTTATTATTTTCTTTAAAATAAATTTATTAAATTCTGTATCTGCTCTCATGGTAAGTTGACTTCTCATAGAGTAGGTAGAGTAGACTTCACCTTGCTGAAGTACAATAGTAAGGAGAAATCTGGGAAAAAAAACACCACAAATATCCTCAGCGGATATAATTAGCTATAGAAATAGCTTTAAGGATGTGATAGAAGCTCTGTCAGTTGAAGACTTTGTTTCATAATTAAACTAGAACATACATATTAAGAATGGCAAGCAAGCAAAAGTTTGGATGTTGTTACAGACATTACCAAGTAAAACTTTATAGCATGTTATCCAGCAGGAAAAATTAAATGAATGTAACTGTTCCTTCCAGCCTCAAAAATCTAGAAATCTAATCTGTTAAAAAAGTGGTAGCTAAATTTATCACAATGATCTTGAAATGACAAAAATGCATACAAAACTAGAGACAAATATAATGCTACACCATATTCAAAGTAGCATACTTGGATAATATTTTAAGTTACTGCTTCATTCATTTCATTTTATATTACAATTAACATTGACATAATAAACTCAATTTCACCTTCATGTCAACCATCAATAATTCCTGATGTTATATTATTTTATTAAGAAATAGAAATAGACTATATTATCCCACCTAGCCATCAAATGCAATACATTACTCCTTATTTTTAGTCTTCACACAAATTCTTCTCTCCCTTTGTTGTATTTTTTTTTTTTCCTAAATTAATCATGTAAGCTTTTTAGGAAGAGACCAGGTTATTGTTTATTAAAATATTATGTGATCATGAGAAAAATGTATTATAAACCTCATGTGTTTAGCCCCTTTTTCCATACAAATAACCTATAAAAATATCTTTCATAGTAAATTTAAAAAGCATAAATGCACATACTTATAAAAAGATGCAATTTGTGGGAAAAAAAAAAAACAAACCCATGTAGTGGGATTGGCATTTTCATGTACATTTAAGTAAGAAAGATGCAAAATACTAGCACCAGTATAAAAGAGCAAATGTGTCCAGAGCAATATTGTGGATAATTTATGGGTAGGTCATTTTAGTTCTATTAGAATAATACCTAATATAGTATTTTTGAATGAATGAAAAAAAAAGCCTATAAATGTGTAAAAGTGCTAAGTTTTTCAGTTCCTGTAATTCCCAAAACTTTGTTTTATCCCAAACATGGCATTGTGAATAACATTTATGAAAAACAAGGACTGCCCTAGTCTTCTGACTATAAAGATGAACAAACATATCCACTACAAAATTTTTAATTTTGAGGTGGTTTTTATTTCTACAAGCCAGATAAAATTGTATACCATTTTAGTCTTTACTCGAGAATGAGTTACATGAACAGATTTAAAAAAACCAACCCAGATGGCACTCTTGCTTAAGAAGAAAAGGTGATGTGTCCTGCTAATCATGAAAAGAACTTCACAAAACTTTGTCTGTAATAAACAATTCATATAGTTAGATTACGCTCACAAATATTCATTACTGAAATAAAACAGTAAAGAAAAAGTAGAAATGGGAAAAAGATTATTTAGGTCATAAATTTGCTTCTTGAGAAAAAAAAAATCTTATTTACCACATAGAAGACTTAGTCAAAGTGCAAGAGAAACCTCCCTAAGCCTCACAATGTTCAAAATCTGGATTTAGAAACTCTTTTTAGCCTGTTTGTTCAGGTTATGTTCAGGGCCATATGAAAAGAGTGGGGGGAAGAAAAGTTAAAAAAAAAGTATCTCAGACTTTTCTCCTTTACCTTCATAAAATAATCCTCTATTCATAGTCAACATTTTTATCTTCTGTTAGGGGACAGCAAAAATACAAGATTATATCTTAAAACAATTCAGGGCAAATTCTGAATGTATTTTGGTCTATCAAAAACCAGCACTATTTTAGCCAGAGTTTAGCATGGAGTTTTTCTGAGAGCAATTGGATGACTGTACATCAAGCAGCAGTGATTTACACAATTGAAGCAGATCCTAGCATATTCATTCAATATCTGACATCAGAGTAAGTGGTTTCATTCTTAAATGCAAGTTAAAATAACGAAACCTGAAATTATTGCGACCATATAAATGTTTGGTAATGGAGAGGGGAAAATTATTGTCAAAGTGAGATTAATACATTTCAGTTTGAATGTCCAATAACTCTGAAAACAGTCAAAAGAGCAATTTGACCTTCCAAACCAAAGGCTCTCCTAGGTAGCTGAAGAAGGCATATCATACCTTCTTTGAGAAAATCTGTGAGAAATAATTAAAAAAATTTCCCCTCTGATGCTTAGAAGAATTTTTAAATATTCAGTAGTAAATGTTCATGTATCACAGCTAAACTGTGAGAAGCTCATTAGCATTGAAAGAAATAACTGTAGAAGGAAGTTACATACAGCCTTCGTCACAGAGGGGTGGCCCACTTTACAGTTCCAACCTAATCTCCACCTGCTCCATTCCCCAAAAGGCACATACAAAATTCCTCACAGAAGATAATACAGATTGAGTTTTTCACAAACACATAATAGACATAATTATCACTTGCTTTGGTAAGATTTTTCTTCCTAATTAAAGCTCCACAGTGTTTATTCCCCAGTTTCACTTTTTCCCCACTTTGTTTGGATGTCATCTTCAATTGCATTTATCCAAATGAAGACTGATTTTTTAATGAATTGTTAAATTGTTTTAAAGCTGTAACCTTGTGGTTGAAATTTTTTTTATGAAACTCAGAATAAAGCTATTTTTGATGCGGTATATATTTTCTTTATTAATTTTTTTTCTTCTACTAATAACTAGTATTAATCCATTAAACTACCATTGATTTCCTGGAAATGATGAAATTTATGTTTATTTCAAATATCAAAGCAAGTTGTCTGGATTAAAAAGCTGGTGTAATACACCAGTAATTAAAACAGAATATTTTGAGGGATTTTATATACAGTATTGATTTCTACATGAGGGAGACCACAGTCTATGGTTTATAAAATACCATGGTAAAGGATCATTCATTAGTATATTTTCTGAGCAATAAATTCAAAGTTTAGTGAAGGGAAAAAAAGTACAGTGTAAATGCCATGCTTGCAAGACATTATTAAGGAGAAGAACAATGACTCACTTCAGTTTATTATAAGAAACGGACCTGCAGTTTATTAAATTCAGGGGGTTGTAAGTTTATGCTTTAAGCATGGAAGTGCTGAAATGCCATATCAATAGAATGTTTTCAAGAAAAATAACTACACCAAGTAGAGTCTTCCCACTCTCTTCATATGTAGCACAAAATTAACATTTAAAGTCATTAGGATATGTACATTTGTGTAAATCAAGTTGTTACTTATGTATGCTGCTCCTTTAAACCAGGTGTCAGTAGGACCAAGAAAAAACTCCTACTAAAGCTGACAATCTGCAGTTAACCAAAGATGTGGAAAAGAGAGGCAGGTGTAATGGGCTTGTATACAGACACACACACACACACACAAAATTATACTTTAGAAAAAAGGAAAAAATCCTGTATTGGGTTTGCGTGGCAAGGTTTTGGTAGCAGGAGGGCTACAGGGGTGGCTTCTGTGAGAAGCTGCTGGAAGCTTCCCCTATGTCCGACAGAGCCAATGCCAGCCGGCTCTAATACAGACTTGTCGCTGGCCAAGGCTGAGTCCATCAGCGACTATGGTAGAGCCTCTGGGATAACATATTTAAGAAGGGGGGGAAAAGTTGCTGTGCAAAGAAGCTGCAGCTGGAGAGAGGAGTGAGAATATGTGAGAGAAACAGCCCTGCAGACCCCCAGGTCAGTGCAGAAGGAGGGGGAGGAGATGC
>JANXJC010000055.1:26337434-26366577 GCA_027564655.1 Leptodon cayanensis | reverse complement strand
TCCTCCCCCTGAGGAGGATGAAGCGGCAGAAACAACGTGTGATGAACTGACCGTAAACCTCATTCCCTGTCCCCCTGCGCTGCTGTGGGCAGTAGGTAGAGAATCCGGGAGTCAAGCTGAAGTTGTGCCCGGGAAGAAGGGAGGCATGGGGGCAAGGTGTTCTGAGATTTGGTTTTATTTCTCATTACCCTACTCTGGTTGATTTGTAATAAATAAAGTTAATTTTCCCCTAGCTAAGTCTGTTTTGCCTGTGACAGTAACTGGTGAGTGATCTCTCCTGTCCTTATCTCAACCCACAAGCCCTTTGTTGTATTTTCTCTCCCCTGTCCAGCCGAGGAGGGGGGGAGTGATAGAACGGCTTTGGTGGGCACCTGGCATCCAGCCAGGGTCAACCCACCACACTCACTCTCTCTTTCTCTCTCTTTTTTCATAATCCCTACACCTCATGCCTTTAGACATAAACTGTTGACCAGGTCTGGGAGTAGGAGTAGATCCAGCCATTCCACATCCTCCTGTGCTGCTGAGGTGGAGGAAGTAGAGAAATTGGAAGAAATGTTGCGCCTGGGAAGAAGGGGCAGGGGGGGGAAGATTTTTTAAGATTTGGTTTTATTTCTCATTACCCTACTCTGATTTGATTGGTAATGAATTAAATTAATTTTCCCCAAGTCAAGTCTGTTTTACCTGTGATGCTAATTGGTGAATGATCTGTCCTTGGCCTTACCTCCACCCATGAGCCTTTCGTTATATTTTCTCTCCCCTGTCCAGCTGAGGAAGCGGAGTGACAGAGCAGCTTTGGTGGGCACCTGGCATCCAGCCAGGGTCAACCCACCACAATCCAGAATCTTCAAAATTTTATATAAAACCACATCTTACATGAGTTGTGTTTTTTCGCTTTAAAACCAGATTTACGCATAGAAATGCTAGTTCTGTTCCAATATTGCACATTATGTGAACTGCTATAAACAGAAACTTGTACTGTACCTTGGATATGCAATCAACATTTCTTCTTTGAGGTCTAGTAGACAATAAATCCAGCTTTTTGCTGGATGCATAGTTGAATAACTTCACCTAGGAGTCCCTCCAGACTTTGAGAGTTATATCCCCTGTTTCTAGGCACTAGTAGTGTGCTAGCTGTGATAACCAAAATCAGTTAACTGTTCAGCACTGCCACAAGATGGACAATGGACCGATGAATATATTAATTGATATATCAGCCTCCTCATAAAGGACATGGGATCTCACATGCAGTTGGCAATAAACACTGTGCAGGGGGTTGTCAGTCAGCATTTACACGTCACCTAGTATGAAAAAGTTTTGATAGACGGCTGAGCCATGGGGTAAGCCTACTCTGACGCAGACACTCCCTTCTGCCAGTAACCCAAGAATCCCCACATTCTTGGGTTACTAGAAGGTGTACCTCTGAAGCATCTAAGGAAGCTCCCACTACTATTTATCCAAAAGTGATAAAATTTTGAAAAAAGTGTTTGGTTTTTCAAGTAAAAGGGACAATTAGTAATCCTAAAAATAACATTAGTTTTATACTTCAAAGCAATAGATAATATCACCAGTGAAAAGACATCTGTGTCCAAGTTGTAAGGAAATTAGTTTGTAATATGTGATGTGATATCAAAGGTTTAAGGTTACAAATATCAAAAGGACTAGAAAATTAGACAAACTTAACACAGAATATGACTATTATGAGCTGAAAAATATAGAAATTATTAGTGTTCATTTAAATGTAGAATACATAAATAGGTCATACTGGAAAAAGTAATCTGACATCCAGCAGAATTCACCAGAGATTAAAAGTTCAGCTTCTCTATTAGGGTAGTACAAAACAATTTATTAAGGAAGTAGCTAGACAAGACCTTTCTTGCCTATTCATCCTACTGCTCATATAATGCAAGATAACATTTTTGTTCCAACATCTAACCCCTCTAACATTTAAAAAAGACATTCAAGTGTGGGGAAGTACTCTTTGGTTTTAATAATTTCCAAGTTAGAAATACAGAAAGATTAGAAAAAGTTACTGTGGATATATAAAAGTTACTATGGTTGCTAAGAAAAAAAAGCAAATCCTGATAATTTTTGACTCAAATTAGTGGCCTTCCACAACAGGGAAAAGAATTTTGCTAACATCTCACTGCACCATCACTGATGGATGTTAAATATCATGGGCAGTGCTTTCAGAATCCCATCCTGGTTTTTTCTGCTTCAGGAGAGGAAGGAATAGAGATCTGCAAAAGATATACACATTGGCCATAAACTATGAAACTATCATGGTGAGAGGAGCATGGAAAAACCTTTTCTTTGGCCCACTCTCATCCTCATTCTTTATTGTAGAGAAGGCAAGCAGATTGTATGCAAATGTCTACGTTTTGGGATTCCATTTGAAATTCTGCACTTCAAACCCTAATTCAAATCCTGAGAATGAGGAATATTGCACACTTTAAAAGAACTTTTAGCCTCACAATTTCCAACTACATTTTCAAATATTAAATAAACCCTGGGAATAACGTATTCTCATTAGAGTGTGACCCGTGATTCCATCTTTTGATCATTCTTTTAACCACTAGGTTCAATCAATTGAAGTTTAGGAATTAACTCATCTGCCAAAGGCCCATCCTTTTAATACATATAATGCTTCTTGAATGAGTACTAACACAAATATTGTTAAAAACAATACAATCAACTGAAGGCCATAATTTTACCTTAAAAATAGAGTGACACTTCCCTAACAAAACTTCTGGTTCTCATGCATTTTGACTTAAGTGTCAGGATAGTGAGATTAGAGGTAGAATTAAAACTACATTACTGTTTTACTGTAGTGAAAGAACTTATTAATGAATAATGATAGGACAATTAGGGGACAACACTTTTCTGTTTTTATAATATTTAAGACAAATATATTTTTGCAAGGTAGTGAAGCAAAGCTGGTGTAATATATATCATGTTTATATGAGCCAAGAAGTATTTTCCTATTAATTTATAGTTATGAATGTTTTGTTTATACAGTTATTTCCATAAATAGGCTGTTTTATACTTGCACTGTGAGTAGATGAAAAACATTTATGTTCAGATAGAAGCTGCAGAATTTAGAATATGTATTCTACACATACTGAAAAAAGTTAAGATGACAGTCTTTTTACATTCAGTAGGTACTTCAGAAGGTTATTATTCACAGACTCAAAGGGTCTGCAATTCAAAGGTATGTGAAGCCAGTTACAGGACTATGTTTTGTAACTTCTAACATGTTGCACCACTGTGACAATGTGAAAAACATTAAGCAGATTACAGAGTGGAATAGGGAAACTAATCAAAGGCAAGAATGAAAACAGCCATCCATTAGCAGAATAACATCAGCATCTTCCAATGAGATTTCTAATGTGTGTATAGATAATTCCCTTTGTTAAGGACAAGTTAGGCAGATCCTGAACGCCTACATGGTGCTTCATTGTTGTTTTTTGTCTGTTTCTTCTCTTTCTCACCCCCTCGATCAAAACAAAATCCTGTCATTATTTTGTCTCAGGATGCTAAAGAAATTCCCATCTGCAAGCCATCTGTTAAGCCACTACTCTCGTGAGAGGAAGATACCTATCTTTAGGTGCTACTGCTAATTCCCCAGATTTCTTTCAGTGGACCACAATACACCTTTTCTCCAATCTGAAGCTGTAAACTTTCTGGTTTGTGTTTAACCTGTAAGAAGACAGAACATACATAGGCCAAAGAAAGAAAACAGCACACATAGTCAAACACTTCCTTTCTTACCAGTAAAGCACATGAAGATACTACTCATTAGAGAAATGCAGTCACCCTGCATATAAAACCCCTCAATCTAACTCTCATTTCTCTTTAAAATTTGTATGTTCTAATGACTCCTGTGGGACACAACTTCAAGCTTGTCTTGTCTGTCTTTTATTAGCTAGACTACTAAACTGTACAAGAGCCTATTCCCATTTCTCCTCTGTTCACCTCCCCTCACGCTGAAATGAAGCTGCTGAAGGGTGCTCTCCTGCCCTTTTCCAGCTTCCTTTGTCAGGTGCCTCCCGCATCAGTTCTAACAGCTGACCACAAGGCTCTGCTACTTCGCTCTATAGCTAAAATGCTTCTTTTAACAAGCCACTCTTTTCCTGAATGTTTGTGTTTCATAAAGGACAACTTTTAGTTAATGCTTACTATTGAGCAGCTCTATAAATTTTTTATGCACCTTAAAGATACTAATGGTAGGCAAAGACCACTTCTTCTCAAATTTTAGTTTGGTATAGTCATACATAGAGTTCAAAATATCAATCAGAGCCTCAAAAGTTTATGAACAATTCAGTTTCTTATGTAATCAAATACTGGAATAGGGTTTTTTTAGTTAAGGAGAGTAATTTTTTTCGGTTAAGGAAAGTTCAAAACAGAAGAAAAAATAAAAAGAGAAATGAAGACAATGAAAGTCTCAATCTAGTCTTGTACATCATTGATGTTCCTTTTTTTTTTTTTTCCCATTCAATGAAACAAAGTTAGAAAGAAGGAGAGAAAAAAGAAGATAGGAAAATTAACGGGTAACTAAGTATTTTCTAAAAAGTTTTAGCTTTCGAAATAAAGGAAATAAAACAGAGTCAAAGCAAAATATGCCTTTTATTTAGAACCCAACTCAAAACTGGTACAAAAAGAGTTTCACTTTGGTGAAGATCCTGTTTTCTGTGGAAAATATTGGTTAGCAGGTGTTTTGCTAAATTCTAAACTAATAAACATTCTGTCAGAAAAAAACTTTACTTGTCACTAATATCTTATCATCTCCTTTTTAGAATTTATCATCTATTTACAGCTAGAAATTAGGCCTACAAATGAACAGAAGAAGCTTCATAGTTCCAGCATGTCAATTTTTCTGTGTATTATAGCCATTTATTTGCATAAAATTTTTAATTTACTTCCCAGTTATTTATAAAGAAAGAAGAAACTTAATTGCTTACTGAACCAGCAAGTGTTCATGTTCCACAGACTTTGCTGCAGAAATTCTTCATAGGTGGAAGCTTTTTATTGCCTATGCAGCAATAGACAGAAGACATACACAGACACCCCCACACCCCCACACCTGCCTGCCCTGAAAAAATTGCTAAGGTAGTTCTCCAAAGGCATTTTCATTTTCACATTGTTGCTGCTCTGAGAATTATTTTCATATACCACTTGCTTGGTGATGTTGTGTAAATCCTTGATGTGTTCCAACTTTCTTTGCAAATGCATAACATTCTCTTAAGAGTATGTTTATAAAGTAAAATTGCATAAGGGAAGCTTTAAAGCCTTAAAATTTGGGTCAATTTATAAAGCTTTCCCTCTTCTTCCCCTCCTTCCATGTTAACTTGAGCGAAAGAGAATTTGTATACTGCTTTTTTATTTTGTCACTGATAATATAACAGAAAAATGTTTTTTTCAAAGAAGAAATATTATCCTTTGTGGGTATTAACTGCACTGGGCAAGTAACCACTATAGAATTCCTCTTGGCTATACCAACAGCTTAGAAAATCACAGCTTCTGCAGAGGTATGTATTTGATTAATGCTAACCTGAGTCATTGCAGATTTTGGCTTATAGTTTATCATAGAAACATTTTCAGATCTTTTAAGTGTTAGATCTCAGCAGATGTTTCAATAAATGAAAGGAAATTGTGTATAATCTGCATACCTGTTCATAGATAAGGGAAATGCATCTTAAAAATATAACAACACAATCCAAAGATTCTAAAGAGGCTTAAGTTACATAATAATAATAATTATAATAATTATGATAATTTTACTTATATTCCATGTTTCCCATGATAATGTTGAGTATTTTGCAAATATTAATTGTGTAAAGTTCTTTGATTCTGCAAAATAAGTTTATTTGGTTATCTGTTCCTCTCCTGGCACATCTTTAATGCCAAATAACTTCTTGGTCAAAAGATTTTATAACCTGTGACGGTTTAGAAATGTGTTAAACTAACAAAAAATAATCTGAACAGCTGGCAGGTTGTTATGTCTGCTGATTTACAAACACTGTGGGCCATACTATGTTTTCTCTCTTTCTGTCCACACAATAAAACCTTATTGGATACTAAATATCTAAATCTTCTCACTTTCCAAAACAGTAAAATAAAACTGGCAGAACACATTGTTAGAGGTCTGGGATTCCAGGTGCTATTCAATTACTTCTAGGCACACTTCTTCCTCACTATCTTTAATTTTACATGGAATGGTAAAGTATAACAGTGTATTTTATTCTAATTCTGACATAGATATGGAAGAAGATGTTTTATTATACAAACTTTTACAGTAAAAATTTTGGGAAATATTTTGTCCCAGTTATCAGAAAACAAGGTTTGCATTCATCCCTGTTTTCCACGGGGGTCTCATTTTCCCCTTGACCAAATATGTGCATTCACTTTGCCATACTCCTCTGCGAAGTGACCACTGACATGTTTCTTACACAGTTTCTTTAGAAGGCTTAAAACACAAATCTCTGTTATTTGAATTCAAGCATAGTGGCTTGGGTTTGTGAGAGTATTTGGACACCTTAACTTTCCTTTATGCCAACAAATAGAGGACAAAACAGTCTTATCTGACTCTTTCTGCCTCTCCCTACTTTCTACCACACTATGAAGGAACATAAAAGATCCATTACATTACAACACCATGGAATATATCACTCCTCACTCCTCTACCAGCATCTGGTCCAGGTTTAGATCCTTAGCCATGAGCATCCCTCGCTCAGACCTCTTTCGAATCACAACACAAATCTTTATCAGTCAATGGTACTGCTATTCCTGTACCTGTTCCAGTTGCTGCCAAACACAGCGCTGTCTCCACCCCTGTTCCCACCCAAAAGTCCACAGTCCCCATCTGCATACTTACCTAAACCAAGCAGTCCATGTGCCAGAGGTATGCCTGGAGTTTGGCAGGGTTGCCAAGTAATTCTCACAAATTCTTTTTTGGAGCTGTTTTATCTGAGTGAGGGAAGATAAGAATATTCTGCATCTGCTGTCCCACTGGCACACTCTTTCATCCCAGTTTCCATAGGCTGTGTCCTAAATTACCTTAAATAATGCTTTCATCAGTAATTATTTCCTTTCCAAAAGGGGGATGAAACTTTGGCACACTGCTGCAAGAAAGTGCAGACCAAACAAGGAAAGGGTAACTTTCATTAGTTTTAAGCTCAAAAGGAACCATTATGAGGATTTAGCCCAACCCTTTTTAAAACACAGAAATTTGAATTTACACAATGATTGACTCATTAAGCTGATAACTTTATCATTCGTATTATTCCACAGTGACAAAACAAACCAAAAGGTATCCCATTTTGGGAGGCACAATTCAATAAAATTGGTATTTAAAACAGCAGGTGGTCCCTCTCCCAAAAGACAGTCAGTGAACATACAAGTTAAAAAGTGTGGGGAAGGGTGTCAATGTCTAGGCAGACTGAGTAATGTGTTTGGTAGAAAACACTATGTTACTGTGTTTACTTAAATGGCAATAATCTAACAGGAAAGGCAAAATAAGATGACGGTATGGCAGGGGATGTGGGAGAGGAAGAAAAGTGGAGACATTATAGAAGAGGAAATAAAAAAACTGAGAACACTGGCATATGAGCATTGGGTAGGAGTCTATGCAAAAAATCCAGGAGATTATCTACACTTTCTTCATTTTGGCAGCTTCCATATTCATTCCTCCCAGCTGCAGTCCTGGTTGGATCTCCCTGTGTAGACCTCAATGTTTTGTTGCAAAGGCCTAGATCCCTAAAGCTCTTTATAGAAGGGCCCTTTCCTGAATGCCTCTGTGTGGATGAGGTCCTTGTTGGATACAGCTTTGCCCTATCTCCTTCGGTAACTCCCTCTGTGGTACCTGAACTTGCTTATAGTGGGTCTCTGGCTGGTAGAATCTGGCTGGTGGCAACTCAAAAAAGTGAAAGTGCTGGGAGAAAAGGACGTAGTCTGAACGTCATGCTTGTTTTCTGTGCTTCTGCTTCTATGGAAGTTAAAGCTGCCAATTTCATGGGTTGAGAGGTGGTAAATACTGGGCCGCTGTGAGGATGCGATTACCCTTATTAACCATAACTACAACAATAAGTAATGGGTTTATTTTACTAGGCTATTTTCCATAAAACCATTTATCAATTATTATTCATTAATTATTCTGCTTTCCTGTAATTTTTGTATTTGCGTCACATGTATCAATTCTATTACATTGTAAGGAAAGAATGCTTGGGAATCAGTCATTCACTTTACCATTTTGTTTTCCAAATTTTCTGGATTTTTTGTAATATCTCAAGATTCATGAAAACTTCCTTAAAGGGTCAGAGGATTGTTAGTCAATATTTTCAAAAGGCATAGATATAATTTATATGACTTTCAGGATAATAATAATAATAATAATAATAATAATAATAATAATAATAATGCCTTAATTTAATGGCTGAAATGCTCCCCAAATAATTCTGGAATAAAGGACTTTAAATAATAAGTTCGACATGTTCCATAACTTTTTCAGAAACATTTAGCATTTCTTTTTTAATTTTCTGCAAAATGACGAATAATTTTGTCTTTGGGATCTAGTAACAGATTTATATCACTCTATAATATCTCTATGTCCTAGAGTGTGAGTAAAAATGAACACATTTTTGTCTCTAAGCACACCTAGCCACCAATTTTCCACACCTATCTTTGGTCAGCTTTTTCACTTACCTTTCTTCCATAAAAGTCAATTTAGATTTATGTTATTAATGTAACCCTTCCCTATTTTAGAAGTACTTTTAATTTTTTTTATTTAATTTTTCTGTTTCATGAACAGTTCCTTTTAAGCAACCATTATTTCTCAATAACATAACTGAGGGAGAAGCACTACAGAAAGTAATTTGGGTTTTAGGAAGTTTTTTTTATATTTGTACATAGAATGTACATTGCACTCAATCTAATTAGTGGAGATGTATTAAAATTGACAGTCCAACACTGACTTCTTTTCTCCAAAAATTGTGATTAAGTAGAAGAGTGAATTAAAGGACATTAAAGAAAAAGAAAACATATGTACATTTAATTCTAGGTCGGTATAACCTTGTCTTTCTGCCAGCTAGACAGTACTGAATTCTGATGCTGCCCATATAATCTGAATTTTTACCTTTCTGTAGTGGTATAAAGCTCTTTACTTATTTAGGGTGATAACAAGTAAGCCTCTTCATAGAAATTAAAATTACTGAATTAGTCACCATTCCTAGTTAATTACAAACTAGGACTGTCCATTTCCAAACACAGTGAAAAGTTGTTCATAAGCTGTAACATCACTGCCAATTCTACAGACTTAAATATCTTATTTCTCAGTAGATTAATAAATCCTACCAAAATACCACGATATTTTTTTGCTTTGGAGCCATAATGGAGCAACAGAAAGTCCAGAAGTAGAATAAGTTTTTCTTTTTTTTATTTCTATAATTCAGAAGTCAAAAGTTAAAATAAGATAAACTGAGGTTCCATTACTGAAATACTCAAAGTTATTTCTTCATTACACTTTAGAATGAACTCTGTCAGGACTACTGCTGAATTTATTTAACTCTTTCTTTGACCACTCTCTCAACTTATAGCAAATATGCAGTATGCAATCTTGAAAAAAAGATTCAGGGACATTATTTACCTTTGATTGCAAGTAATTAAATTTACTTGCAAAACAATAAACAAAACTGAATTCAGCTGCTTTTTTATACCTTTGAGATAATATCATCTTATTAATCAGTATTGATAATAAACAACAGTGTAGTACAATAAAAATAATAAAATATGTTATAATCTGCTATTAAATATTAAAGCTCTGAAGCTCTTACTGGGACAAAAAGAATGCTTCTAGAATGTATTTTCAATGTTTAGTAGGGTCATAATTTATCCTTTGCACTCAGTACAACCCTCTTTTTTTGGAGTGGCAACATTGTTGTTTTTCTTAATGAAGTCCCTTTTACTGCTAAGGAATATAGAATATCAGACTTTCCAGAACACACATGACACTGAAGTTAAACAAATTCAAATCATAGAAAGAAATATCCATCCATTTCATTTCTCTTCATCAGGAAATCTTCAACAGACATCAATGCTCTGGTAAAACTCTTACAACTGCTTTTATTTCATTAGTATTTTAATTGAAGCTCTTTTTATAAGTTTCTTTTTTAAGGTTGTTTTACATTTAAGGATGATTCCTACAAAAATTTTATTCAAGCATGAGGTGGAAACATTACTGACAATTTTCTTCTGTGATCTCCTGCATTTTTTAATCAGTAGATTAGAATTCAACAGTTGCTCTAATGGAAATGTATGCAGTAGTTTACAAAAGCTACGTCAAATATTTGTTCAGCTTTGAAATCAGATCCAATGTTTCTGAAGAAGATGCAAAGAATAGAACTGTTATTTTCTTTTATTCCTTGTATTACTTTTTCAAAGGTAGACAACCAAAAGATGTATTTTCACTTGGAAATAAATAGGAAAAAATGTCAGCAATGATGCAATAGTACACATGGCAGATTAAGAATATGGAATAATCGATCGGCCTTGTGAGCTGAGTCAAAAATAAGACTGGTCTTTAAAATAAGGAATCCCTTTGGTAGTGCTCAGAGAATTCTGACCTTGTGTTTTTTAAGAAAATATTGCTGTGTGGTTTTTTTTCTTTTTCTTTCAGCCTTCATTTTCCCACACCTCCTCTTCAAAAGTACTTCTGAATGTTTTGGCAAGTAACAGGATTTTTCCAAATCTGGTCAAAGAAAACAAAAATCCAATTATTTCAGTGATCCTGGACTGAGGACAAGACTGGGAGTTATTTTCAAGGTCTTATTCAGGGCTACTTCCCACCTGAAGTGGAGATAGTATGCAAACATGGGTAAACATAGAAAAATAACACAGCAAGAAATGTTTGGGTTTTATAAAGAACATTACAAATATAAATGCATTTTTTTAGGGAATTCAAAACATGGCTTTGTTGTCTAAAACATAAAACCCATAATGGACTGTCAGTTGCTTGGTAACAATATGTTTGATGTTCTTCTGTTGAATTTCATGTTTCATACTGATGTATTAATTAAAAAAAATCAGACTCTGAAAAGCACTTTTTTAGACTACACTTGAGTGCTTTAATTGAAAAAAACGGAAGTTATCAGAGATTTGGCAAGAGCTGTTATTAAATCAGAAGACAAAAAGGTATATAAACCTCAGTGATATCTAATATCATTTAGTTACCATTAGTACTGGATGTTTCTATTTTTAATTTGTTTTTTTCAAACTGTTTATTTCTTAAAAAGGGAGGGGGAGAGGGTTGCTATTCTGTACTTGATTAGAAGTGCCGCAGCGGTGAAAATATTCTGCAACAGCTGAACAGTTAGTCCTCTACATACATGTTTGAAATCTGCAGTTTTGTTCAACTTCTGAGAGAGCTCTTAATCCAAGTAAATTGTATTTATTTTGTTTGTATTGTATATGATGTATTTTTGAGTATTGCCATTGCTTGTAACAGGCCACAGGTGGTGTGTTGAGTTTGCAGGGCCTCAGGATGAAGACTTGCCAGGCTTGCTCTGTCTGAACTTGTCTTGAACTGCCTGGTGATTTGTGTTTACTTGATTCCAGAGAGGCTGAGGAATGGTGACCATAACACCAGGTAAACAGATAGATAGTATATAGCGTGTGTATAACAATTTTAACTGTGTCATTATTAAAGAGATTTTGTCTGTAAGAGTGGTTTTCTTTATTTTCTTTTTCTTTCTTTTTTCTGTAATAACTAAAACTTGACTATAGTAATTTACAATTAGATCATTAAGATGTCAATTATATTAATTATAAATTCTTGTCTTTATATGTTTCTTTCTTTCTTTTTTATCCATAACAAAATTTTGAGCATAACGCTGAAGCCTAAACTTCCATAGGGCCTTCTTTCCCTGTTGAAATAGAATCAGTTCGATCTCCCACTATTAGAGGTCGTCCCATTTTTATGGAATACTTAAATATTCAGACAGCCAAAATAAAGCAAACGCAATTCTGAAATAACTTGTCTCTGTACCACTACCTTGCCCCTATCATGTCTCTACATGTTTCTTGTTGGGTAATAGCTGAACCTCCATAGCCTCTCCCTCTATATTTTCTTTGCTGCTTTTGTTTTTTTTTCCTCCCTCAAGTATTTAAAAAAGAAAAAAAAGAAAGTAAAAATAAGGTTGAAATTTGTTTCTGTTTTGCATGAAAAAAGAAGGTAAAATGTATTGACTGGTTGCTTCACTTCAGCTGTGAAACTGAATCAGTCAGTTGTATGCCTGTAATTCCAATAATTCTAAAATGTCTGCATTGCTTGCACATGTTTTTCATAAAAAATGGGATGTATAATAGCGGAACATTAGTTAATTGAATAAATAATGATTTTTCTATAATAAAAGGTCACCTATGGTGTGACCTATGGCCTGCTCTTTGCAAGGTTTTTAAAAAATGAATTTACCTGAGAACTCATTGTATGTCATTTCATTCATACTGCCAATTGTCTTTAAAAGAAAAGTTCATCCCTCTCTTGACAGTTAATATGTTGAGCCAACAGTGCGTTCTGAAAAGGCAGGAATAGTATCAACAGGAAAAAATCTGCAACTTTGGCAGCATGCTGTCTCAGACTACTAGACCTGAGTACAAAGCCACGCAGAGAATAGCAAAAGCAGAATCAAGACTCTGGGAGGTGAAAGCAGAGTGTCTGGAATGAGGGAGGCATCTGACTCCAAGCACAAAAATAAACATGCATTGTGTAGCTGACATTTACTGCTCTTCTATATGGCTGCAAAATTTGCACAACTTCTAGTCCATCCATACTACCACTTAGCCAGCTCTGTACCATTAACTCTTCTGTCCATCCCAATGTAAGATAGAATGATAAGATTTTGAATACCGGTGCCCTACAGTGTTGGAATAATATTCCTAAACTTAAGCTATACTGGTTTAGACTGTGGCTAAAAGATTACCCAGACTGATATTTTCTGAAACTAATGGAACTACAGTGCTAGTTGAAATGTGGAACAGTTAAAGTTGGAAGGAAATATTGGACACCAAGTTACGCCCCAAACAACGCCCAGGCCCACCAACCCATTTCCCGAAGGTTCTGAAAGCACAAACCATGCATGACTCCTAATTATCCTAATGAGTTCAAGTGCCCAACCAAAGGAGGGGCAAGAAGATGATAAAAGGACACAAACAGAAGCCTCACACATGCCCCCACTGGAACTGGACCCCTTGGCTGACTGGACCAACGCTGGACCCAGGACCAGTGAAATCTTTCTCTTTTCTTTTCCTCTTTCTCTCTCCTTTTTCATAATCCCTACAAATCATCCCTTTAGACATAAAACCGTTGACTGAGTCTGGGACTGGGAGTGGATCCAGCTGCCCCTGGGCTCCTCTCTGAGAAGGAGTCTAGAAAGCAAGGGGGTCCGCTCTGAACCTTGTGACTCAACGGGAGAGATCGCCTTATTTTCTTCCCTGAAATGATGTATATGGTCACCACGGGTTACACAGTTTACTGAGGTGGTTTCATGCCAATTCCTGTTGTGAGAAACCCCGCCAGCTACTGTTACACCTTCCAAGCTCAGGCTGCTTCTGCCATGAATAAAAAGTTCAACTGATTGTTTGGTGTTTTTTCACCTTAATTTAGCCCGAGGGAATTCCGAAATCACCACGAGCCCTCCCTGGTCTGTCCAGCCCGGGTTGTGACAGCCACTCAACCTGAAATCTCACATGCCAGACCAGGTGGAGATTCCACTAACACAGCTTTAATTGAATAGCTGTTATCGTCACCCAAACTGTTCAAAAATAATGAACTTGGAATGTAGACAAAAAGAGTGAGATATTTCATTACAGCATGAAGACTATTTTAAGGCAGAGAAAGTTACTACAACTAATGTATTCTGCCCGTGCAGATAATCTGTGCTGTATTTTACCAATATTTAGCATATCTTCATCAATTTTCTACCCCAAGTTTTAATTCCAATAGTCTTTATTGTTCTTTTCAAAATGGCTGTCATAGAATTAGTGTTAAGAAAATTTCACAATTTTTCCACAGCTAAGCATTATATAAAATCTGTTTTTAATGAGTAAAGTGCCAAACAACAATAACATTTCCTGGTCCTAACATTTTTAAAGAGAAAACATATATGAAGAAACCACCACCAACTGAACATCACAAAGTTTTATGAGAAATTAATTTTAAAAATTAGTTGTAACTGTAGAAAAGCCTACATTGAGGAACTTCTGTGGTATATAAATTAGGCAAAATCTAAAGACTGTAGGAAAGTTTCTTTTGGCTTCTCAAATGTGAACTTGGAATAAGGCTTTCTTTTGTGAATCTTCTCTTTTTTTCTTTTATATTTAGTGATTGATAATCTAAAAAGCACGAGGGATATACAGCTGCAGTACATGTAACTGAGTTACATAAGATTTAGCCATTATAGAAAAAAAATAACAAAAATGAATGGGAAGATGGAGTTAAACTTGAAGTGAAGATTGACAAGAAGTTTTGGGACATTTTTTTCAACAGTGCTTATCCATCCATCCAGAAAAAAATTATAACTTGACTATTTGATCTTGATAGCTACAGTGTCCCTATTCCTCTATAATTTCTTAATGCTCTTCTTTTGTACTATAAATAGACGCAAAATGACTTGATACACTATGAACCAACATATAAGTAATGATGTTTATTTTTCTTTACTTTATGTTAGCAAAGAACATTGCACAGATGGTTTGTAAAGTCTAATTAATAAAATATGACAGAGTGTGAACTCTTATGTAACAATTCATGCTTGTGTGAATTGTTTGGGTTATGAAAGTTTTGTTTCTAAATCAAGATTTCCTGAACTTTTTTCTGCAATGCCTGTTTTAAAATAATTTGTTTCTTTTAGCATGTAGTGTCTGACATAGCCAAAGCAAATACTTTTCCTGACTTTAATGAGTTTTGGATGAGCAAATTTCTTCATACTTGCAAGTTACATCTGAAGTGAGTTAAAGTTACATCTAGATAGCTAGGGTTTGTCCAAAACTGATAGCTTTGGTTTTGTTTGTTCGTATGCTTAATAGACTTTACATGTTTTGGGATAAAATGTTTTGTTTCATATAAGAAAAGTTGTTTATTTGAGTAATTTTTCATTTTATTGGCATTCATATTAATTGCTTTGCCTCAGTAATAAATTATCTTTATTCAAAATATGTAAACTCTGAATAAGATTTCTTTAAGTGTACAAACTTCAAATGAGCTATTCTGTTTCTTTTTATCATAACGTTTTAAAGATTCGTACCTCAATCAGATTCCTTTTAACCTTCCCTGCAAGAATGTTTGACTGAATGTTTTTTTCTGTTTAAATGTTGGTGCACTACCAGATTCTTTGATCTGCCACAATGTGACAGATTTTTATTTACAGGGTTGTCAGAAAAAAAAATGAGAACGTATGTTACTTATGCCACAATTTCGTTTTGGGAAATTAAAGACATTTTGGAACCCTAAGAGAGGAGCAGATCCAAACTAAACAACTGAATATCAAGATTTACAGATGAATATCATGTTTCCAAAAAGATTGGATTACTGATATCATTCTGTGATACAGGAGGTAAAAAAGTGCTCTTATACTCTTACAAATATGCTAAGGCTAAGTCAATTGTCTTAGTACCTGCAAAGGCCACAGGAAGATGCAAAACATTTTAAGTGGAATGTATTTTGAAAAAGAAGTCTGTCCATAATGTCTTTCATCAGAAGCCAGTGTAATGATGTAAGACAGGTTGCATTAAATGGCTAGGGGTTTTAAGCCTAACCCAGAATTAGTACCAGAGACCCCGAAGATGTTACAAGTCAAGACAAGGATCTAAGCCAAGTACCAGCAAGGAGCTTCTTTCAGTAATGTGGTGGCATATTAAGAGTTAAAAAAAAAAAGCTCGTATTGCATGTTAGAAAAGCAGTACACCTTGGTTTGTGGTTTGATCATTTTTCAAACTCAGATCATGTTGCATATAGAGTATGTCTCAGGGAAAATTTTAAGAGCACGTATCTCAAACAAACAGTTCTTCACTGACTGCACCTTAAGTAGTCATTTATGCCAAGAACCAGCAAAGCACTTTAGCATCTGTTTAACGTCAAGCATGTAGGCAGGCTGCTTGACACAATATGTTTAGAATCTTTACTAGATTGTTTAAAATTACTGTAAAATGTGATCAACATTGCTAGCTAAATAGGACATCATCATGTAATAAAACAACAATTCCTTAATTATTAAATGAGATAAAACCACATTGTCATATCACATTACCTGAGTATTCGTATGACCAGTTGGAGAAAAGACATCTCTGCCTGAGAGCCATTTTGTTTGACTAAACCACCAATTTTCTAAGCCAACTAGAAAAAGGTTGATGGGCCAAATTTTCCCAGTTAAAAAATGGTACTCATCTGAACATATATACTTACATGAAGTTTAAACAGTAAATTCATGATTCTTTGATGTCAACAAAAAGACACCAGTTGGCATTAAAATCCCAGATTTTTTCAACTGACTCATTTATGTCCTCAGGACACTTAATGGTTGGACTTCAGACTCACAGTTACAAATTTGAAGTAAATAGAAGCAAAATCACACTTTTAAAGAGCCAAGCTGTGGAAGTATTTAAATTCCTAGACTCTCACTATTTTCTAAGCAGAGAGACCTGTAAGCATCTGTATTCTGTGCTGTGCACATTTAAAAATGACATACTGCTGACTGAGTGCTGTAGAATATGCTGCTACTCATGGAAATGTCAATTTGAGACACTTCTGGCTTTAGTATCTTCTACTTGGACAAATACTCTGATGAGTAGAGCACCATATAATAAACAGCCCCTGGAACTCCATCATGGTTTGAAAACCAATTGAGAATAGAGAATTAGTGAGGCAGTCCTGATTTAGGGATGAAGGTTCAGTTATGGTGCTTGAACTGAGAGATGTTAAAGAGTGTTCTTTACATAGATAACTATTATTTTGGACTGAAACATGTAACCTTTCCTGTACTGTACTGTGAGCTTCAGATTCTATTCCAAAGATTACACATCTAAAATTTAGGCATTATGGTATCAAATTTATAGGTCTACCAGTGCTTTATATATTACAATGAATTCTTACCCATGTGCAAGCATAAGCATTGTAGCGTAAGATCATGGGTCGGCTCTAGCAGGTAAAGCAAAAGACCTACTGAGACCACAATAATGGTCATAAGTGAATATCCACAGCGGAATAAGGACAGTGGAAGTTTGTATGGATACTTTCACTTAATGTTGTCTTATTATTCAGTGCGGGATCTACCTGAGATAGAAGTATTTTCTATATTTTCAGTGACTATTAAAGGATTTCTCTTCCATTCATTTGCCTACTCTTATCATAAACCTATGCAGAATTCTAACTCTTGTTTCACAAACATCAGCTGTCCTTAATGAATATTATCCCCTTGTTAATTCCTAATTTTTAACTGACTCTTTTTCATTAACTTGTTAAAGAAAAGGTTCTGTTACTTGCTTTATCCACAGCATTAAATAAGCAAATAAAGTCTTAAATAAATTCTAAAATAAGATTTGTTCTGGCTCATAGGCCAGTTTGATACAAATATGACTGTGTTTAGGCTCTCCACAGTTTAGTTGCTATCCCAAAGCTGGTGCTCTAATATGCTAAAACAGACTTTTAGTTCAGAGTAAGACACCTCCATAACAGATCTTTCAGGTCAGATTTAGTTCTCCTTTAGTCTGGGTAGAGGAAGTCAAAAAGTTTGCACCTCTCTTAAGTTTATCACAAAAGCCAAAGGACTGAAAGAAACTGGGGGAAAAGATTAAGATCTCTAGTGGCTGTGTTAGCTTATAGCACAAACTTTTCATTCTTGTGGAGGTCTGAGCACTGCCGTAGCATGACCATTTATTCAATCCATTCACATACACACACTTTACACCTTACTTAGCATTCTACTGACCCATCTGGGCAATTATTTTTCCCACTACCCATTCTAGCAAAAAAAAAAGAAAAAAAGAAGGTAACTGTTCCACCACATGCCCTTGGGTACTTTGGAATGAAGTCAGGCTACTTGGAATGTTGTTTTGTGTGAAATATATCTCCTAGGAATAATTCTGATCCCATTGCTTTCTTTAGACTTAACTGTCAAACTGCAATTGCTTAGTAAGATCAAGAGCGGCCATTACCATTCTTCTCTTCTTTTTTGACAAAAGTTAGGTTCATATAGTCTACAATTTCTGTGTGATACCAACATGGAAAAAAACTAAAATTCATAAAAGATTATTCAGTCACTTTTTTAATAAATTAAGTTCAACTGTGTTTCCATAAATTACAATGCATTATTTATTTTATACAAGTTTGTCAAATTTATTCTGAATAATTTACTCCTCTCATAGTATTTTCCATATTTAGTAGTTCATTAAGTATAAATCAATATGTACATTTATATCTGAAATAGGAGCAGAGCTTCTGCACTCAGGACTATTTTGAATGCTACCTGCATGCATAATAGCAAGGAATAACAGTTCATTAAAATGTTGGACCTGTGGTTAAAGAAGAAATGCTCTCCATTCTCACAAAATGAAGTATCCTGTGGAAAATATTTTCAGTTTAAGTTCTATCTGTACAAGGTTGGATCCTGGATCTCTTATTCACGACATTGTTTCAAGTGTCTCAGCCTTTATTGATATTTAATAATCTTTCCATATATGTAAAAATACTCTCTCCTTATCTTCTTCCTCCTCTCTATCTTTAGCATGTTCTTCTACTTAATATGCTCAGATTTTCATTAAAATTAAGGCCTTCATAACGCGACTGACCTTTAAGATATGTTCCATCCTTTCACATTCAGTTTTGTGTTTGCCAGGTACTTCCTTTGTTTCTTCTGAGGTCATTTGTAACTTCCAGTATCTATCTCATTCATTCACGTTCTCTTGGGGTTTTTTTTGTCATTTCTACATAATTTAATTTCTCTTTTCAACAAATGTCTGTCCCAATGCTTTTTTTCTTTCACAGTTGTCATTCTGGCTAACTTCTTCCCACTCACCAACAGTTAATCAGATGTTGCCTGCTTGGGGCTTAAGTTTTCTTCTGAAGGTATCTATGTTGGATGTAGAATTCCTTTTGCTGTCTTGAGATATCTTTCTTCTCTCTGAGACAATTGCTGTCTCCTGCTTCTGTCAATGTAAGTATGTGAGGTTCCTGTTTATCTCCACCACGTCCACTAGTTAAAAGCCCACCTGTTCAGTTTTTTCTTTCTTTCAATGCAAATCAGTTCTTACATCCTGCTAGAGAGTTGTTTTCCTTCTATTGAGAGCCATTGTTTTTACTTTGACACTTTGCGCTTCTCCTAAAAGTATAATTTCTTTTCCTAGTTCCTCAGTGCCTTTATCTCTTTACCCTACAGAATTCGAAATAAGGTCATAAATTTGACAAGTTGCTAAGCTTTATCTCTGTGCATCTAGATCATCTGGTGAAACTACTATGACAACATTTCTTCTTGGAGATCCTGTCTACACATGCTGATTCATGAAAGTCATTCAAGGTACAGTTACATGCTCAGTTTACCAGAATCACTGCTGGCTTAGCATGATCATATATCAAACACTTTATGTAGGCAAGGGCCTTGAAGATGACGCAATGTATTCCAGTACACTTTTAGCTAGCTGCTTGCTTTTCTTGTGGTTAGCTAGTTGTAGTTCCTGGAAAATTAGAATTTGGGTTGAAGATCCCTGCTGCTCCTGCATTCTGCTTTCAAGGTCAATAGGTATTATAGGAAGCAGCTGTATCTAGCCTGCCACTCTTTGTTTGTAGCCTTCTATTTACATAGCAATGACACCATGTGTCCAGAATTTTATAGGTGATATTTTGGGTTTAGCATAAGAGGACTATATTGCTTGCTTTAAAATTCACTAAGCTTATACGTCAAAAGCCTGCCTTTAGCTTGGAGATAATGTTTTTGAGCTCAGTCATTTTGATGGAATTTGCTAATGGTACATGCTACATTGCCAGATGCATTGACCAAGTGCACATTCCACAGAGTGACTCGGTTCATGAGAGGAACAGAAATGAGCAGCAGAGGTTCATATTGAAAATGTTGCAGAACCACACAACTTCAGCCTAGTAAAAGTGTTATCTCTGCATATCTCTGATGAGATGTCTCATTATGTCATGCCAGAAAATGAACATTTCTACTGTACCACACTCAATATCTTACGGGCAAAAGGAATATAACATATATATGGAGACAAAAATTTACTGTTAGCCTAATCTTAACAATCTAATCAAAACACAGCAGATATATTGTCTAATTACAATGATTCTAACACTCATGGCCCAAATCAACACAAAAAAGCCTCATTAATAGTACACATAAAATGCCTATAGAAGAGCTAGTATCTATCCACCTTCTATGGTGTTATGTTATGGCTTCCAATGTTCCTCTGGGTGCTAAAGTTGATGATCTTTCTGAAGAAAAATCAGAGAGGGATTACAAGAAGTTGTCAATGGTCTGAGTTGTTTGATGGGAAGACCAGGATGTCTATATTTTCTTCCTCCTCAATATCGCGGTCCACTTGGGGATATTTTGTGTGCTCCAAATGGACTGCAAGGCTGTTACTTTCTCATTGGTTCCCAGATTGTTTGGTACTTGCACAACAGCTCACCCTAACTGAACTGAGAGCAAAGACAATTCTTTGTTGCACGGTGATTTCCTCACTTGGTCAGACTTGACCTCAGGAGGCATTCACAGAGCTTCAGCTGAAGCAGGTGTGGCAGTGATCACCTCGTCATCAGCCAGTTGTGAAAAAAAAAGTGAAAATCAGTGCAGGCCAAGACAGGCTCAGGTGAGACTGACACCTTGCTCTGTCATGTCAGTATGAAGCCTAAGTTCTTTTATTAGTAATGGAAAAAAATTATTTGCTAAGACACACAGCATCTTCAAAGCATTGACTGTTGTTTTCCTGGTAAGAGATTGGAGTGCCTGCAACTATGGGCTTTTCAAGCTGTAAGTACAAGGTCCGATGGAGTGGACATTGTTTGCCCAAGATCAGTAACTGGTTGAATAAAAGGTCTTCTGCAAGACTCCTGATAACAGTACAGCAGTTTGACAGAGCAAGGACTAGGGACCATCAAAAAGCCATGAGAGAAATTCCAGGGGATGGCTCCAATGCAAATTGTACAAACAATAACATAACTGGTCAGTCCTTCTCTGACAAACTATGAACTAACACAGAACTTTTAGTCAAGATCATTGATTTGAATCATCTGATTGCTTATAGTTTTGATCTGGTACCCTTGGTACTCTTGAGCCAATAAGCCTCTTACACTCTCTTATCAAACTACAGCCAGACAGTGCTTGTTCTAGCACTTTATCTCACCTAGAGTCATCCTGTTATACTCCCAATTTCTAGTTGTTAACCTTTCCCATTGACAGCATAATCTCCAATCTCCCTTGCTCAAAATCATTAGAAAGTCCTTCACTTTAAAATTCTCTGACATATTACATTTGGAACTTTGTTTTGTCTCTGCTTTTATAGCTATTTCTTCTGCTTCTTTTTTTGTCTCTAAAAGCTGGGACAAAGAATAAGAAGAAGAATGTAAAGCCACAACAGAGGCTTCTAACACCTATGAAGCTCCCTAACCAGAATATAAATACTAGCTTTCCTGGAACCTGAATACACGCATACTAAAATGGTATAACTAACAAAGTGTGTAAGTATGTGATAGTATAATGAAACACAATTTTACTAAACTATGTGAGCAATGTGATCACCAAAGGAAAAAAAAAATGTTTTCAGCTCAGTTCTTTTTGCTGAGGCAAAACAATTGTCTCATGCAATTTATTCTGCACTGCAGAAATAATGAAGGACAGAATCAGGATTTAAATACAAAAGTGTTTGTATACCTTTTTTTTTCTGTATACAAAGAAATGTGTTTTTTTTCTCATGCCATTTATTAACACCAGTAAAGCTTTTCAATCTTTCACAATATCTGCTTTCAAATAGTTTGCATTAGTGAAGTGGTGATGTCTGAAACCATATGGGATTCTACAAAAGTGCTAATTAAAACTAATTGTTACATGAATAATTAAAGTTTACCCTGAATTCTGCACAGTACCAGGGAGAAGCAAAAACAGTGTCTGTGGTTAAATCGTTACACCTTCTAACCTTTGAAATTATAAATTGTCATGGCTTACTGTAAGACTGTGACAAAATTTACTATTACGGCGAAACAAAAAATATGAAATGCAAGTAATTAGGCTTTAAAATTTATAAATAAGAATTCAGGTAATAAGTGTAATTTACTCCAGTAGTGTTTAAAAGATACATAATGCAAACCCCATTTTTATTATTTAAGAATCTTCCCAAAGTTTATGTGATTGAATATGTCATTGTGTATAATAATAAGAAAAGAATAATAATGAGACAAATCAGCCTGCTGCACCTAAGTAACACTAGCAACATCGACCAATTTCCTGCTAACGGTGCTAAGGTAGCCCTGCGACCGATAGAGCTTTGTCTCCTGAACGTCTACCAAACACAATTCTCATAGGCTAAAATGAAGTTCTTTGATTTTTCTTGGACTGGTAGTCAACATTGCCCTTGTATACAGCTCATATGGCCTTCAGCTCCTTCATTTTACCCAAGTAGAATGGACTTTAAAAATGCATAGAAACCCAAGTAAAAGAATTTTGGAATTGTGAGAAATTAACATAAGATAAAAAAATTTCTTGTAGCAGTTGTGGATCTACTTTCTCTCCTTTTGTTTTGACAGTATGTCTCTTATCACAGCAAGAATTATGAAGATTCACCTTTAAGCAAATCCTGAATTTCTAGATGCCTTTAAAGGTGAAAAAGCAAACCCCTTTCTGCTTATAGACAGAGCTGGACTTCGTAGCAAGTTTGTGTCCCTTTTTTAACTCTCATCGGGAGTCCCTTATAAGAACCCTTTTTCCTACTATTTCATTCCATTATGACTAATCTCTAGTCTATGAGCTTTTTAAGATGTTCCTCAAATTTGCTGATAAAATTCACCTGTCTTACAAAACTTAGTCTTTTTCCTAAATCTGTGTATGTTACGTGTCTTTGTATGGGAGAGTAAAAGGAAGAAAGAACAGGAAGCTTATACAACATCATTCACAGTGACTTTAAGCTAATCCATGTCTGTTCTCATGGGAATGATAAATGAATAGGTCCTCATCAGTCCACACCTGAATTGCTTCCAGCTGCTTCTTAACATTTCAGGGTGCCATATCTTTCCACTGAGTTTCAGCATCTGATTTCCAACACAAATGGCTAGGATTTATTTTGTTCTCCAATCATACTGGTAGCTTTTTTCCTACAGACTATAGATGGCACTTATGTAGAGATACACGCAACAAAACTGAGTACACTATTCCAGTTTAGTCTTATCAATTATATTTAGAGGCCTGGGAGGTTTTTTCCACCTATTTTTCACTACCTTGAATACTGTAGTATCCTCTTCTGTGACATGGAAATTTAAGCTTAGTTATTTGTCCATTTTGACTTCTAGATCTTTTTTCAGAACTCAGTCCCTGTTATGTAGATAGATATTAATTAATCCTAATTGTTTAGTTATATTAACAGACATTCATGTATAATATGTATAAGATAAGCATGCGCCTGGATCTAGGTACGTGATGATTGCTTTGCCGATATACATATATGTCCTCATGAACTGCAGCTCCTCTCCAAGACAATTAACTTCCACAGACTCTTTTTATCTTTGAGAATTCAGACTCTTTTTCAAATCTATGTTGGAGTGGATTCTAAGTTTCCACTGAGGACAAAAAATGTATAGACAGACAAAGCAATCATACGTGCCTTGTAGACATACAGGATGCCTTGTACAAGACAGAATGGAGTTTTTAGTTAAAAATGTAAATCAAATTTTAAGACAAAAACAACATCTGATTTCATTTATCTGAACTTTATTCTCTCCATCTTTTGCTAATAGATCATTTGTTTTACAGCCTTTAAATATCAATGCTAAGATGTTCAGCAGAACCTAATCTAATTCCCCATTAAATTAGCATAAATATATTGTTTTAAATAAATGTGATTGAGGTTCTTCATCTTTTGGGCCATATACACATTGTAAAGATACCTGATCCTTGTATTATGTTATGAACCACAAGTTACTCTTTGATATAACTAACAAATGGTAAGACGGATGTAATATATTACATTTCTACTTTCACTTCAGGTAACAGAACTAAGATATTTTCCATGCTGTGAACAAACTTATAAACTATAAAGACAAGACTCTTGGCTGAACATGAATGAGTGTATCGCCCTGAAGTCATCCAGAGGTGCTAGATTTTCAAAGATGAGATTAGAGCAATTCCTGGAAATGTGTGGGTCATCAGCCAGCTACAAAATCAAATATTTTTATGATTGATAAGTTTCAGGCTTCAGAAGCAAACTCCATTTTCAGTTCATTACTTTATAATAGATGTTGTGGTTACTAACACAGAAAATTTTCTTCACTCATTTCCAGTTCATAGTGTATCTACGCACTTTTTTCAGCAGTTATCCTGTAGGCTGTTTTTTGACAAGTTGAAAGGAAAAGGGATAAAAAGTAGATGGCATATAAATGGGAAGATTGCTTTTCTATATATGTAAACCTCAGGTAGCTAAGCAAAGACAAGGTTTTCTTTCTAGTTTTCTGATTAAGAAATTTTTGACTCCCAGAAAGCAAGTTGCTAAAACCAGTACAGCCTTGTTAGTGGGATTTTGCGAAGGAAGTTCTGTGAAGTCTCCCTCTTAGAAGGCAATTTTGGATTAACAAAGAAATGCTTCTGCATGTAAATTTATAAGCTGATCTGGGACCTGAATTTCTGAGAATTTCTGTTTTCGCAACTCTTCACAGTGTTATCTAGAGCACTTCTTTCTCTTCATATAATTACACTTTTGAATGAAAGCATCAGAAATATTATTTCAGTCCCATAACTCTGACCATAACCATTTGACTCTTTCTTGTATTAAAATAAATTATAAGCATCTGGTTCTTGAGTCTGTTAAAAAGACACAAGGCTAGGTCTTCAAAAGGGTGACTAGTTTAACACAAAGTTAACTGTCTCTCATACTTAGTAATTTTTGCAAGGCTGATTTTCAGTCAGTAAATGTATTCATAGGATGATGATTTTTTCTTTTTTTTTTTTTTAATATAATATGTAAAATAACACACTAACACAGCTCTAAACAAAGCTTCAGTCTAAAATTATCAATTCCAGGAACACGAGTTCTGAAGAACCAACAACTCTGTTGTAACTTTGTCTAATAAATTGGTATATGTTTGTGCCTTTTTATGGCAGATATTGTAGAAACTGAAGATAAAAGATGACAAGGTGTGAGTTTGTCATAACTCCATTGACTTGACATCCAAGGAACACTTGTCCAAAGCTATAATCACAAATACTTTATCATGGATAAAATATAAGAACAAATTTACGCTGTATAACACATAGGTGAAGTGATATAACTACAATCTCCATTGTAATGCTGAGAGTCCTTGCTTGTATTAAATTTCACATGCCTGTGACCTATTGTTTTTTATTAATATTTAGTTCAACACTCTTAACACATTAAGGTTGCTGAATTTTTAATCTGAAGCTAATTTTCCTACCATATTCTTATTACATTAGTCTATTTAACAGGTTTTTCTATTCACAGGTTTCCCTCTGTATAAATGTTAAATCAGCCATTTGTTTTCTGTTGTACATTTTTAATGTTCCATCTTGATGTCTGATTTATTTTAAGCACTCTAAGCATCATTATTTGCATTAGGAATTAATCATTCTTTGATTTGTATTGTATTGTATTTTAATATGACAGCCATTTTTACCAAGCAGTATTTTCTCAACGAGACTTCTACTTAGAAATAGAATTATGTTAAGGTTGAAGTTTAGTAATCTGCAGTCCGTGTTAAGATTAACTTTACTTGTAAGAAGTATTACTATGCGGCATTGCAGCTTTATTGTTTTTAGTAAAAATCACATGAGTTTACACAAGCAGTAGCTTCCATAAAATCACATGAACTGTATTATCTATATTTCTGGAAAAATTTTATAAATAGAACTGCCTTTGTTTTAGATTAGATTACTTATTATATATAGGACTTTTAATTTTCTCTTTCTCTAGACATTAACTCTGTCTTAACATAGCTAAACCTTGGACAATGCATTTTGCATTTCCAATAATTAAAAATTTCTGTGAAGAGCCAGTCCTGGCCTTTCCATGTTGTTCCTTTGTGTGAATTTTATTTCCCATATAGTCACTTGCTTTCAATATATTTGATCTTTGATATCTTGCATGGTGTAGGAATTTAAGTTGTTTTGGGGCTTTGTGTTTGTTTGTTTGATTGTTTTTTTCGGGTATTCCACTTACCAGAAGTCTTGCTTGAAGAAATCTATTCTTTCATTTCTTAGAATTCAAAATAATACACAGTGTGGTTTCATGCTTTTGTTCTGGGTTCAGCTGGGATAGAATTAATTTCCACAAGAAGCTGGGAGGAGGCACAGCCTTCGTGTGCAGCTGACCCAAACTAGCCAAGGGGATATTTGATACCATATGACGTCATGCTCAGTATACAACTGGGTGAGCTGGCTGGGGGGAGGAGGGCTCTCAGGTCAGGAACAGGCTGGGCATCAGGTTCCGGGTGGTGAGCAATTGCTTTTGTGCATACTCACTTGTATACTCCTCTATTAGTAGTAGTATTATTATTTTCTTCTCTCCTTGTGTTGTCCTATTAAACTGTCCTTATCTCAGTCCATGAGTTTTTACCTTTGTCTTCTGATTCCCCTCCCCATCCCACTGCAGAGTGTGAGGGAGGAATGAGAGAGCTGCTGCGTGGTGCTTAGTTGCTGGCTCGGCCGAAACCATGACAGCTTTACATATTCACATGTCCATCTTTCAGCAGTTCCAGAACAGTTCTTACAATATCTGTTGTAAATTGAAGATAAAGTTATGAACAGACCTTTTACCACCCATGCAATCCTGGACTTTTAAAACAATTGTAAGAAACATCGTCTTTCAGCATCTTTCAGGCAAACTTACTTCTCCTTTACATGATATTGGAAAAGGGGATTACCTAGCCACAGTTTAAAGGTAACATGGAACAAACCAAGACTTTTACTCAACATTTCTTAGAAACTGTTTTCAAATAGGAAATAGTATGTGTTATAATAATGCAAATTGCGCTTATTGTAGATTATTGGGGACCCTGTAAAGGACCAGAAAAAAGTTATGCCTGAGAGAAATAAAAGCACTGGTAATTGAAAATGTTGTGATTGATATATAGCACAATGATGGGCACACAATGAAGAACAAAGCTATTACCAATCAATATAATTATATGGGGAATATGTTTTCTCAAGTAAACTTATACATTTTTTTGCAAAGCTTCACATTTGGTTTAGAAGTATAGATGTCTGATTTTGCACTAGACCTCTATAATATTAAAATTGCAAAATATTGCAAATGGCAAAATAATAAGATTATTGTTAAGTAAAATGGCAAATTATTAAGATTATTGTTTCCTAGACAATTCTGAAATTTTTAGATTTGTTTTTATTATAGGTGAAATATGAAACTAAATATATGAAAACCAAACAAACAAAAACCAAAAAAAGGTGGAAACATAATGTAAAATACTAAGTGTGTTTAAGAATTATTTTGTCTTTATTTCATTTCATTTATTTTATAATGTTTAGTATTTGTATCATGACAAGTTTTGTCACATAGTACAGCATTAAATAGCACATTATAGGTTACAGATATTGTAAGATAGTAATTAAGATTTTTCTAGTAATAGTAGATAGATGCTCTTTAGTATTGAAGACTCTCAGTTCTTTTGATTTATCTTAAATAAAACCTGGGAAGTGTCCAGAAAGAACTGCTAATAAATATTCAAATTCTGAAAATACTACACTACTTGTAAGAACTTTAATAGTTTGGTCTCTAATTATCAAGAAGAGGTTAAGAGGTGATTTGATTGAGCTCAGTTTTATTTAATTTGATTTGAAACCTCTTTTTTTTTTACTGAGGACCTATTTTAGGATGTGAAGATGAGACAAATTCACATTCAAAATAACATACATGATATTAGCAATTAGCGTAATTAACCATTCAAAGAATCTGAGTAATAATGTGATATGTTTTCCATAATTTTTAATCTTCAATTTCAGATTAAATGTGCTTTAAGAGATTCATTTTAATTAAACCAAAAAATATAATCTTGCAGAACAATTGTATGTTAAAAATCTTTGTCTTTTTTATACCAAAGATCAGACCAAGTTATTCTTTCTCACCATGATAGGTAAAAGTGGTAAACTGTGAACAAGGAATCATGAATGCAACTCTTGTAATTGAAGTTTTTCTAATAAAGAGTATGCTCAGTTTAGACCTTCTGTGCATTAAATCTGATAGTTCAGCCCCTCTGAATTAATGGTAGATTTTCCATCACCCTAACATTTTCATATTTCATTTAGTATTCCACATCAGTATATAATATTACTTTATTAGAACATGAGCAGCTTTATTTTACCTCATTAGGTATTCCAACTCTCAGTAAACTTGAAGTCTTCATTAAGGAATAAATTGGTTTATGTGTTTATAAAAAACAGCAATTTGTGCTCAGAATTCATCAGAATTTCTTCTCAAACTCTTTCTAGGATTAAAAAGCTGGCTGAGAGTAGCTAATGTGCCAAACCAATGAAGAAGAGCCTTTTAGTGTAAAGGATAATTAGACGCATAAAATAAGTCGAAAACATATGTATTTCTCCTGTCTTCAACCAGCTGCAACACACAAAGGCCTTAAAGAATAATACGTAAAATTATGACACAGATTTTACCTTGCATAGAATCCCATTAAACCATTTGCAAAACTCCTGTAATTCAACAGACTCATGATTCAGTCCCACATTCCACTTCTTTGACATCTCTTCCTTAAAAAAAGAATGAAGAGAGAATTTAAATTTAGAAGGGGAAAAAAAAAGAAAAAAATTAAGAAAATAGTTTTAACTATGCTAATAAAGCATTTTTTTGCCCTGCCAATATTGTTGCAATATTTGAAAAAGAAAAAAAGAAAACAAACAAAAACCAACACCCCCCC
>JANXJC010000055.1:26327222-26337334 GCA_027564655.1 Leptodon cayanensis | reverse complement strand
AGAAAAGCTGGAGGGGCACAAGAAGTTGGCACAGGACACAGCCAGGGCAGCTGACCCAAACTGGCCAACAGGGTATTACATACAGTGTGATGTCATGACCAGTATATAAAATGGGGGGAGTGGGAGCAGGGGGATCGCCGCTCGGGGACTAACTGGGTGTCAATCGGCGGGTGGTGAGCAATTGCACTGCACATCATTTGTACATTCCAATTCTTTTATTATTACTGTTGTCATTTTAGTAGTGTTATCATTATCATTATTAGTTTATTCTTTTCTGTTCTATTAAACCATTCTTATCTCAATCCACGAGTTTTACTTCTTTTCCCGATTTTCTCCCCCATCCCACTGGGTGGCGAGGGAGTGAATGAGCGGCTGCGCAGTGCTTAGTTGCTGGCTGGGGTTAAACCACAACAATAAAGCAAATCATAGTTTATTTAATGCAGTTAAAAACAACAAGAAAAACCAGACAAAATATATTGTATATTTTAATTACATACTGCCTAAAAAGGCACCTTGTCCATGTTGTTACAATATTATTTCTACATAGATTCATAATCCCATTAACAAGCATTAATTACACATTTATTTAAGCAATTAACCATGAAAGTGGCTTTATTGTCAGAGATATGATACATGACCTGAAAGTCATTTGGTTAATGAAGAACAGGAAGTGCTTACTAACCAGGGCAGGTATTTTGTTGGCAGCATCACTAATTACCCTGACAAGCTTCTAAATGAGGATTCCTTATCCAGAAGTTTTGCTGGTTTTCCTCCCTCTCCATCCCCAGGAAAAAATCCTTTTCTTTTTCTAACTGGCTATATTATTTGTGATGGAATCATAGAAAGGTTTTGGTTGGAAGGGACCTTTAAAGATCATTTAGTCCAACCTCCCTGATATGGGAGGGGACATTATTGTGCTATATCGTTGTTCAAATGTAGTGTATTGACTCTGTGCTTATCATGGAAATAGAGTCCCACTATTCAAATTTGCAGTATTTTTCTTTGATGTAGCACTACATACGTTGGCTACATGAAAAAATTGCTGCAAGAATTACTTTCCATGAGCATAGAGCCAATGCACTTAAAGAATGCATAGGACGGAAGAAAATTTACTTTTCTCAAAGCTGGATGAAGAGCAATTATATTTTATGGTGTTGTCTTGTAGACGTAGCAGAAATGAAATTAATGGACTAAGTATGTGCTTAAATACATAAAAGATCAAGGTCTAACTCTGCTTTATGGTCTGCCAACAGTTTTTCAAGTCAGGTACCTGATTCGAGTATCAAAGGCCTATTATTCAAATGTTGGCCAAGTCAAATGTTGCTATTCTATCTTTCTGCAAAAGTAGCAATAAGTAAATAAATAAAAAATAGGTACGTGAACGTTTACATTTTATTGCCTTATGAATGAATAAAGGGGGGTTTTTATTTTAGTTTTTTCAGTTAATGAAAAAAAGAGATCAGTGACATAGAAAATTGAAAGTCTGATGACCCAAGAGTACTAACAGTCATTTATCTAAACTTTATAGTTGTACCATAAAGCATCATATCGCTTGAACTTTATTAGATTCTCCACTATAGTCTTAAGTTCAGTCCAAAGATTTCAGTAGACTGCAGAAGATAGGTGTGTTATAATTCTCTTCTTTGAATTCTAGATTAGATCATATATACTTTACACCAGTGTTATAAAATAGATCACATACAAGAAATTACTGCCAAAATAGTTCTATCAATAAGCTCAGCACACTTCTTTTTATTCCAAGCTAGGGTATATCTAGTTTATTATAAAGAAAATTTTAATAATCACAAGTAATTATTATAATAAAAATATATAGTTCTATTAAAAAACTCCTTATTAATCTAGGTAATTTCTATTATCTAATTATAGACATATTCAGTTACACATAATACATAGACACTGAACTTTTTGTTACCACTTCAGTATGAATAGGAAATATATAACTGAAAACTACATCTTTATGAAAATAACACAGTTAACAAGTACAGAAATGCAGTCTCATATAAAATGTATTTTAAAAAATTTGAAAGGCATTTTGTTCTGCAAGACATCTGTGTATTATCATTGCAATGCTTACTGTTTTAGCAGAAATATTGAATAAAAAAAATTCTGATTCTTTAAAGCCAAAATATAAATTCTGGAATTTTTGTGTGTGTGTGTGCATGTGCAAAGCTTTCTACAAATATCTTGAATCTGCAGGCTAATGTAGTCAGAGTGCTTACACATTTAACAACTTAATAAAGCAGAAAATTAGAAATATTTTTTTTACCCCAGAGTGCTATCAAATTTATTACTTTGTAAATGGTTGTCACACACAGTATCATCAAGAATTGTTGTATGCTGAGGTTTAAAATAAAGTACAATTCCGTTTTTCATGAAATAGTGTATCAGTCTAAGAAAGTTCATGACACATTCACAACCGAAGATGTTATACATTTAACATTAAACTTTCCTGGTTTTACAGGTATATTTCATAACAAAGAAAAATTTTCGTCTGCACTTGGATTTATTTGTTGACCTTGTAAAATTGAAAATGTTTCTTTTTAGCAAGGCAAGAGACTAAAGAAGAAATATGGGCCAGAACTCAACCAGTGTGTGCTATCATCTTTCCGTACTCCTTCCTCAAAGCTCATATAAGGTGAAATAACATACGTGCTTTCCGATGAGTATGCCTTACACAGAACAAGACACACCTTTCCCACAAGAGTTCATACTACACTATTCAATGTTGCATTATTCAGTAACCTAGTTATAAACCCAGGTTATAGTTTTTGCTTTAGACATCTCCACAGTTCATCTCTAGTTATACTGTCAGCACCTTTAATTCACTCTGCATATTTTAATTAATTGCATACAATTTAAACAGATTCTTATTCTGGGGATGTTGAAAAGTACTATACCTCTTTTCTTTTATAATCACAATTTTAATTGCAATTTTATTTATTCATTTATTTTTACTTGAAAGGAATCTACTGAAGCATACATTAAAGTTATTGGAAAAGACTACACTTGCAGTTAACATTTTTATATAGCTGTCACAGTTTTATATGGTGTATTATGCCTCTGACCTTTGCACAGCTCCTCTGGGAGAATAATGGTGATAGACTTCAGGTCTCCAGTACTCTACAAAGGTGAGTTCCATGCTCAGCTGTGCTGACAGCTCAGTTTGCTACTTTACTCTTTCTCCTCCACATATCTCTGCAATAGCATATATTTTTCAGTGAAAAAAGAAAAATTTGACAAATAAATCACTATTACTGAGAGGAATGCAGTATTTTGGTGTTGTTATGGTGAGTCCCCTGCCCTGCCCCAACTTAAATGTAACCATACATATATTTGTTCCCCATAAAGCAGTCTGGGAAATCTATTTTATTGACTTTTTTTGACATTTCAATTCTTTTCAAACTGTAGTTGTTTTCCTAAGTGTTATCTTTCTTGCCCAATAATTATTAAAAATTGTTAGCCACTTTAAAATGTGGTCCCCAACCTTTTTAAATATATGTGTTACGTGAGAAATATGATTTAATGTCCCCTGAAACATACTGTGCACCTTTCAAAATCAAGCACAGGGGGAGTACTGCAACCACAGTTCCATTCATGACTTATATCTCCAAAAAAATCTTTGAGCTCCACTGAGTAAACAAATAGATGTAAGTGACTCGTAGATGTCTACATTTGCAGTCCCAGCAGGCTTGCCTCTTTCTGAAAATGGAAACTCTGGTTATCATTTCTGGTCTATATTCTACCATGGAAATGGAAAACAGGCTGTTAATAACTCAAAAGCTAAGACATGTATACATCTGTATGCAAATACATAAATAAATACATACAGTGATATTGGACAACCTGTGGTAGTTTACTGATTCTACTGCCCTTCACAAGCACGTAACAGTATTAATACCTCGTAGTATTAATGTCTCCATCTTTAGTAGGGAATAATAAAAACTGTGTAGAATCAATTAAGATTTTTATTTGGTGTTTTTGTTTGTTTTAAAAGAAAAAAATATTTTTACTATTGCCCTTAATATTATTTTTCATTGGCAAAGTATTTGAAAACTTTAGCTACTTAAATCAACAACTCTTCACAATACACGTATGAATATCGTTGACATTGTAGAGGAACAGGAGCCTAAGAATTAATATTATTTCCAAGCTCACAGAAAGAAAAGCTCATATATATTTTATATCCTCTAGAGTGTGAGGGCCATATTGACCCAGCAGAAGTGCCAGCATACACATTCCTTTTCTTTTAAGGTAAGATGATTTAGCTGACTAATTGGACGTAGTACTGAAAAGGATTACTCCCTCTAGAATCCTTCCTTTCTAGTTTTGGTTTAATGACAAGATCCTCAGCTTTATACTTTCCATGAGCAAAAGCTATGCAAAGTTTATGCAATTGCTTCAGTAGATTAGTGCTGTAGCAATGTTAAAATTATCCACTGTAATTATACAGAATGAAATATGACTGGATAACCTTAGATATTATTAGTGTTCAGGTTAGGTCTTACCAACAGATCCTTCATATTCAAACCAACAATTTATTGTATAGAATGTCTAGTACTACTGTTGCACTGTAATCTATATACAGCATTTGCTTTTGCATAGTATTAATTACAGATTAGTGAGAAATTTCAGTAGTTGATATTAGGTTGACTCATTAAGAGGTAGTATCTTTAGATATGCACATACTGCTTCATCAGTTAAACAAAAAAACAAACACCAAAAACCCCAAAACCTAGTAAACAAGAAAAAAAAAATCTAAAGCTGCTCTGAGAATTTGAAAAGAACACTGATTTACTGAATTTGCTCATAGACAGATATGCTGACTTCCACATGAGAAGGAAACAACAGCTAAACAGCTTGGACATTACCCTCATTTCTGATGTAAATGTTTTATGCTAGCAATATGATATGCAAATATACTTGATGCTATATAGGGAAACAGCTTTGGCCAAGGTCAAATGATTTATTGTTAGTGCTTTATAAAGAAAAAATATTGTTAGGTATATACTTTTTGCAGCATTAAAGAAAACACAATTGATATTGCTACAAGCAATTTTACTATTTTAATCACAAATTTTTGTTTATTCTTTATTTAATTGTCTGCTTAGTTTAGAATCTTTTAATTTATGTTCAGACCCCATAGGACTCAAATAAATTGGTGACATAAAGTAAATTCCTTTGAAATCTACCAAATGGATGCTATATCTCTCAAGGATTATAGGAATTGTGACTGAAAAATATAGCAGCCTTCTCAGCTTCCTCTATGAAACTGCTTCTGGGAGTAATTAAAATTAAGAATCTGTTCTTTGATAATAAATGATTGAGGAAGAGGAAGATATTTAATATGTTCCTAATTACTTGTTGTATGGTGTACATTCAAATAAATTAATTAACTTTTCATTATCTTAATTTATCTGTTTCACCTACAGCTGATATGCTCATAGATTTATGCAGTAGCTGTCACTTTCTTGTGAATATCTACTGATGATTTAATAAGCAGTTATAAACAGGTTAGCTACAGAATCTTATTTTTATAAATATACATATATATGAACATTTAAAAGAAGTATAGATTAAAATTTAGTCTATTTTACTTCATCAAATTTGTTTCCATTACGAGACTTAGTATGATTGCTTAATGTTTCAACTACATCTTAATTCTTTTCAATTATTAGCAAAATATTAAACTGGGAATTCTACAGGTTCCATAAGTGGAGATCAGTGATAAAGATTAGAAAAATTGAAAATGTGAAAGTATGTGATACCTAAACATGTTGAGAATAAAAAGAACAACTGGCCACACCTGTTTCCATACCCAACAAATAATTATATTGTTATTCGTTTTGGTAACACTGTTGTTTATTTTCTTCTTTTTTGTTTTTGGCTCCTTTGGCGGGAATAGTGGAAAGACTTTATCTGTCTGAAAAATATTAAATTTAATTATTGAAACAATGTTATGCATAGAAAACACACATAATACTTTTTTCCAAAAAAAGTTGTTTTTTTCACTTTTTTTGTGACATCTTTTGTCGAGTGAAATAAAGATGAAGTCATATAAATTTGAAAATAAAATATACAAGCAAGCAGGAAGTCTGTTTTGCTGCTTTCTTCCCCAGCAAGAATCCAGCCATCAGTGACACCAGCAATAGAAATGGGGAGTACAATAGAATATTTTTTCAATACAGCATTGCAAATTCTAAGCAATCCTACAGCATGAGCTGGATCCCTGCAACTTTATGGTGTTGCCTTGAATATAAGGAAAAGAAACTATTTCTCTATGTGTTCTATTATTATTATTATTAATATTATTAACAATAATTGTTGGGTTTAACACTATTTGTCAAATGTATGTTTAAAAACATTATGAAGTTAAAGTGTTCCTAATTACCTTTTACCTATAGCTGATAAATTAACAAAACCACAATATTGTGACAACATTGTAGATTGGTCCTTATCAGAGAACTCAACAGAAACAAAGTCATGGATTGTTGTTCATATAGGGATCTTGTTGACTACATAGACTGTGTGGAACCAGCAGGGATTCAGAATCCGAAGTCAAACAAAATTTATTTAACAAAGAACAACACATTTTAACCAAACATCTTAACTGATGAGTTACACTGCTGTAGAACAGAACAAGTATAAAGATGAAAACTTAAACACTATGGTCAAATCACCACTTTGTTTTTTCTGCAGAAATGTAAAAGATTTCTTAAACATTAACAGGTCCTGTTTAGAATTTACAGGCTGTTTTACAGGGCAAGTGGAGGAATAATGGAGGAAAAGTAGGAATACTAACTATTAATACTGCATCACAATAATAATTTAACCATTTTTAAAAACACTGCAATTAGTTTCTGTATGCTAATACTCAGACACATGTAGGGTGTAGTAGAATGACTTGGCATCAAATGGAAGCTCAGAAAAAGGAGTATGTCACAAATGCAGACAAGAGCCATACTTATACACATGGACACATATGGGATGTATTTATTTGAAACTTTCTTAATGAACTCCTGTCCTGGTTTCGGCTGGGATAGAGTTAATTTTCTTTCTAGTAGCTGGTATAGTGTTATGTTTTGGGTTCAGTATGAGAAGAATATTGATAACACACTGATGTTTTCAGTTGTTGCTCAGTAGTGTTTAGACTAAGTCAAGGGTTTTTCAGCTTCTCATGCCCAGCCAGCAAGAAGGTTGGAGGAGCACAAGAAGCTGGGAGGGGACACAACCAGGGAAGCTGACCCAAACTGGCCAATGGGGTATTCCATAAGATGTGATGTTATGCCCAGTATATAAACTGGGGGGAGTTGGCCTGGGGGAGGGATTGCTGCTCAGGAACTAAATGGGCATCCATCGGAGAGTGTTGAGCAATTACATTGTGCATCACTTGTTTTGTATATTCCAATCCTTCTATTATTATTGTCATATTATTATTGTTATTATTATCATTATTAGTTTCTTCCACTCTGTTCTGTCAAACTACTCTTATCTCAACCCATGAGTTCTATTTTTTTCTTTTTTTTTTTTTTTCCCCATTTCTATCCCCCATCCCATTGGGTGGTGGGGGAGTGAGCTAGTGGCTGCATGGTGTTTAGTTACTGGCTGGGGTTAAACCACGACAACTTCCCATCAAATAGGCCCATGATCAGACACCTATATAAGGAGATACTTGAACCAAATTACTGTAGTTCAACTTAGAAACTAAAGATATCTAGACTATAAAAATAAACAAACACAACCACTTACTCAGATGACAGAAGGATGTTCTGAAATCTTCGAAACAAATGTCTTCAGGATTTAAACATAAATTATTTGAAGCAGCAGCACATTGCTCTTGGACACATTGTATGCCACTATACTATGAAAATCAGATGGATGAGAATCTCATCGGGTGGATGAGAATTTTGTGAGAAACTGGCAGAATCATCTGGACCATGGGATTGGACATTAACAAGGAACTTTTCCTAGGCATTTGCTGGAAAAAAAATGACCAGCCAAACAGAACCAATAGTAACAGAGTAGCAAATAAGTTTTAAAAACACATGCTTGTGACATTGATGCTGATAGCTTTTTTCATATTGAAGAAGTTAAAAGAGAGAAGGGTATGACTGACCAATAAACCCCACAACCCAAGAAGGCTCAGAGGCAATGAGCAAGGGAGATGTGCCCATGAATCTCAAGGAATAATGCAGGCTGTGACTACCCACAGCTGTTGCAAAGCAGTTGACTGTATCTCAACACAAAGAGAATGAGAGGGTGGACTTCCTTTTAGATAAACAGCTATCAACAGCTGAAGGCATTAAAAAAGTGTGAATGCCTCCCTGAGTTAGCCAGACCAGCATGGCAGGGAGTGAATATATGGCTCAGCCCAACATAGAGTATGAAAAATGAACAACTAACAAAAGAATTTCAAAGAGAGCAATGGGCTTCAGCTGGTTTCAACCCATATATACCATCCCAGCAACTGGCATGTGCTGGTTTTCTCTGGGATGGAATAAATATTTTCCATATTAGCTTGTATGGGACTATGTTTTGGATTTGTGCTGAAAACAGTGTAGATAACACAGGGATGTTTTGTTATTGCTAAGCAGTGCTTACTCAGAGTCAAGGCCTCTTCTGCTTCTTGCCCCACCCCAACAGCAAGTAGCCTGGGGGGGCACAAGAAGCTGGGAGAGGACACAGTTGGGACAGCTGACCCCAGATGACCAAAGGGATATTCCATACCATATGACTTCATGCTCAGCAATAAAACCTGGGGAAGAATAAAAAAAAAAAAAAGGAAATATTACACAAGTATAATAGCTTAAGACTATACTTAGTTTGCTATTATTCTCGTCCAGGTATTAGTCAATACTTTAATCAAGGACTTAAACTTCCATATCATGAGTAATTCTTTTAAATCACCAGACAATTTCAAATTGAATTTAAGGGAAATGAAGTTAAACAAGGGTTGTAGAAGACAAATTCAAGACAATCTTGACATATTGCAGAAAGTAACTAAAAGAATGAAAACAAAACAGGTACCTGTATTTATTTAGTGCTTATATTGTTGTATTAATTGCATTTTGATTGATGGATGGGATCTGAGACAACTGGCCTAAGCTTGAGTAGATCTAGACTCACTCATGCAAACAAGTGAAGTTAAGTAAAATGAAGAGCACTGAAGAAGATGAAAAAAACCCTTTTAGATTAGGTTAGATGCATGCAGGAATGAGGGAAATAAATAGTTCTTTACATCTGCTAAAGGAGAATAAGTAGCAGGGTGACTAAAAATCAGCAAGAAAAATTTAGGTTGAAGATTAAGATCAACTTCTCTCTATAAGCAAAAATGAACATTAACAGAAGTTATCTAACGATATACTCCATCACTACATTTCCCTACATTTCAGTTTATACAAACATCCGACAAGAATTGCTTAGGCATATTTGATCCTTTTTTAGACTCAGAGGATGAAGCTGGTACTGTCTTGAGACCTCATAAAGTTTATTTTTCGTACTACTAAGAAATTGAATAGCTATTATCTCAAGCAGTGCCACAGTTCCAATCTTTAAATACTATCATTTTTAATGTTTCATATTCAAAAACTTTTTTTTCAGATATCCTAGATAATACAATTATTAAACTATATTGTATATTCAGATACTGGAAGAAAAGATTGTTCTAGCATTTTTTCAGGTTGTTACACAGTGTTTTGTGTTTGTGTGGTGGAGTTTTGTTAGCGGGGGAGGGGCCGCAGGGGTGGCCTCTGTGAGAAGCTGCTAGAAGCTGCCCCAGCACCAAGTCGGACCCACCTCTGGCCCAGGCCGAGCCCATCAGCGACGGTGATAGTGCCTCTGGGAGAACAGATTTAAGAAGGGGAAGCTGCAGTGAGTGAGGGGAGTGGGATGTGAGAGGAATCCCTCTGTGGACACCAAGGTCAGTGAGGGAGGAGCAGGGAGGAGGGGATGCCCCTGCAGCCCATGGTGAGACGAGACAGCAGGCTGTGTCCCCCCAGCCCATGGAGGGGAGCGGAAGCCCCCCAAGATGGCCGCCACTCCATGGGAAGGCCCGCTCTGGAGCAGGCTGTGACTGAAGATCGGCCCGCGGAAAG
>JANXJC010000055.1:26271017-26327114 GCA_027564655.1 Leptodon cayanensis | reverse complement strand
GACCAGGTGTGCCGAGCTGACCCCAAGCCCCGTCCCCTGTCCCCCTGCGCCGCCGGGGGGAGGAGGGAGAGAGAACCGGCAGTGGGGTTGAGCCGGGAAGGGGTGTGGGGGGGGGAGAGTGTGTTCTGAGATTTGGGTTTACTTCTCAGTATCCTTGTTTTGATTTAATTTGTAGTAAATGAAATTGATTTTGTTTCTTCCCCAAGCTGAGCCTGTCTTTTGCCTGTGACCGTAAGTGGTGAGTGATCCCCCCTGTACTTGTCTGGACCCACGAGCCTGCCTTTATATTTTATCCTCCTCATCCCACCAGAGCCAGGGGGGAGGAGTGAGTGAGCGGCTGCATGGTGCTTTGTTACCGACTGGGCTTAAACCATGACAAACAGTAACATGAAGAAAGTCTCAGAATGAATGTAAGAACACAATCCCATTAAAATTATTAATGGAATTTATAAATACAGTTTAATTATAGAAGATGAATTTTATCACTAAAAAGAGTTATTAAAATAACTTGTGATAGCGTAATGGGCAGCCAGCAGGAATTATAGCTATTTTTAACTTGTTTTCTTTATTCATTCTTTTTATTCTTTATTTATTTTATTTATTCTTATTTATTCTATTAAAAACATATCACTGTTTTTAAAGCAGCAAATCTCATAGCCATAAGCACCACATGGAAATCACACAGGTGTGATGAAGGCCTCTGAGAAAGTAAAGGAATATCTACTAGACAGAATTTGTTAAAAACTATAGTTCACAATACCTCATCAGTTCTTCACTTTTCAGTCAATTCATTATCACCAGATAAAGCCTATGAAGCTCTCTTGTACTCAGAGCTATCAGAAAGACTCTTTTCACAAAGCATTCTAGGGATTACTAAGCAGTGGCCTCATACAACATGTTATTGATTTCAAATTGAAAGCTAATTCCTAACTCTATAAAAGGACCATAGTTCAGTCTACTGCCACTGTGGCTGTAAAGAAGTGTGAGTACTGTAAATAAATTTATTTTCTTGGCCATTACACTTGATGAATTGCAAAGTCCTTTGGACATTTCCCATTTTGTCTGTGTCAATTTTCAAAAAAGGTAGTTCAGGATCCTATTTAGCTGCAAGTTATAATTTAAGTGAATTAATATCCCATTTATTTTTTCTGTGATACATACGCATTGCTTCACTGTTACTCAGCAATACAAAAATGGAAATGACAAAAATTCAAGTAATATTTAAGAAGGTTATGACACATTTAGGCCTGAAGAGGGTACAAATCAATAACAGCTCACTGCATCTCCTGTCAAAATTTTTCAATGCCTTCAAGGATTTATTTTTCTTTTTTCTTTTAATCGTTGCAGAGATAATCCTGTGCTGAGTGTTCGTAAGTCCCTTCAGCTTCAGTAGAGTTGGGAGCTGAAGACATTCAACAGCTGTCAGGATATACCTCTCTAAGGGCTGGTAAGCAGAGCCAGAATTAAATTTACACGCATTTGATAAGGCTGAAGGATGCTAATGCAGAGTATGCCAGTCAGATGTCTTCTATACTAGATACATAAGGAAAAGTTCTCTGTTTACTGAAGACTGTAGAATCTTCTCTGAATCTAAAGAAATCAAGATTTGAAATGTAGGAACAGAATTTGCATCATCAAAACAAGTCACAAATGAGTGAATTTACCTATTTTTGTCGTCTACTAACAAGCAAAATCCAGTTCAAGCCAACTAGAAATGGAACATCCTTACAGACATCTTGCATAACCAAGTGTAAGTGAGGTTGTAAAAGACACAACCAATAACTACTTATGGACTCAGAAGTGAAAAACTCCATTCTCTGTAATGAATGGGTTCTACAGATATGTTACGGAGCCAGTTGTAACACTGTGAAAATACAAGTTAGGAAAATCAGTGGCTATGCATGACTAACCCTGTTCAAAACACTAGCCAGTAACGCACGACCAATTTTGTGCAAGAACAAATACTAGAACAATAAGTGCAAGAACACTAGAATAGATAGTGAAATATCATTGCAACCTCACCATCAAGAGAATAACCTATTCAGCCAGGGAAACAGTACCGGCTTCTGTAAGTTGAAGGAACATAATAGCAAGTAGGTAAGTAGTCTTAAATGAGTCTGAGGCTTTTGGCAAAAAGATAATACTGCCACAAAAAAATTTGGTCTAAAAATTGCTGAAAAAAACTCCTCGGAGTCCTGATTTGAAAAAGCCAGGCATCTTTCCCCCTCTCTATGCAGAGTTCATCTGCCATCTGCAGTTTATTTTAAAGTACACTGAAACTACTAATTCCATACATGTTCTTATCATGAAGATCAGCTGCTGCTTCTCTCATGCCTATGTCAAAGTACAGATTAGCATGGTTATTTCCCTTTCTAACATCTCTGAAAGTATATTGACATGCTTCAGAATTTCTTAGCACAGAACAGTTTAATGTTTGGAAGACGAAGTAAAGCAAGCAGCATTTGTCATCATCTTGGTCCAAAAAACTGTCTTCAAATCCTGGTATACTAGATGAAGAGCCAGTAAAGTTTATTTAATTTAAGTTTCTCAAGATAACAATGCAGATGAAGGTTGACTGATACGCAGGTTGCAAAATCTGTTGGCAGTGACATAGGTGAAATGGAAAATCATAATAAGGGAAGAATTATAATAGTGGTAAATGCTAAAATTACGATTCAAAGAAGCTGAAATCTTTAACAAGACTCAAACCATAAACTATGGTAGGATATTTAATTTAATTTAATTTTATTATTTTTATTTTTCCTGCTTCTTTCAGAAAGCAGGTCTAAGGAATTTCATTGCTGACCTCACATTCCAGTAAGAATGCAATAAATAACTTTCAATTACATAACACTATTAACAAACTAAACAAAATTCTACTTTTACCTGTTTTATAGTTGCTGACCTACTAAGTCATTTATACCTAAAATTTTAATGCATCTGCTGTATTTATCTTATGATCAATAATGTCTCTTATAACTGTCTTGACTCAGGAAGGCAGAGAAAATGCTTTGCAAACAACCTCTTAACTAAGCCTCTGATAAGATTCGTTTATTAACAGTAGAAACTTCTGCCACAGTTGTCATTATTAATTATCAGATCTTGTTAGATAGTCTGAGCTATCATTTGGGACTCACCTTTGCTGATCTTACTTGTCTCGAATGATACTTAATTCATTGATCATTCCCTGCATTGTTTAAACAGGTCCTGTTTGAATCCCTTTATAATTATTGCTGGAGTTTCATCTCAGCCTCTTTTTTTATTCCCTCTCAGTGCATCATCTCATTAGTAGTCATTATGACAGGTTTTGGTCTCAGATAACATTTTCATGCAGATGATGCATCCTTTTACAGGTTTTTTTGAATATTCCATGACTTCCTTATTCCACTTTGACTTTCTGAGAGCAACTGTTTGATGTGTAAAAATAGTGAATGCTAATATTTTGATCTGCAGTGTTTCCCAAAGAGATCTTATAGTTGTTGACACTGATGTGACTTTCGTTTGACACCAAATATACTATATGAAAATGTCATACCTAATGCTGAGCTGATGACATGTGGCTTTCCCCAGAGGAAATCACCTTTCTTCAGTATTGCTCAGGGAAAGAGCTGATACTTGATGCTGACTGACTAGCAGAATGTTTTCTCTTTTTTAAAACCATGATATTTCACCAACCTTCTAGAAAACATAGAACCATAAGAAGTAAACGAAATGCTTATCTCAAATGCTTTTCAGCATTTTCACTTTCTAGGGAAAACTTCAATAAGGTATCAATATTGACAATATTTGAATTTTTTATAAACTTGTATTATGAATAGAAAACAATACTGTTATTCCATTTGGAATGGACTAGAAATGTTGAGCTGAGTCAAAAATGCCTCTTTAGGGATTGAACCTGAAGAAAAAAATGTTACTTATATTCATAAAGTACAGACTGAGAACAAAGGCCTGTAAAACAAGAGATTTTGAAAATCGTAAGGGACCATGGACAGATGACTCTTTTATTATTACCATAATACATAGACACAGACCCACTGACCTAGGTACTGCAGAAGTACATCAAAAAAATCTGTCTCAGAGGGTTTTGATCCAGATACTATTGTTTTAGAACACCTTTTGGTCTACTTGCTCCATTTGTCATTTCCAGGCTTTCACAGACTGATTGAGTAAAGGTCCATACCAACAGTCTTGATATAGCAGCATGTTTCTGCTTTTAGTATTAAGCAGGTGAAGGATACGGATGTATCCTGCTTAGTGCCTGATGTTCTGTAATTATCAACAATGGCTACTTCTTCTTTATCTCCAGTCACTGAAGAGGAGTTCCTTAAAAAACAGAGATAGTGAAGTGGTTCTGTCATTGAGCTCTCACATTTTGACCAAAAAAACTTAAGACATTGCAGTGATGTCTTCAGATGGATAGAGAGAGGATTCAAAGAAGTCAGTGATGTATATAGGAGCAATTCTATCAATTTTATCAAAAAATGTCAAAATCCCTCTTCCATCTACCTTTTTCACCCCCAAACACACATGTATCAGCCTCTGTTTGATGTCTCACTGCTTTATAGCCCTCAGAGTTCTCAAAAGCGGAGAATGAGACTGCAGAAAGACAAGAAGAATAGAGAGGTTTATGTCTTCAAACATTAATCATTGTGTGAAGTTTTCTAGCTTTTCAATATACATTTCTTTTTTTTTTCAAAATCCACCTCAAACGTAATGTAAACATTTCAGTAGCTTTGTCTGGACACTTGTGCCATTATATGTATGTGGTCATTATGAACCATGATGAATCATTTCTTAGATAATCTGTGCAGAACTTTTTTATCATTTCCCATGAGCTGGTCGAGTAAACAGAAATGTTACCATTTTTTGATGGAAATATATAACGATATTACCTACTTGTTTTCTACACAAGGACACTTGTACACTGAGAAGTCTTTTGTGTGTTTATTCGAATACCTGCTTGAAGCAAGATTCATATCAAGAATTTTTGCAGTCATCTGGAGGTTACTCTTGGCAATGTCATTATTTATTCCATTCTCCTTTTCTTAGTTATAAAAGTTTCATTTTTAAAAAAAGAAACAGCAACTTGCAGAAAATTAATATGTAGAAGAGTTTGCAAATACTTAATAGATTTAAATAATTTTTTAGGAAACAGTTACTAAAACATTTTTTAGCATGTACAAATTTGGGCTAATTGAAGTTTGTTGCTATTGATTTATGGACAGGGAAAATATAACTTATTTGCAGAATAACTTCTTTCTTATGAACAATTCAAATTACTATTTACAACTAAAAATATATACAGTTCCAAAGTTCTTTGAATTTATCAACTAAAGAAGCATTTAGATTTAAGAACAGAAAAGGTCATTATTACCTGTATATTAAAACTCACTCTATTATCTGGCAGCCTGCACCTTGACCAATGTCAGCAGAGTAGACAAATTGCCAACACCCTGTCCCCGACAGACATTGGCAGCATAGGCAGGATGCCTCCCACATTGTTCATGGAAGATATGACCCTCTCAAATCACACTACCATTTGTGGAGTCAAGGGGCAGCACAACTCTTGCCCACGTTCAGGAGGCATTTGCACAATTGTCTGTTGTGGCCAGATGACCCAAACACCAAGTGTGCCTGGCAGTCCGCTGGAGTTATGCTGTCAGTCATGATCTGCTATCGGCGACTGAGTCAGTTGCCATATTGGTGCATTGTTGCTCATCTTTCTTACTGCTTCAATACAGTTTTGCTTTATAATTTGTTGTCAGACTCATTACTGTTTGGACCACACCATCCTCGGGTCGCATCATACTTTTCTGGTGCTATTTGTCTCTCATCTATCATTATGAATATTTTTTATTCAATTGCTTTTATTTTTCTATACTTAGAAAAACTGTGGTTTGCATGTCTTTCCCTTTTTTGATTAAAAAGAATTACTGCTCTTTATAGTTTAGACTTTGAGTTAAGATTTTTATTAAGTGATTTTGAAATTGCAAACATAAAAAATGCAGAATCAATAAAAAGGACAAACTTATGCTAAGATGTAAAACTGAAACAGTGTCTCCTGTGAATCACAGTCATAGAAAGAAAACAATCAACTAGATAAAACAGCAACTAAATCATTTAACATAGGAAAAGGAATTCAATAAATAAGTCAAGCCAGGTAAAATTGAAATAGAGAACCAGACATAAAAGAATGAAAGAGATACTTCAGGACATTGCAAGAACAGCAAACAACTTTTTAATAAAGTAAGTAGCATAGACAACAAATGAAAGGATCCATCCCTTCTACTTGACTCCCAGATGGACTGTATTTTCAAAAGAAAGAAAAAAAGAAAAAAAAAAAAAAGGAAACTTCACTGTATTACAACCTAATCCAAAGTTAGTCTGAATCGTCAAATGACTGGATCAAAATGTACAGACCAAATTCTGCTTTTAATAAAGGCAATGTTTAGGTCCCAAAGTAATTTAGTAAAACCAGTTATACCCAGTTCTTGTATTAGAAGAACAAATTCACTGTTATTCACCGTCTCTATTCCAAACTTTTATTTTATAGAATATTATCATAAAGCTCCTCCCTCAAGTTCTCGTATAGAGAGATGTTCTTATAGAAAGATGTTCCATGTCTTTCATCAAAAGGACTGACCTAGTGCTCATAGCAGCCTTATCTTTTGTAACTTTTACAGGCAAGTAAGCCACCATTGTTTTTTTGTTTTATATAAAGAATAATGTGCCCTGTTTTGCTAAATAACAGCTTGTCAGCATGCTTTGTAACAGCCAAGAATATTTGATGTGACAGGTGAAATATCCAGGCCTAGCTTCCCTTAACAGGATCAAGTCACTTCTTAAAATTAATATATATGCATAAAAATAATGAGTATTATTTTGAAAATGACCAGAGACGTTGGTTGAATGTATTCTTGGTACAAAATACAGTGAAAGAACAGTGATTTGAATTCATGAGGGGTTTTTTATAGCAATTGTACAGTACCCTCTGATCTTAAAATTTTTGTACTTGAGTTTTATTATCTAGTAATTTGTTTTATTTCTATAGAATAACATAGCTTACATTGTAAAAGTAGAGTTATTATGAAATCCCAATGTTTTCCCCGTGTTTCCAAAGAACACTTAAATAATCTACATTGTGCCTTGCAGCAAAAAGATATTGATTTGAACCAGATGGAAAAATATCCAATTCTCAGTGGTTTTTTAATTTCTGTTTGTATCAGAAATCTGATGTTTTTTTTTATTACCTTCATGTAAATATGATGGAAAGATCAGTAAGTAAAGTAAAATATGGCAATTTTGAAGTTGGATGTCTCAATTTTGATTGGGGATTTTGACTGGCATGCGTCATCAACATTCTGTGCTCTGTTCTGACGCAGATTGTAACAAAAGGAAGGTAGTATTTTAAAAACAATGCTCTGGTTTTGATTAAAACATCAAAATCTTTTTGGAATTTAGGGAGGATAAAATCATTATTAGGGTAGCAGAAAATAAGGAGATAACTGCCTGTACACTGTAGAGCTAGGAAGATGGAAGACAGATTCAGATTTTTTTTTTTTTTTTTTTTTTTTTTTTGCTTTTAGAGTAACAGGCTTTTGATATTAGGCTTTTGGCAGACACTGCAGATCATTTAACATTTCCTGATGCTGAGATGACATTTTTAAGTGCCTTCTCCAGATAAAATATGAAGCTTCTCCCACAGCACTGTTTCATTATATTAATATTTTTGGAAGAAGCCTTGAATTAATTGATTTTCAGCTTTAAATCATGTGGTTTGCCACTAGATACTCAGTTTCATCAACAAAACCACCTATTGATTTGAGATCAATCCCTGATATTTGATCCTACTATACTTCCAGAGTGTATTCAGGCTTGTCGAATTTTTCTCATTTGCATTTGCACAACAATACTTCTGGATGCTAATCATTAAGAAAAAAAAAAAACAACAACCTTATTATGTGGAGAAAGATTTCTGTTCACAGAAGTTTAGCAATTTTAAAATATGCCTTCTTTTTTTTGCATTTTGAAACAAGCAGATTTGTAGGTTCTTTTGAAAGGTAGGTGCAGTTTGAACAGTGAGAAGTCTCTATACTCATTTGCTATGGACTTCTTAGCCCTGTAGCTGTCAGCTCTGATCCTGTGTAAATGGGGTACAAAAGAATAAGGTTACCTGTTAGTAAAAATCCAAAGTGTCAAAGAGCCTTAAATCTCAAAGCAACAGTTCCTAGAGCAGACTTCTTTCTGACTCCCACAGCAGACGAGATGATGAATGGATGGATGAGAAAGCAGGAAACAATGAAGACCTGTGGGTGAAATCTGTTAATGAAAGGATTAAAAAAATCTCCCTAGGTTCTTCCAAAACATTGTCAATATTGCCAAGTGTTTTCTCCCATTAATCAGTTGGTAATGACTGATGAAAATATTGATTATTCCATACTTATTACTGCTCTGCACATACAGATCCACATGAGAAACATCCCACTGAAATCTCAATTAATTTACCCATATAAGAAGCAAAATTATTATTCTTTTTACTTAGTTATTCACAGAACAAGAAACCATTGACATTTTGTTACAAGTGACATGTTTTCTTCAAAAATTTTCTATGATGACATGTACTAGGAAATGGTTATATTTTTCTCTCATTCAACTCAGTGTAAGTATGGAGTCAACTAAACAATGTCAAGACTTACACTAGATTTATGATAGTGAAGCAATGAGAATTATGTGGTCTTGTATCTTAAATTACCTATTCTTAAATAGAAACTGCTTATTTCAAAATTCAAACCATATTTCATAGCTGCAATTAGTTTAGTGGAATGTTCATGCTACTGAGAAGTCAATTCTAAATCAATTCATTGGGGAAAACAAACAAACAAACAAACAAAAGAATGGCTGTCTATCAGACCTACTTGAATTCTAAATCTCTCTGTGATTTCTGGCCCAAAAATTGATGAAAATAGTTCTTTGCTCTATAAGTAATGGTGGAAACATTCATGAGTTTTGAGTGAGCAGATCAGAACATGACAATTGGACTTCATGGTTAATAAGAATCTCATACAGTAAAGATACTACTGAGACTAGAGTAGGATTTTGAATAACATCACAATCTTGTATGAGTTCATAAATTTCTTCTTGTCTTCTGTGCTGCACGTAATCAGGAAAAAAAGGTTTATGTTACACAAAATATTCAGGAGGTAATTTCTGAAGGGAATGAAGGAAAACAGTACAGAAAAAAAACAATACAACCATAGTTATGAATCCATGATCTCTTTCAAAAATTTACAGATGCAAAAGCGGAGAGGTTGGTGCTTTCATAACAAAGAAGGTGGTACTTCATCCTGCATAGTCTGAGGATAGAGAGTTTTATTATGTACACAAGCTTCCAGGGGCTTCTTTAAGCCTAATTTTTGTTCTCAGTCTTGGTGTGGGGGGAAAAAAAAAAAGCATAACTTTTTCTTTAAAGTTATAACTATAATCCTAGAACATCTGACTTTTGAAATGTCAGCTTAAGACTTTAACCTGCTGACTTTGGAACTCAAAGCAAGTAGGTACCAAACTGTCACTAAGAGTGTAAATATTGGAAAGAAGACACTAGAAATCCAGGATAAGAACTCATGCCAACCACACGCTTTCTTGAATTATACATTAATACAGCTTATACTCTAAGAGTATCATCTTGTGAGTAGCAAGGTTGAGAACTACATAGCAAAGCACATCACTTCTGGCACCTAAGTTGCAAATGAGATGACAGTCATAAATTGATTTCAGGAAGAAGGACTGAAGTTGCTATCTGTTCACTCATTAAAAATCACTCCACTTTATTAATCAGGATTACCTGATATTCTGAGACCTACAGGAGGTAACATCCTTTTAGAAAAGTGCATCAGGAATTTGGGCAAATCTAAGAGGCCTAGTGAAGGTAATGATGTGTAATTAGAATATGAAGTTAAAATGACTTCTCTGCTTAATCTTCCTCAAATTATGAAATATTCTTATTTTCTTTGAGGTTACTAAAGCATTGCACAAACTCAATAGTTCTTTCAATTACTCAGAGTGAGAGTACTAATTAGCAATTTCTAGGAGAAATATGCCCAGGAACAATGTTACTGCATTATTACATTTCAAAACAAAAGCTTCCACATTTTAACATGATTCTGAACAGACAAGAATAGTTAGTATTTTCAGCCTTCTCTTTTCAGGGGTTGCTTCTGTAATGGAATTTCTCTGCATGCTTTTTCTCTTCTGTACACACACTGCACATACAAATATTACATCAAAAAAGGTAAAGTTTTTGAACAGAAAAAGATTATTTTGCATTATTGTTTATGATGATTATGACAGACAAAAATGCTGTAGATAGTTTGCAAATATAGATAATAACAAGCTGTAAATATTTAGCAGGATGATTTTCAATACTTCGACAGGAAAGTAAGTGTTATCACTGTGTTCAAAGATCTGGTAAGATGCATGAGCAAAACTGAATGATCATATACACGATAACTTTGTTAAGCAGAACCAGCAAAATCAACTAAGATATTTTACCACATTTTGCTGATTATAAATAAAATATCCTATGCTACCATTTCCAACAGTGTGAGAGTAATCATATTTTTAAATATATGAATTTTCTTGAAGTGATTGATTATTGTTAACTAATTAGATAGGATTTTAAAAGTAATATTAATCAATATAACTCACTTAACCTCTGAATTAATAGCTGTCCATAGATGTATACAAATAAAAATAACTAATAAATATTAAGGGATAGCAGGAAGACAGAATGATTGTGATCTACTTTATTTTTATTTTAATTAGGATTTGTAAGTGTGAACTCATACAGACAGAAAAGAATGGAAGTCATCACTGCTGAAATAACAAATCTAATGTAGTATGGTACTGATTATAAATTATTACTTTTATTTTCCTCAAACAAAAGACATAAGAAGGGGATATGAGCATTGCTAGAGATATGATTACCTTCTAGACAACTTTAGCTGCATTGTCTCTTTAGTATCAGGTGACTCTTTGGAAAGGTGTCAAGACATATAAATAACTGCAGTGCAGACCCAGTTTTATTCTGGAAAACTTACAAGTATATGTCAATGCCTCCATAAAAGAGGATTTTGGCATCCAAATCTCAGAATAATCTTTCACCAAAATTTTGCATATTTTTAATACTGACTACACATCAAGCATCTATGACAACTTAGAAGGGAATAAATAGTAAAATGTAATGCTCTTTCTATCTCACCACTGTCCTGAGAGAGTGGAAAGGAGTGAGAACAACAAAGTAGAATTTATCAGAAGATCAAGTAAAATTTATCAGAAGATGTTATTAGATAAAAGAGGGTGAAATTCACATGTAACACCACTGTCTTAAATTATCTTAAAACCACAATACAAATAATCCATTGTTCCCATTATTGCTTTGGTAATTGGCATTTTTCCATTAACTTTCTCCAAATAATTCATGTTTACATCTAAATTTTTTTTTATATATTGCAACATACCTTGTTGCTTTTCGAGGATGAATATCAGCTATTTCTTGGTCTAATATAAGCAGCACATACTGTAAGCATAGGATTTTTCTAAGGCCATTTTCATCTGATTTGCTTTGCAGAAACTAGGTTCTAGACCATAGCTTCTGAAGAAAAAAAGAGATTTGACTTACTGAGGCCATTGTTGATTTTAAAAGGCATTCCTGCATCAACCCATTGTCCTAATAATGTCTCTAATATTATTGTTGCTGTAGAACAATTATGTTTATTACATTTGTTATATTTATCCTTAGGAATGACTAAAGAAATTCTTTTTGCACCTACAATGTATCACTGGATTACCTTAATGCTACAAAGATGCAATAAATGTTAACAGGCAGTTATGGTACTCCTAGCACCTGTCACAGTGATACTTAAATTCACTGAAACATTCCAAAGTAATATAATGCATGTTTATTTCAGCAAAATTAATACCACACCACTCTGATGAAGAAATGAAAATTAATTCAGCTTCGCTTTGTGTTTCTTTTATCCATTTGTCAACTTTTTTTGACATGAAATTTTCCTTTCTCTCCCATGTTGCTGTGTTGGTGCAACTTTTCCATTAAATTAGGGAAATTATGCTATTGTAGCTGTTATTATTATGAGCTGAATATTTTCTATCCAAGACCAAGAAAAACCTCAAGATTTTTGTCCAATCTTAAAGATTTTCCAGGTTTACATTTTAATGGTTAAATTTCAAGAATATTCTGATTGAAACTAGTCAACAATATAAATGAATCTTTGGTAGTAGGCTAAATTACTTCAGAAAAAAAAGTGATATATCTGCAAACCTGACTTTCATAACTCCTCACTTCCTCTGGAAATTGCATAGTTTCCCAGGCCATAGTGCACCCTACAAACTCATTTTGCGTTTGGCAATAGGATACACGAAGCATTTAGAGACATAATTATCAAGAGACTAAAGGAATGGCATGGTGGGAAAGCCTGAAAGAATCTGAGCTGTAGTGCCAAAATGTATGAAAGCCACATGTACAAAATGGGGGGATCTAAATGAGCTATTATCACTCAGAAGGGAAATCTTGGAATTACTGTAGCACCTATCTGCAAATATCATTTCAACAGTCACTACTATTTGATGTAGTAGATGTAACTCTCATAAGCCTAGCTGTGCAGCAGCAAGCAATAAAGGGTTATGTGTCCAAAAATTCATCTGTTTGTTTTTTTTTTTTTTTTATATTTGCAACAATTTGCCTAGTAAAACACATCTCCATACAGAACTTGTCTCACATCCCTGATTCATCACTTCTACAACAAACCTTTTACACTATTGAAAGTTTGGAATTATTATGAAAGAAATGTAGATCAAAAAAAGAGAACATCTGTGTATCACTGTAAATTCCAAATATAATCACACCATTAATATTAGCTGCAATATGTCTTGGAAAAGGTAGAGTAAATTTTTTTTAAAGAAAAAGGATTCTGGAGAAAGACAGGAAGTATGATGAGAGATACGGTATGGTTTCCATGAAAAGGAGACTAAAATAATAGAACTCTTAACAAAGTAGTAGGTGAAGGCTATTGCAGCGGTGCATAAAAACATGAGTAATACAGCATAAATGAATAGATTCTGAATATTTGTAACTTCCTGCAGTATTTGAATTAAAGTGTATTCAGTGAAATGTTAAACAGCAGCTTCAAACATGCAAAAAGAAGTACTTCTTCACATGCTCATGAATTGTGGAACTCTGTCACAGGATGCTATACAGACCACAAGTATAAATGAGTTCCAGATTAGTTTGCTCAAGTTCACTAGTAACTATTATCATCTACAGCATTAAACAGTTTTCTTGGGTATTATCTCCATTTCAGCACACTGTTGAAACACTTGAGATCAACCTCGTACCCTTTCTCAAGAAATTGGTATTCTCTATAATAACAGAGACTGCATCTGAGCAGGAGGGACTTCTGTTTTAACCAGATATGTCAAGTTCTTCCTAACAGCAAAATTAGAAACCAAGGTAATATTTTTTCATGTACATATGTAAAGCCGTTGCATAGCTGCAAGAGAGTGGTTATTACTTACTTTTGCCAATTAATGGAGACATTTTTTCTCTCAGGAAAAAAAAAAACTTTGTTCAGAAGTGTTGCCACCAGCCACAGCCAGTATAGGAAATAACCATTAAGGGACTGGACTCATCTAGGGCAAGTTATAAAAGCCAGGAAGGAGTCCAAGGGTGGCCCCAGGGCAGGCAGGGCAGTGCCCTCCCTGACGGGGTGCTGTCCCCCCGGTGAGCGGAGCAGAGCAGAGCAGAGCAGAGCAGAGCAGGGTGGCCGCAGCACTCCATCCCACCAGCAGCGCAGCCGTCACCAGACAAACGCGAGGTGACGAGTGGGGTCAAAGATCCGTCCGGGGAGCGCAGCCAGAAGTCAGGGTGGGCAGGAGCGGGGCTGAGCTCGGGGACACCTATGGCAGGGCTGAGGCAGGGGTCTGGTGCTCAGACCTGAGCTGAGCTGGCAACAGGTGTGTGTATGGGGGGGTGTGCATCTTTGAGAGGCGTCAGGGGAGGCTGGTTGGGGCATTAAGGCCCATGCGTGCATTCATGGCCCTGAGAGCAAGAATTCTCAAGAGTTTCTTCCAAGTGAAAATAAAATTATTTCCCAGTTCCTCCTAGTTACCCCATGTGGATAAAGGGTCATCAATTTATTATCATTGGCCATTTATGCATCTAATTTTGCTGTCAGCAGGTCACAAGTTTCAAGTTTCACAGTCCTTGTGACTTCCGATAACATTTCTCTGGAAGAATTTTTTTCACTTAAATATATATTTTAGTTTTGGAAAGTAAGTACATTTCGCAATTCTTCCTCTATTCTACCAGCTTTCCCTATCCTCTCAGTTCACTAACTTCCTTTCATAAAGAAGAACTACTTGCCTATAAAATACCAATGAAGAAAAACACAGTAGATTCAGCCATCATATGGGCAATATTGGTAAAAGCTCTGGCATACGTTGTGAGATTCTGTGCATTTATGGCAGCCAGATACAGGAGGTTTTTAATTTGCATTCAGCCTTCATTCTGTTGTCATGACAAGTTCCCAGGACCTGTCATGAACAACATTAGAAAAATCAGTTAATTCTGTTAAGATGTGTAGAAATTTTACTTTAAGGGCACCACGTGTCTCTTGCTTATTTAATTCTTCTGCTTCTGCTCAGCTCCTCTTAATCCCTATGTGCAGAAATAACTGTTTCCTATGGTAAGACTGATCTGTTTTTCCACTCTGCTACTTCTGAAGCTGCTAATAAGTCACTTAAAGATTCTCCCAGAACAGAAATACAAATTCTGGTACAAAAAAACCCCCACTGTTTGGATTTTTTCTGTTTGTTTGCTTGTATTTCATCATTACTTAGGAAATTCTCATTGTTGCTGTAGTAACAGCTTGTCAGTTCAACACTGTGAAGACAAACTATGCCCATGAGAAATTTCCAAGACTGTGTCACTGTCTGCTGGTGGGCAAACACCTCATAAGGGGTCCTGAGCCCATCCCTCGGTGAGGTTTGGCTGCTGGGCTTGGGGGCCAGCTCAGTGTCAGCATGGCCAAGGGCATGCCTGTCCTGCTGGCAGCCATTGGGAGAGGCTCCTGGGCAACCTGCCAGGCTGTAATGGCAATCACAGCCAGGGCCAGCTGCCTGCCCATGGGGGCTGGGCCACTTTTGGCAGAGATGCTGGCGCTTGTCCCCTGCCAGAGAATGTATTATTTGGGCTACAGGCTCAGCCTCATAGCAGGCTGGACCTGGAGGGCTTGGAGCTGTGGCAGCCTTGCCTCTGTTGGCAGCTGCCGGTTTTAACAAATCCCCTAAAGCAAGTGTCCCTAAAAAAGACCTCTCAGGCAATGATGAAGAGCATTCTAAACACATGTTGAAGAGATCATACACTATATTTTAACTAGTTTGTGTATACTATATTATGTGCACACAGAAACTAGAACCCTCTCAGTTTTCTCTTTGACTGATTGTTGTTGGAGTTTGGGGTATGCAGTTCTCCCACTTTAACATTCTCACGTTCACCCTCCAGTGCCCTTCCTACGGTGGCGAACCAAAGCATAGCTTGTGACAGCCAAGCTTGAATGAAAAATATTAATCATATAGCAAAGACTCTGCAAGGAGTACTGACAATTTTGTATTCAGTTGTATGTACATGTAGAGAACAAATTTTACTCCTGTGTACCATGTGCTATCATAATAGCCTCTCCCCTCACACCTTAAAGACTGTGTCACTTTAATGGTTTTGTTCAAGTGCAGTTTGGCTGTTTCCTTCCAACCACAGGCTGCCTACTTCTGCTGTCTGGTGCTGCTTTTTCTGATGCCAGTGAGAACCTCTCTTCCATTTCAAATTGATTTTTTTCTCACTTCTTTTATATTATTTTCTTTTCTTAGGAAAGAAATACAGCTTCCTCTAAGCCTGGCCTTTGGATTAAAACTACACATTTGGAAAAATATTTTCAGGTACCATATTGGACTAGCTGCTGTTTGTAAATACATTTTATTTCATGTAGATTTGAACTATCTTAACTGTGTTTAGGCATTTATACTGTATTCCTCATGCTGTCAGGTATTTTAGATAATTTGATGTCTAAATTATACCAGTTGTACTCTGAACAACATGTTAAAAGATCACATTCAGTCAGCTGGTCATGCCCTACCTGTTACCTTCATTCTGTTGAGAAAAAAGTTTGTAGTTATATGACTTAGGCAAAAAAACGCCAACATTATGATAAAATACAGTTGAATTTGATACTTTCTTGTTATTTCAGACAATTATTAGTAGGAGAATAAGGTTAAAAGAGCTTTCAGAATTATTAATACTTAAATGTAATACTTATTAATACTTAAACTGTATAATAATTCTATGTAGATTTATTTAAATTTCATTCAGATTTGTTCAAATTTATGTTTATTTTTCAAGGGGTTTTTTTTCTCCTTAGAAATTAAAAAAATAAAATAATAACATACAGTTTATGCCATTCCATCCATGAGAAAATTATTTCCAACTGTCGTAGAAAACATTGTTTTTTATGTAACTGATCAGTGTATATTTAAAATGACCTTAGTAGGAGTTATTTTCCAAAAAAGATTATAGCCCCCAAAATGAAATATGATGTAGTACAAGGAACCACACCCTACCTGAGGTCAAGACATAATTGGAAAGGATATTTTCTCATTAATTTCTCTTTCTGGGATCTTTAGTTCCACCCCATACTCTACCTGTAAGCACTGATTTGTAATTACTGTCTTCTTTTCTCTTGGTTCCCCTTTTCTCATTTTGGCTGATTCTGTCATTCTGCTGATTGACAAAACTTCCTTTAATTCAAAGCTACAGTGGAGGTGGAAGTGGAAAAGAAGAGTACAAGGTAAGGGGGAAGAAGGAAGGAAGTGTGGTAGAGGAAGAGACAGATCATTAAACTTTGGAAATATAACTATAAAAGACAAAAAACATTGCAGAGATGAAAATAATGAAAAGTGTACATTATCTCAGGTTAGAATTCTAAAAATACTATACTGACAGTTGATGTATTAGAAAGTAGAAAAGTCCATGGTACTTTGTTACTTTCTGCTTGTTATTCTACTATGCTTTCCTTCCAACTATATTTTCTTTATCTTTTCTGCCTGAGACCAGTTTTCCTGTCAATACTAATGATCTTCCTGAATTGCTTCTTTCAGGATAGAGTTTAATCGGATGCATCCAAAATTTTTGGTTGCAGTCCTATCCATTTACAAAGAATGTAAGAATGCTTTTCCTGAACATGGAAGGGGCAAACAATGAGAGGCAGTTTTCCCATTCAGAAGCTGAAGCATGCTTTCGACTAGTGCTCTGCTCCCCAAAAAAGGCTTTTGGCTTTCTGCCGAAGCTACATCAGTGGTACTTTATGTCTGCCTTTCTGTTCAGGTGCCTTTCTGATGCTCTTCACACAGCTGGCTTTGCTGGTAACAGTATCAGCCTCTAAGATTGGAATACACTTCTATGAAAAAATCTTGACCCATCCTTACCATGCCAATTTGATACCTTTTGGAGTTTATTCTGTGGTAGAGAAATACATCACATCAGAGAGTGTGATTTCTCACTATCACAGCTTTTCCAGTCAAAAAAGGGAAGCCCCATGGAGCCAATAGCTCAATAGCTAGTATTTCAGTAATCTAGATTAAATACTGCTGATTTGTCTGATTCAAAGGGGTTTTTTTGAAGGAAGCACAATTATCTATATTTCATGTCAGTGTCCTAACATTCAAGTAGAAAGTGAGCCTTGTAAATTTTCATTTTCCCATCTACTTAAACAATTACTCATTCAATAAGCCACAGAGGAAGAAAATGTTCTTACAACTCGGTGATATTCCTAACCTGGTGTAGAAAGACCTGCGGACTTCACTTAATCAATCCCCAGAATCCGGGGAGATTTGAAATGAAAATAATGCATATTAATGAAAAAGTTTTATTTTGAGTGATTGATACTTTTCAAAGGAAAGAAAGAAAATCAGAATATTTCATTGCAGCTTTATCTTAGATTGTGTTCCCGGTTATCATAAACTGTATGAAGATGCCTTTCCCTGGACTTCAAGTTGCAGAACTTTGTGTATATGAATACAGATATATAAAAATCTGACTTCAAAGGTAGTATTGCATACCTTAATTCAATATCTTTAAATGTCTGGAGAAACCCTTGCCTCTGATGAGCATTATTCCTATCATTTGTTTCAGCAGTTCCGAGTTAAATGAGTGTGGTTTCATGTGAGCAAGGGTTGCAGGACATAGCCACCAAAGAACTGACATTGATGTGTAGCCTGCTTAAAGCTAATGACTGCTCTGTTATGTATGCATTTGCGTACAACAGTTATGCATAGCTAAAGTTATGTAGACAAAGTGAGTGAGTTTTATTATTTCTGTAATCTGTTTCTTTAACAAATTTAAGTCAGAGCTGTGACATTCACTGAATGCAGTTAGTTTTAAGGCTTTAAAATAGTATATGATGTTAGTAACGTGCCATGAAAGGCAGGAAAGCAGGATAATTCAGATGATTTTTAGATTTAATTGCACAGCAATTTGTAACAGGTTTGTTTTCTTCTGTTGTATTGTTATTCAATTTTTTCATACTTGTCAGATAAAGTTACTTGTTCCATTGTCATAATATGTGTTTATGAGTTTACACTTGTAGAGATTTTAGCCTCCCTTTGTAACAACAATTGCCTTTCAAAGTGTTCTGGGTTTTTCAGGATTAATATTTCATACATTCTCCAGTATCTGCCCTCTGAGTTTACACTTCTTATCACAAGTATGTTAACTTAAACTGTATTTAAACATGTGAGTTACAGTGGTAGACAGTTGTATAGCATGTTTTCCAAAACCATTCATACGCCATATTGATAAAAGCAGCTGTCATAGAACAACATTTATAAAGTAATTAATCATTTACTTCTAATTACTGTGGATTCAAATTAGCCACTAGTTTAACAGGTTTAGTTCAATTTTTCCAAAATGAACCAAAAGTACAGGAAAAAAAGAAACCCGAGGAACAATTCTGTTTTCTGATTTGGTTTGCTTGTGCTTGCTTTTGGTGTTTTGGTTCTGTACAGTTAAAATATAAAAGTTTCTTGTAATCAGCAGCAGAGTTTAATAATTCTGTTGTGTCGCAACAACCTTGTAGCTGTGGCATAATGCAGTTTTAATGAAATTATGTGTAACTCTTTACAAAGACTATAAAATACCACCATTTTGTCTCTCTATTAAAAAAAAAACCCTCATGAGTTGAAGAATAAAGTCTGTTCCAAAAGATACCAAAAGGTTCCAAAAGGTTCTAAAAGATTAGGTGTCTTCCTAGGACTAGGTAACTCCAAAGATGACTGTAAACTGCAAAACTTTTTTTCTTGCCCACAGTCTAGATTGAAAGGATGGTTGTATTTTGTTTCAGAATGAATGTCTGAGCTTTAGCTGTAGTAGTTTCACAACAGCATTCACAGGTCTAAAATCTTATAAATCAGATAATGCTTCAATTACTGTAATAAATATATTTATAGATACATATATATCTCAAAAGCATCAAAAGTTACCATGAAGAATATTTCACTAGTACAGAATTCTTAAAAAAATGTTGGCAAGTGTTTATTTGACAGTCCAAGATTTATACATTTAAGCAGATTCAAAGGTTCACAGAAGTCAGAAATCCTCCGGTCAGTGGATGCCACTATATCATCTGTTCTGTCCTTTATACTGCAGGATTTTAAATTTAATCAGTTATCCCCCAACTGATTTCAATAATTTCTGTTTCAGTAAAGCACAGCTTTCAGAAAGAATGTCAATCTTCATTTGAAAGCCCTGGAAAACAGAAGGCCAGCTTAAACACCTTGTTTAATTCTTCTGGCCATTGCATGAAGTTGTAAGGCATGAACCCTTCACTATAGGAGTATTACCCTGGAATACTCATACACAGGAGATCCCTGATATCTCACTGTAAAGAATCACATTTCTAATATCAAAGCAGTAAATCCCACAAGGAGTTGTAAAAGCAGTCTGTCATTCATTTTGAACATGAATACTTTATTCAGTGAAGAGGTTGGTCATTCCCTGGCTTTTTGAAAATAGATGTCTAAATTAACTGAAAATATCTTGAAAACTTTACTTTCTTCCCAAGATGCACAAGTGAGTTGGCTATGTAATGGCAGTTGTATGATTACAGAAGGTACATGACAGGGGTAACCAGAGCAGAGTGTGAAAGGTTAAGCCACCCATCAACTTTTAATGTATAAATCTTTGCTGAAATCAAAAGGGCTATTCTAATTTGACTGTGTATTTCTTACTCTGTATTTCTGAACCATTTCACCTTCTATTTCACAGCTTCCCTATCACACAGGCATGTTTTATAAGCCTAAAAGAAGATGGGATGAATAAAGCAGATGCATTTTCTTACTTCAGAGAGAGACAAATATCTCATCTGTTTCTTACAAGGCTAAGTAGGATTTTCTGAAAGTTACCTACTAGGCAAATGTCTGCTTCACTTTTGTTTTCACTTTTGACTACATATCCACTTCAAATTCAGAATGCTTTTCCTTCAACATGTTTTCCCTTAAGGTGTTCAAAGATGTGAATATGTAATCAGTGCCAGTAATTATACAGTATATTTTTTTCATAGAAATTTTATGAAGAACCAGCAAAATTGTTCTTCCAAAAGTGCAAGTATTAGATGTAGACAACACTATTAGATGTAGACAACACTATTAATTCAATTTTACCCCATTCTTTCTTCCCAAACCTGTCACATTTCTAATAAAGGAAAAGTGCCCGAGTGCTGATGAGATGTTTTGTTCTACTGAGAAGAAAAACTAAACAAAACAAAACCCAGAGTTACTATATACCATTCCCAACAACACAGATCCTGAATTGGGTCAGATATTTCAAACATTATAAAGTATTTGGATGCTTACTATTTACAGTTGCAGAAAGCTCCTACAGAACCTCCAGAAACTGCTTCTACTTTGTAACCTCAGAGAAATTTGCAAAATGATCTTGAAGTGACAGTTCACATAAGACACCAGGTACAAGGAGGATCTTCTTTCTCCAGACTATTCTGCACATGACTCCATGATCTCTAAGTCCTCTTCTCTCATCTTTACAGATCTGGAAACATACTTCTTATGGCTGACTACAATAGAACACCATTTCAGACATCTGGATAACTGAAAACTTGGAAACTGTATTTTCTAGTCTCCATCCTAAGCATCCTGTCCAACGTTTATCTTTTTGGACTTTACTTCTGCCACAAGATTTTTCATAGAAAGATGTTTGTTTACAAGTTGTCTTATTCTGTTTAAGGTTGGTTTTGTTGGGGTTTTTTTTTTAAGTAGAATGACAGAGACATTGACTAAGCCTAGAAATATTGGACTGAATAATGAAAATAAATTTGAAAAATCAAAATGCATTGGGAAAGTGAAGTCACCACACATTTCCAATTAATATATTTCTGACACAAATTATGAAACAAGATTTCATTTATGGACATTAGTTTTGCCTGTATTTTGTTTTGTTTTTATTTTATCTGGAAAAATTAGTATCCAGGTTTTTCTTACAGAGGAGTGCTGTGTTTCTATATGCATATTAAAGCTCCTTTACTTAGCTGGTCACATTTAAGTAACTAATATTACTATCTTTTTTACTGCCTGTCAATCTTTCTTTAAAGCTTTCTTTTCTCTAGTGAAAATCTGTGAAAAAGCCTGTGTATTTATTTATGAGCTTACTGATCCTCTCATACTTTGCAGAACAGAGGCTTTTACCCTTGTTTTTTCTGGCATTTTCCCCCTTTCATACCTTAGTCAAGTATTCTTTCTACTGTGTATCACAGTGTTCCTCGATCTGTGGGATTTTCTGAAATGCCAGTCCACCACTTTAAGGAGAGCATGACAACTTTTTCACCACCATCAGTTAGGAATCACTAGGAAAAATCATCAAACGACCTGAATGTTTTAAATGAGCAAGCTTAACATGCCTGAAATTTTGCATTAACCTTTCTATTAAGGTATAAAAGGTGGAAAGTGTGGCCTTCTGTCTTCTCATCTTTAACAGTGTGTATGGAAACAGAAATACTGATCACCCAAAGCACTGCTGATTTCATTTTGGAGTGATACTGAAGATTGATTAGTTCCTTTACAACAATGTTGCTAGAAAACAAGAAATTTAAAAGCTATGACATTGTTTTTCATTGTAAACTAGACTGAAAGCCATCTGGGGCCAATGAAAGCCTTTTATTTGACTTTAATATGCCAAGGATGAGGCTTTGAAAGAGGAAGATCAGGTACATAACAGTTAAGTTAAAGTTTCTCAAAGATACTCTGTAAATGTAAAAATGCATGAGAGAAAAATAAGGGAAGAAAATTGTTCCCTTATGGTTGTGAGGAAACCACTGACATTTGCATGCTTACTTGTGCAACCTTAATATCACTATCACAGTTTCAGTATTCAGTTCCATAAGGTTTTTGCTTCCATATAAGAATTTCAGTGCCTTTATAAGAGAGTATATTGGTCATCCTGTACTGAGAAGTAGCTCATCCATATAATTGGAAACTTGAAGCAGTTTTTTTAAATAATATGTTCTTACTGAAGACGACCAGTGCACTAGAGTTAAATCCAACTCCTAAGACTTAGGAAGCAGGTTTTTAAGATCTTGGTTCTCTGCTATCCCTTCAAGTGTAACTACATGTACCTTAATATGCATACATAAAAGATTATCAAGCTGAGTCAAACTAAAGTTTTATCTGGCACAGCATCCTGTCTCTGAAGTGGGCAACAAAAAGTGCTAAGGGAAAGACTATACAAAATTGGCAAATATGGATTCTCAGGTTCTGGGATCTAGTGGTTTAAGAAGTGTATTTAATCTCTTTTGTCTTCTAAAACCTTTAAAAAAAAAGATTTTTTATAACTAACTATACATTGTATGAATAAGATTTTTTTTCCTGTTATAAACTTCTTGCATGATAAAACAGTGATGTCCCAATGCATACAATCAATCAATTTTAATACTAATGAGCAGATGTTAGCATTTGGAAATGTTCATGCAGGTGTACGTATGTGGAAGCTTGGGCCAATTCCCCATTGGAAACCAAGCCCTAATGTGCATTTCTAAGTGACAGCTCAGTCATAAATTCAGATATACATAAAAAAGAGAAGATTTATTAGCAGTCTCATTATGTTCCTGTCCTACAGAAACTGACTGAAATGGTGATGATACCTAGGGAAGTGACAGAAACACTCATGGCTATTTTTTCACTAAATATATGGGTGTTACTCCAATTACGTTAGTGGGAATTATGTGTGCATATTGAGAGAGAAATAAATCAGCCTGCAAAGTACTGAAAGTGCACAGGTGTTCCCACTTTTAATTTTTTTCTCGTTAAATTGCTCATTTGTAATTTCCACATGTATTCCTACCCCTTAGAGCTCTCAGCTGAATATTTTTCTCACACTAAACCCTCATAAGCATTTATAACAACTTGATTCTCTGGTAAATAGTCTGTATTCCTTAAGAAAAAAAAAAAGAAAAAAAAAAACAACAAAAAAAGAAAAAAAGAAACAGTAAAGGCAAAAACATGGAGCAATCTAAAGAACAAATGATGGATCTCAGTGTTACATTCTGCATCATTTTGTGGGAAAGTGTCTTCTATGTGTATATAGACTATATAATTTCTTTCCTCTGACAGAATAAGATTTCAAAACTGAAATGCAACTCATCTGTCATTCAGTTATTCAGATTATTTGCTATTTCTCAGCCTTCATTCAACCCTCCAAATTAAGGCAAAGTCTCCATCTTTCAGATTTTTTTCTGCATGTCATTTTTAGAAGCTGAAACTTCCAACCTATCTGTGCAATGAAAACACATTCATACCATCTCATATTCTCTCATGTCATTTAGAGGAAAAAATGGAAGAGAGTCCATCTATCTAGTTTATTTTAGAAAGGCTGTGCCCTTCATAAACGTAACTTTTTCCTGTTTATATCTAACCAGAATTCTGAAAAGATCATTTTCTTAGCTCAAAGATTTCCAAATAGTGCTAGTCTTACCAGTGGGGGGACATGATTTGCTTCAATGTGGTTTGCAGAAGAAATCTCTGTCTCTTGGTATCAGGTGGTGAGTATCGTGGCAATGCCTCCACCCATGGAGTTACTCCTGAACAACTGTTCTCTGTAAGGTCTGCATGTAACCAGTGGTAGCATGAATGCAGCTGAGTCCCTGGCCCAAAGCACATGCAGTGCCTAGTGGAGGAATCCAGATAGTGTCAGTGTTGAGCAGACTGTACAGAGCAAGAATGAAGGAGATAACCTGGACTAGGTGAGAGGATGGAGTTATGATCCAGTGTGGTGTACCCAAAAAGATGCTTGACAGCAGGGTGGGAGGATGAGATGTGCCAAGAAATACCTAGTCTGCCCAGAACACAGACTTTCTGCTACTATTGTTATTAGTCTCACCTGCAACTTTCTCTGCCACTGGTACCAGTGTATCTGAGATGAAGTAACAATTGTTTTGACCTGCCAAATGTTGATATATGCTCCTTTATCACTATCTCAGGCAGCAGATGTGCAGAAGCTTCTTGTCTTAATTTTAAAAATCCTTCAAAGCCTCTCATCTTTCATTCAGTATCAGAAAATGATTTGATTTCCATAGCACAGGCCTCTGACCTTCCAAATGTTCCCTGCTGATTGAATTTTCAAACAAGTGTGCTGCTAGTCAGTCCTTAGCAGTACAAGCATATTTTGCACTTCACACTTTTGCCCATATTGGAGTTAATAGGAACAATGTCACATCATAAGTCTTAGGCATACGGCAGAATTCCCATCTCTTTCTCTTAAAACCAAGCTTGAAAGTATTGCTTAAAGGATAATTTCTTACAAGCAGACTTTTTGATCCATTTACATTCAAGGTGAGGCTAGTTGATCATTTTAGGCCTTTAATTTTTAATTTAGCAATGCTTTAGTGTGACATAAGTTCATGAACTTAATTTTTTTTTGTAAAATAAAAATCTTCATATGAAAATTATATTTATTCTTCTATAAATTTGCTTATTATATGTTTAAAACACCTATATTGCATTTAAAAAATGGTAACAAACTGATATGACAATAAGACTGAAAACAAAATACTGCACATCTTAAACAGAACAGAATCTCATACTGGGCTTCCACATTCAAAGCATACACTGAATTTTTTAACAATTCTATTAACTTACTAAATATGACAAATACTTCCACATACAAGAAAAACATTCTGTCATATTTACTACACTGTTTACTTAGAATTGTGTGTCCTCTGCAAGCTGGTAAATAGGTAACTGGCAAAATACATTTTCAACCAACTTACTGGTACCACAACACTGTATCTTAGAGTATCAACATTAATTTCATAACTTAAGGAATGGAGAACAATTTGTATTGCCATTAATATAAAACACAGCTGATTTTAGAGTCACCAACTAGTTCTTAGATAATTTTTACACAATAATTGTCACCTACATTACTATTTATTAGATTTCATCATTTCAGAATTTATCTAGAATGTAATAAAACTTTCCTTGCTAATCAGTTCTTGGTAAAAATAAAAACTAGAGCAAGTTCAAAAATTACAGAAAATTATATTAATGTCGGCTGTTGATTTTCTATCAAATCCAACAACACCTTCATCAGCATTACAGCCATTTTATTGTATTAGTTTCACTGGTAGGGTGGTGAAATTGGAATGTAATGAAGAAGTCTATTAATGGACAATTGCAGCCAATTATCTAGAAAAGCAAAGTAGATAAATGTTAGAACAAACAATCATTTTAGGATTTCAGCCTATGTCCTTATTTCTGTGACAATTATATCTTCCTCCATATTCTGTATTTGTGCAACCAAAAGATGGCAGTGCTTCATCAACAATTCCCACCAAGTTTAAGTTTATCCTTAGGTCATCATTTACGATATGTGAAAGCTTTAAGAAAATGCAGTTTTACAAGCTATCCAGCCTCTCTCTGTGATCAAATTTCAAAGGGAATGAAAGGGGTTCTAAATTGTTTTTAAGGTGTTTTGGTTCTCTGACATCTTACAAAGCTTACTTGATTAATATCCTCTGTTTCACTTATAAAACAAGATTTTGTAGAATACTTAATAAATATAGATCAGTTAAGTCAGTTTCTCCTATTCTAAGATTTAACAAACTTAGGCAATTCTGTAACTGGCAGTGACTCATCATCATAACTTTATAGTCTTTCCTCAAACTCGATATTACAACTGATACTGAATCCTTAACCATTTTAAATAGAGACCAAAGACAGAAGTTTAAAACTTTGTATGAACCCAGTGATGTCATTTGTAGTTTCTTCCTCTATACTAAAGCACAGAAGCCAATATTTTTTTCATAAAAACCAAGTCTCATGTATCATGTTTCTGCCTTTTTCCATGTTGTATTTTCCTCAGAACACTTTTTTTCATGCAAAAAGTTGTTCACAACAACTCTGTTTCATAAATATTTTGGCAGATTCTATCCTAGTGCTGCTCAGCATGTCGGTGTCATAAACATGAATCAGATCTATACTATTTACCATGACCCTAGATTTGGTTTATTTTTATGATGAGATACATTCTATTTCATGTAAAACATCTTTCTGTAAAAAAGAAAATAATAAAATACCAAGCCATATAGTTACAAACTAATGAATAGCCATGTTAGAATCAATTAAGTTGTTCTAATTCATTTATCAAAAAAGTATTACATTTACTTTTGTTTGATAGTGGTTCCTGTTCTGATGGTTTTGTTAAAAAGTTAATTCAGCACTCACTGCTTCATTTATTCTTTTTCTTAAAATGAGGATAATAATACTAATTTTGTTAATAATTTTGGGATTATACTGATAAGAAAAGACATATATATATATAAATATACACACAGACATAAATACAAATAGGCATGCAAATAGGAGCCACATTTTATGAATAATGTTTTATAAATACTTCAACGTCAGTACAGTGTTTGTTGTGATCTCAGGTCTACATTATAGAAAGTGAGTAATCTAACCTAATATTAGTTATCTGTTAATATCCTTAAGAAAGACATGTATAAACATAGAATTACTGGACTTCTTATTCCTTAAAGGTGAAGTATAACTTTTTGCAAGGTTTTTTTTCAAAACTGATAGCCCAGAAATGCTCAATGAACTGCACATCAGAACATTACGTCCATATTCCTCACTATAAATTCAATTTCTTGAGCAGATACACATCTCACTTTTTTTGCTAATGTGACTTTATGCATGAGAGGATATGTATAGTGGCTTGAGATATCCATAATGCAGTTTCCAGAAGGTACTAAAATAGAATTTTTTAATAAAAACTAGTTTTCTGCCAGCTCACCTGCCAGTTTCTGGCAGCTCACTTGGTTGGCTATCATAGACAAGCAGCTTTTGGTTATTTTGGTTGCATGCCAACATTTATATTTGCTTATCAGTCTATATTCACAGCAGAAGTGCCTATTTCGCATCATACAAATCCCTGGGGTTTTGTCTCTTCTGCTTTTAACAGGTATATGCACATATAATTCCAATTAAACAAAACTTTATCTATTCAGGACAAAGTAGCTTGTTCCCAAGAAGATCTTCCCACTAGTCATTCAGCATCTTTTATATGAACAGTTTCTTCCATCAGATGTTGATAATCTGGAAAAAGAAAAATTAGTTTGGATTGTGTCAAATCTATTCACAGTCTTCTGGGGGAAAAAAAATAAATAAAAAAATTGTAAGGGTAGACTTGCAGACAGGAGAAAGCAAAGGAGCAAAAATGCCTGTCTCTTCAACACCTTGGTACTTAAAATGTTGCAGGCGAATTGATAAGTTCTTTTTTAGCCTGGGAGAATTTCAGTACATGCTCTTTTTCACCATACATCTGCTATAGATAAGACCCAAACCAAACTGTTCAAGTTTATTTTACTGACTTAAAGTATCTTGTAACAATGCTTCTGACTCAAAAGAGCCTTCTAATTTCAGATGGAATTTTGAATCTAGTATTATAGAAATCAAGTTCTTCAAGTAATATTTTCTAAAGAAAAAAAAAATATGATTTTGCAATTTCTGATGGCAGCAGATTCCTCCTATATTAATTATTTTTCTTCCTAACCTGCATGTGATCTATGACACTTCTTATCAGAGCAGGTTATTTCTTAAGATAATGATATTCAATAACTCTCAAGACTTCTTCTCCCGGACTAGATGAATGTTAAATAAGTCTACATATCCGTGAGTGCACAGTTTGCTATCAAAATTAACTTTCTACTTAATCTCAACCAAGTTTATCTTTTAGCTATTTTGGATGTCACTTGGATAACATCAGCATTTAGATATTACTTAAACACATATTTACTCTAGGCAATAAAACATTACAAAGCATATTATGAAACATTACGTTGAGATGAAAATAACTATTTACAAGCTGAGGACTAGGTTTGTGTTGAACGTAACACAAGATTATAATGTTGTACCATATGGTAAAGGTTTCTATTCTTTTTTTTATATTTATATAGGTATGCAAAGGTAGCTTCAGAGAAAAATGAAACATATCTCATCTCTTTGCTACCATTTATATGTATAAATACAGCTTTTGCTCAGATTCCCACTATCTCACACCTCAGCACATCATACTGTACTTTGCTTTGGTAAATGTAAACTCTTAGGACGTTTTCATCCAGAAGATCCTTTTCCTTGCTCTCTGCATTCACCATGTCGTTTTTTTCCCCCTTTTCTTGTTCTGTTACTCTGTTACACCAAACGCAACCTGACTACCTTTTATTTCACTGGCTTCGTGGTTTATTCCATTATGCCTTTTCATTCGTCGGTGCTGCTTTCAATGTGCCTGTCATACCAATCTCCATTACAGACAGTTGAATTTTCCAGCAAGCATCTCCATGCTTTGTCTCTCACATGACAATGGTAAACTGACACTTTGTAAATAAAAATAACAGTACTAGTGAAAATTAATAACAGTAATAACATTATTTATGTCCTTTCACTTGTTGTGAAATGTATTGTTACAAAGTTGTATGCAAGAAGCTATCAACAGTGCACAAGAGGTTTTGCTGCAGTCCAGGGAATTAGGATGAATACTTTCTAATAAGATATAAGAATGTTTTATTTACTTAAACATTTGCAGAGATGTTGGAATACTCTTGTAGTGGAAACATCTAGGCAATGTAAATGCAAACATACAGTTTACACACCAGGAAGCAGAGCTCAAAAGTACCCAGGCTAATGCTGCATAAAGCCAATTTGACATGGTAGAGTTTGTGAGCTTGTGACCTGTTTAACAGTGGCTGAACCATTTCTGGACTTGAGTTGATTCTAGTGAAAATGTAGCTGCTTTAACACAATGTTACGAATGGGTTACTGAGTCCCCTGGATTCAACCTAGGTCTATTGTATTTAGTCATCTACACCATGGCATCATTATTTCTCCAAGTTCAGTTACCTGTAAACAGATAATCAAGTGCTGATTCTATACTGATCCTCTGGCTTTAGTGCACCGTAGTGACATAAATTGTTTTTTCCACTTCTAGTGTTTGTGACTTATTTAAGCCTTTAACAGTGGCAGGCTGTATATGGGCCCTTTAACTTCTTTGTGCTTTTGTTTCCTTGTTAAGGGAAATGGATTTAATATTGGTTGCAAAGTTCATAAGTAGATGAAGATATGTCAATATTACTGAAAATTAGTGAATGACTATGGCAACAAAATCCATCAGAACACTATAAATAAAGGAAACTTAAGCAGGATAAATCCAGCCTAAAGACATCAAACCATGTCTTTTTGGTGCTAACATCTTTGGAATGTGTCAGTGGAGAATCTAAATCAGCTGACTTAACAGCATCATGGAATAACCACAAGTATGTTCTACCGAATTGCACCATGTCTCCACTGCATCACTTTCATGGTCTTCCTTGAAGACCAGATTTTATCACTATGACATTTAGTTGCTTTTGTTGTTTAACCTTACTTTTTTATCTCTCTTCCTTTTCTTTTTTTCCTACTATGCACAAATCAGCATTGATACTCCAGCTGCGAGAATAATCCTACCGACTGTATAATGTTATGATTATAGTCTGTGTTCTGAACTATCAATCAGCTCATCAAGAGCATTATAAGCATTAAATGGAAATGTTAAATATATTTTGGGGAGTCTTTCAGCTTTCCTGGTGTATCTATTTTTGAGAAGATGAGAAATTCTAGTCTGAGAACCAGAATAGAAATATTTTGAAATATCTCATTTTTTAAAATTTAAAATCAAGAAAGATATAAAATGAATAGCTATCGCTACTAAGCTTAGAAACAAATTTTAATTGAGGATCCTTTTCAGTAGAGCCTCAGTTTTAATTGAAGAGTTTGAAATCCATATTGCTACAAATGGATTTTCTCACTCTGATTGGTCCTTTCCAGGAAAAAAAGGAAAAATGGCAAAAAAGTATCAAATGTTGATAATTTTGGCACCTGGTTTTCTTCAAGATTTGTTTCAAGTTGTTTTCATTCACCTATATCAGTGACTGAGCTGAATTAAAAGTGACTTTACTAAGGCATTGTCTGTATAACCTCTATGAGAAGTTACCCATTCTTACTCACACAGTGGAATTCAAATCTTTCTTTCCACTTAATTTTACTCTACCTATGAGAGTCAGCCTTCAGATAGGTGTCATTATTGTAATGCTTTTTAACCATGACCCAGTTACTAAGGGATGTTCTGGAAGTCTGAAGAAACAAAACCATTCTCTTTATTGGCCCTTATTTTAAGGAATATCCACACTGAGCCAAGCCCAGGTATTGGGAATATCTTTGGTAAAAATATCTCTTCTCCCATTACGCATAATATTTCATGAGGAAACTTACAGTTTTTAAGCAAGCTAAAGCACTTTTATATGACATAATTTTTAGGATGACTGTCCACAGATAGCATAAAAGCAAGTCAGATTCTTTCCTAAAGTAAATATTTTAAATCATTAGAGTTATACCAGTAAACACATACTGCATATAATTAAGTCCTTAAATTACTCTAGTACTATTAAACACATTATTTATAAATATAAATGTTCTACTGAAAATGAATCTTTTAAATATTTTAACTGTAAGCAATATCAGATACCACTAAGTTGTGTATTCATCAGGGTTATTTTAAGACGGCTCATATCAACAGAAAGTACACTATTACATCCAGGAACACAAAAAATTACACATGCACAGTCAAGTACGTCTTCCATGTACCTTTGGTCATCTATACAGTCTTTTCTACACATTCATTTTTAGAACCTGTTCCAATCCACAGCTCATGTACTAAGACTATTTCTGCATTAGTCATGCAGATTCTGACTTTTCTTTTTTTTTCACAGATTTGGGGAAGTTTTTGCTAACTACTTTCTGTTCAGTTAAGGACATACGCTTTTTCAAAAAATTAATTTAATAATATTCTATCCATGATTTACAATTAAATAAAAGTGAATATGATATATATTAGATTTAATCATTGATAATCATAAAAAGATTTAGTATTCCAAGCATTTAGGGTGAGATGGGTTTTTTTGTTAGTGAGGGTTTCTATTAAAAATAAACAACTCTACTAAATATATACTACTTAGCAGTTTTCAGAAATTAAGATTTAAATGTAGATTCACAGAGCTTGTGAAAAAGCAACTTTATGAGTCAGCTCTTAAATTCCTGTAAATCAGCTTACTCCCATTCAGTTAACTCAGGATCTGATTTTTAAAATGTGACATGGAAATATTTCTCATCCTAGACATGATCAGAAATGCTCATTTATTTTTTCAGAAAATTTTGTCCTCTTTTCACTTTGTCAAATGGCTGTACTGAGAAGAAATGGTATAAAGCATAGTGACATCTGAGAAATTCTACATAGCCAGGGATTTACTAATCCCCTTCTAAGAGTACTGAACAATGTGGATAAAGGGAAAGAAAATTAAGAATAGCATTTTTATGCACATCCAGCTCTGCCTCTCCAGATAGAAGTGTGAAGTGAGGATTGCTTAAATGGGATGGAAGAAGGTGATCAAAAGCAGCATGAAATCTATCCACCATGTGACCAATGCAAAACACATTATAGAGCTAAAATAGAAAGGCTTAAACAGTAAATATTTCCCAAAACCTACAAAGAATTTGCCAAAAATCTTTGTAGTTGGGAAAAGCAAGACTGAGACATAGTAATATTTACTCCACTTTCTTTGTATTATCTGTCTCCAAACACTCGATGTTTTGAGTGAAAAGACTAGTGAGTCCTCTCTAACCACACAGCTTTCTTTCTGTTTCTCCTCATCAATCTGCTAACTTTTTTTTTTTTCTTTCCCCTGGAATTTCCCACTTTAGTTTGAAATTTTGCACACTTCTTCATGAATGAATCTTAAAAAGAATTCTGTTATCCTATTCAAAAAAAGCAGAGCTAAGTTTAGCTGAGAGCTAAATTTAGCTACAACTGTGAACTATTATTCTCAAGAATGATTCATGTACACGAGGCCATTTTCTTGACTGCCAGAAATCCATGAGCACTTCTTATCTAATACAGTGCAGCAGGGCACAGTGGGGGCCAGCAGCTCCCTGGGGGCAGGGAGGGCTGTGAGCGTGGGGGCTCTCCCAGGGTGGGCAGGGCAGGGCCTGGCGGCCAGGGCTGGTCCCACCACCCCAGCCAGAAGCTTGGGGGGCAGCCCCAGCCCTGAGCATTGGGCACCTCTCTGGGGTCGGGGACAGACCAAGGTCAGGCTGGGATGTCAGCCCACAGGTGGGAGTCAGGATAAGGCCTGGTGGGGGGAACCAGCGTCAGACACAGCATCGAGATGGTCCAGCAGGGCCACAGGGATGGGGACGGGATGAGACGGGGCCAGGGGTCAGGAGGAGGGTCCAGGTCCTGGCCAGGCCAGGGCATGGCTGCAGTCAGCTCAGGCTGAGACCACACCTGACAGCATTGGCTTAAATCTGCTCCTGAGTGAAAAAAAGAGCGGGGAGCGTCCACTGGGCTGTCTTGATGCACTTCGTCCAGGCCAGCCACTGCCTCATGTCTAAGCTGGCCTGAGCCCCAGCAGCCACATCCCCATGAGCCAAGGTGCACTCAGGCCCCTGAGAGCATCATCACAGACGTTTTCATGTTTTGTATATTGCTACTGCAGGAAAGAGCTGCAGCTAGCTCCTACAAATCGCTTCAAATCTTTGACAGCTTCCACAACACTAAAAAGGAGGAGCAAGGTTATTTCAACCGTGTGCCACTTACATGGGGCCAATATATGTGTACCCAAACACATATTTTCAAGTTTCAACCACATTTGAGAAAGAAAACAATTACATTAAAATTCATTTTCCCCTCTTCTTTTAACTCTTAATAAAGGTGAAAACTCCGAACAGAAACTCAGAAAATGTCATGTTTAGCATAAATACTCTCAAAGCTTTATTAGAACAGTTGTTATCTTTACTTCAGGGAGCTAATATACCTTTGTCTGGGTAGACGGATGTATGGAAGCCACTAAACAACGTCTGTTGGACTTCTGGTCGTGTGCTATCAGTATAAATGCTAGTAAATGGACTTCTACTAATTTAAGGAAAAATAGTAGCCACTTTTGGTTGAGTGGCATAACTGGATAAAGGTATCTTCTATCAAAAGTACACTCTTCTATCTTCTATCTCATGTGTTATCTTCATGAAGCTGTTCACTAGATCAATTTGTTTGGAAAAGAATGTTTACAGATAAAAAATGGATATTTACATATTAATATACTAAATATTTTTGTTTCTTTTGCAGGCGTTTTACAAAAAGTCTGGTGAAAACAAGGAAGACAGAAAAAAAAAAATAATATCTTACAAGTTATTTACCATTCCACCATCAGAAATCAAAATTCAACACACTTACCTTTACTTACTGTAAGAGTAGAATGTTTCAACTGCATGGACTAAGAGAAACACATCATAAAAATAGCAGAGGAAACAATGACTGGGCATTTGTGACATTGGAAACACTGCAATACAAATGCTGGCAAGCTACTTCAGACTTTCCCACTCATTGTGAGGTCCCTAAACCACTAGTAAATTAAACAAACAAACAAAAAAAAACAATTACAGAACAACTCTTTTTTTTTCTTTTCTTTTTTTTTTAAACATTTTTAAGAATTGGCTCCATTTTATGTGTTACTTACTTTTTATGACACTAACAGCTTTGTCACGTGAAACGTAGTTTCCAAGCACTCACCAGAGCAGCTTTTTATTCTACAATTTAAAAAGTTAGTACCTCAATTAAATGTATGAAATTTTCTGGCATCACAGATAATCACCAGCACATTTTTGTTATTCTTGCTAATTTCTTATACAACATGAAAAGCAAAATTTCTCTAAGTAGTGAAATATTTTATTGTCAATTTTGTATTAACCTGCAGTATATGACATACCAATCACTGACTTAGAAATAAAGCACCATGTAGAAGATGGTCATGCTGTGTCAATTGTTTAAAAACAGATATCTTGGAATAAGAGATCCTCTCACAGTCACAATATCTTAAAAATAATTTCATGTGCTTCTTATAAAGGTTTTGAAATCTGACAAATAACTTCTAAATACAGTGTTCCATCTGCCAGTCTTTTTTGTTCTGGAAAGAGTTGGTTGTTCTGTTTTCAAAATGCTAGCCAGTTATAAAAATATTACGTGTCTTCTTTATGGAACAATCCAGACAATTTTTCTTAGTCAGAAGAGTCTGAAATCTAAGAATTATGCACAGAAGAATTATCCATTGAACTTGATGAGGTATTCAAAGCAGGAGTGTGTGGTGGGATGGAGATGGAAAGGATGTTGCTCTATTTTATAATGTGATGATTTGAAACCAGAGCATAAAGATAAACTTTTTGTACAATCCATCCTTCCTCTCTCTTTAGATTTACGTTGTACAATTTTAAGATACTGAGATGCCGTACTTTCAGCTTTCCCTAGGCACATTCACTACTTCCTACTTGACTCCAATTTTCCCCACTGTGGGGGGAAAAAAAAAAAATATTCAATAAACAGCTGCTGCACAGACTAATGGCTGACTGTACAGTTGTTTGGTACCTATATAGTGCTTCTGACAAGAAAACACACTGCTGATAATCTCCTTATTTTCTTAAATACCTTAGACTTACACAGCCGAAAAAGTTCCATTTATTTTGAGTTTCTTCTGTGCAAAATACACAGTCTGTTTTCTTTTATTTCTTTTATTTTAGAACATAATTGAAGGAAACTAATTTCTTCTAAACTTCAGGGAAAAATCAATTATACATTGTTTTCTGTCTTTAACATTTACTTTTAATTACAAATCCAAGACAAACCCAAAACTCTAATAATTTTAAGTCAGATTTTATATGTGAAAAGCTAAATCAAGTTCTGACCATAAATGGTATTTTTATTAAAGTTCTCAACACTGTGTTGAACACCTCAGTCTGGAGAAGCCAGCTATTTTTATATAAAGCTACTGGTGACAAAGTAGTGTCTGAAATAGATGTCATAACAGCAGTCAGTAAGACAAAATGGAGTACAGTACTTTATATGATGATTCTTTAATTCACCATGATGCAAAGTGGGGTTTTTTTTCTTCTTTTTTTTTTAAAAAAAAAGGAGTTTACTGTGTGGAGTTCCTAAGTGGCAAAAGACATTTAAATCTTGAGATAAGGATATTGTCTGAGCATACTGCATCAATCAACACAGGTATGCTAATTCTGGCATTTTGTGTACCTAGCAAATGGTCCTGCATTCTAGTCTAGAGATGAGGTGCCTAGAAGTTATGCATTTCAATGTTTGATTTACATATACCAAAATCCTTTGGATTAAGCTTTAACTTCCTTGTAAAGCACACAGACCTACAGCTAAGAACTATAGAAAAACTGTGTAGGAAAACTGTGATGTGTTATTATTATTTCACATGTTTGTGCTTCAAATTCTAATTTTGTGTACTTGTGCCCACCTACATTGGACTGCGAATGTTCAAAGAGTGTCAAATAAACAACTTATGTATTCAAACGACACAGACTTTTTAACAACTGACATGCAATAAGGTAAACAATAACTGCATACCTTATATATATATATAGACAGATTTTGTAATGATCAGTTTTCTAATATTTTAGTAAGTATGTAATGAAAGCTTAAGAGTTCTATTTAAATGATAAACTTTTCTTATAGTATTTTCTGGGCAGGGGGGAAACAGGAGAGGAGAGGAAAAGTCTCAAAAAGACAGTAAAACAAATATGCAGAGTTAAAATAAAGGGCAGAATTTTACTACCTGTACCTACATCAAAACTTTTTCAAAGTTTTGCAGTTTTTACAGTGTGAATGTTGAATGAGGAATGTTCTTTCAGACAATAACATAGTAATAGTAACTAGTAGGAATAATAATTTTTCTAGGTGCATGTATGTATGGGAGCATCTGTGTGATCATATTACAAAATTATATGTTTTTCAGGTTTTTATGCCTCATTGTTTTATACCTGGGTTTTGAGTACCAGCAAGCACATTGCTTAGAAGCTTGTATGATCAGAGTGGTTTTTATTATTATTTTGTGGGGTTTATTATTATTTTATTGTGATTTCAAAAAATACTTAAAATACTTAATCCCCCCTTGTGCTGTAGTTCTTGGGTTTCTTTCTGCTACCTCTCACTGAAAAACTCTAGCCTCTAGCACATGCTGGAGTGATAGTCTTACAAAGTGTAAATCTATCCAGTCATCTGTGTCTCTGATGAGCAGGGATGATCTGGAGGTGATCACAGATGTCAGTGAAGTCTGCAAATCCTTGACAGTGCTGCCAAGATTACTAACAAGGGAGCTAGTTATTGCCACTAAAAGAAATGGTAAAGCAGATAGAGGTGTCCTGTAATCTAGATTGCAACAACCAGTTCATCCCAGTCAAAAAAAGCATGAATGTTCTTTGGTCAGTATCTATCAGCATCAAAACAGTAAGACAAAAGGAATGAGCTGTCTTGCCTCTTTCCATCTTCTTCAGATTTTCATGTTGCCTTTTTCTTTTTTTCTTTTTCAGCTTTATATTTTGAAGGTAGTAAATTACTTCAGTTTCTTATATTTAGCAAGATATTATCTTAGAAGTTCTATGTGTAATTTGTCATGCAGTTATTTATTATTATTTACATGCACACCTGTCATGCCAGGGCTCAGCTCTACATTAAAGATTTACTGACACTTTGAGCATTTTTTTACATGAATCTGAGCTCTCAACCACTTTTCAGACCTAAGAAATATGTATAGAAGACTTAAACTACCTTAACCTATATTTCACGCTTTGCTGCAGTTCTTATAGCATCTGTGTGCCTGAGGTGCACCTGGATTCTTACACTTTAATGAACTTTTAACTAAAAAACTGAGAACAACTGTCCATTGAACAACAATCTGAAGAAAGATACAACAAGCTCAGCTATGCAGGAGACAACAGGCAGCCAGAAGTAGATTATTGGGCCAACATGCATGGTTTCTGTGCCTGATAGTGCTGCTGTTTTCCATGATCTTTAGCAAGTCACCTTCCTGCTCTCTTATCTCTCTTTCCATTTTATCTTTAGTTTATACAGGCTGTAAAAGGTTCAGGGTAAGGACCATGTTCCACCTCATATATAATGTAAGCTGGTAGGAATTAGGTTGATTATTTTTTTTTTTCCACATGTTTTTCCTTGTCATGGTCTCTAAAACTAATTAGCCATGCCAGTTCCAAAGAAAAGGGGACTTGGTTCCATGGGACATACTTTTTGTTAAAGATCAGATAGGATCACAACCCAGGAGTTTATAGACCTGTGGCTAAGATATGTGTGTAGGACACAGAACATTGAAATCATAACAGTGGTCTAAATAAGACATCATTAAGTCAAAACTGGATTTATGACATCTTAACTGAACTCTCTATTTATTTGACCATTCTTGTATTTCTGCTCTCCATTAAAAAGAATGTAAGTATCTTTGAATGGCTTGATTCAGATGTGAAGTAAAGATTTTTCCACTTTTATTTACAGATATTTGTCAAACAAGAAAATTGATCTCATGCAGGTTTAGTGCTACGTTCTGCCAAAATAATTGCATGAAATCTCCAAATGCTACTGTGGTACAAATAGAGTAATGAAAATAACAGCAATAGTGGTAACAATAAATTGTATTATTTTTATGCACAGAAACAGGGTAATTCTTCCTTGCCTTTAACGTATATTTCCAAATTAAATGATCATTGTAAATGTAAAATCTTCATATATTTACTGCTATAATCCAAGTCTATTCAGAAATAATTTTAAGGTCAAATAGAGGCCTATGTCGGTTATCTACAACAGAATAATCATTTTTCTTTAGATCAACTTCATCCTGATTTCAATCTTCATTATGATGATTGCAAAGGAAATTTTGTTTTGCTTTCAGAGTAATTTTTTTCTGATAAGAGGCAAGCTGGATACTGAATAGGAACAGTCAATTCAATATAAGTAAATGAAGAATAAAAATTTCAACCAGGTTTCCAAAGTCAATGGAAGAAAAGTATACTGAATTTACTTTATTTGATCTTACCCTTTATTTCTTCCTTCACTCTTCATCTACTCTGAGGACATACTGATGGTGCAGGTTTACGAACTTTTCCACGCATTCTCCCTCTACTGCCATACCAATCAGTAACTGCGGTGGATAAAATTTTTATGCTCTGGAATTGATGAGGACAGGAGTAATTTGGTCACTGAAACTCTTCTTTTTTATCCATGCTTTTTCTCTCTCCTTATCTTACTTATTAAGAAGGATTTTGACACAAGAGATGATGAATCCATTCCTGCTGCATTATTAATTTGGAATTCGATATTAAAAAACAGTTCTTCTGAAGGAAGAAGAGCATATAATTCATACTAGTGGATTGCATTAATTCTGATTATGTATATATTTAAAAATAGATGGCCTTTATCAGCTTCTGTATTGATGTGCTGTACTTGCTCACATGTGTTCACATGTAAATATGGCTCCAATTGCTAGAGAAAGCTTTAGGTGATAATCTTGCTCTAGCAATTCCCATCAGTTTTTCTGCCTGCTAGTCTGGATTTCACCAGCCTAGCAGTTCCATTTAATGATCTTTTATTACCAGCTTTTGGCACCATAAACACTTGATACGAATTAGAGCCCATCTAGTAAAAAGCAATTACCAAAGCTGGGGAAAAAATACATAGCTTAAAATATCCTCTCCCCTCACCCCTGTTTTTGGCTATAGGAAGCCCTTTTCACTTAGGGTCCAGTTCTTATGCTAACTTTTCTAAGTCTTTCACTTTTTAAAGTGTTCATTAATTTATTTAACAAAAAAAAATGTAAGTGACTGTATTCCGCATAGTCCACCGTAAAGCAAATTACTGGAATTTTTATTAGATCAATTTGTGACTTTCATGCAGATATGACTGATAAATGGATCATCTCTTCAAAAAGTAACTTCAAAAGCTGGAAAGAATAGCAGATGAAAAGAAGGTCATTTCATTTGACTTCTCTCAGCAGAAAACAGCCTGTAATGTTTGCTTCAAGCAGTTCATTACAACTACCTCTGAAACCCAGAATAAGAGTATAAATGCACAGATTACCTTGGTTGCTACCCCTTCTACCCCAATTAAAATTATTTTTAAAGGTGTTTAAAATGTCCAAGAGCAAAATTTTGCACTGGGATAAACTGGCAGTACTCTCCTCGACTTCAAAGAATGGCGGCTAAGATCACCTGGTAGTACAGTTTGCCCCTTAGTAATGGGTAGTGATGGAGATGTACACTAGCAATTGTTTGTGTGGATTCCATTGAGTTTACCCTTATGATAACAGAGAGAAGCTGCTTTTGACAAGTACTGACATCTCACTTGGGCATGCGATGTTCAGATGTGCAGAGAATTCTGACCCCCTTTTGTAAGTGCTATATCATTTTCATACCTGCTCCCCCTGCCTCCAAACTTTTCTTCTTATTTCTCCCCTTCAGTTACAAGTTGCCTTCCCCAGTGCATTTCTTTTGCAGCTCTTCAAGGTAGGGACAGTTTCGTCACAAACAAGATGTGCATCTGCTTCTCAGAAAGACTCTCAACTATTTCCCTACTACTTAATACCATTGACAGCAATACACAAATTCCAATTCCATATTTTTAATGTCATTACAGTAAATGGAATTGCATGTTAATGTTTTATTAGTTTACTAATTTGCAGCCTAAACAACTTCATTTCACTCTTTTGTTGTTTTTTTGGGGGGTGGTGGTTTTTTGTTTTGTTTTGAGGTTTTTTTGTTTGGTTTTTTGTTTGGGGTTTTTTGTGGGTTTTTTGTGGGGTTTTTTTGTTGTTGTTTTGGTTTGGGTTTGTTTCAAAAAAATGGCAAATCATTGCTTTTAAAGGATATTGATAAGATGGGACTTCTGCAGGGCTAGACTCATGGATTCTGGATGTGGATTTCAATACTATGAAAACTAACTGATTAAGCCCACCGTCCTTAGTAGAAGCTACCTGTAAAGCCTAGCTGAATTCTTGCTTCTGTATCAAAACGGACATCTTTAGACTTTGCAGTTAGCTGTTAGTGATTTCCCTCTATTTAATTCTTCTCACTGGGAGTGCTAGGAAGACACTATTGGATGAAGTCATATGTTCTTAATTACTAATTGCTCATGGAGATAAAGGTAGATACTTTCCTTTCCTCTGGTGTAACCTTCTGCTGACATTTCAGATCTCAAAAATCTCCTTAGGAATATGTAGGGATACTATATACCATTAAGCTGACTTAACACAACCTAGGTTTAACTGTATGCAAATCGTGGAAGACAACAAAATCCCTTTATTTATGTGTGTTTCTAGAATATGTTTGGCTGAAGAAAATGGGAAATATATACCAAATAAATTCATTTCCCCACATAATTCTGTAGTTAATGCATGTTATGGGTTGGTTTGTTTTTCTTCTCAGAATAAGCAGACTGAAGAACGAAAAAAATGTTGCCCAGGAGGAAGAATTAGGATTTTGAGTTTACATTTTTATGTTACCAACCCTGGGCTTCTCTCCTATTTTTTTAAGTTAGACCAAGGTATACAAGACTGGGCTGACACAATCTCATAAATCACCTCTCATTTAAATGAACAACCAGGATTTTTTCTTGGTATACTTAATATTTTATAATCAAATAATTTTTACAGTTGATAGGCTAAAATGAGTAAGATACTTGCAGCTATGGTGCACTATTTTCAGCACACAGAAACACAATATAATTATAATTCAAGATTGACTCTAAGTAATTATTCCATTACTAAATTTAAAAAGAGGTAGTTATTAACAAATTGTACACTTCATAAAAAGAAGATACATTATTTTAAAAAATGGCTACTATGTGGTTCTAAAAGCTGATAAATCAGGTTTGTTTTATGTCATTAATATTCAAACAATTATGTAAAAAACATAAGCTAATACATATATTATGCAATCCATCAAGAGCCAGGTATATATTGCATGAAGTAAACCCACATATTCTAGAAATTTTATGTGGACAGTTATGCAATACAGCCACTGCTGTAGTGAGTTTGACACTTAAAGAAAAGCTATGTAATAAATCAGCTAACTCTTGGAAGAATCTCAAAGTACCCTCTGAGTTTAAGTACACTTCTCTTTCTCTTGTTACATGCCAGAAATTCATCCTGGTCACTTCTGATTACTGTAACAGAGTTCTTCATTTCCTGACTTCTGTGACTGCAGCTCTCTACTTGGTCCAGACTGCATCTATGTGGGTGTCCTGGTTTCAGCTGGGATAGAGTTAATTGTCTTCCTAGTAGCTGGTACAGTGTTATATTTTGGGTTCAGTATGAGAAGAATGTTGATAACACACTGATGTTTTCAGTTCTTGCTCAGTAGTGTTTAGACTAAGTCAAGGGTTTTTCAGCTTCTCATGCTCAGCCAGCAGGAAGGCTGGAGGGGCACAAGAAGTTGGGAGGGGACACAGCCAGGGCAGCTGACCCAAACTGGCCAACGGGGTATTCCATACCATGTGATGTCATGCCCAGTATGTAAACTGGGGGGAGTGGGGGTGGTGGGGATTGCTGCTCGGGAACTAACTGGGCATGGGTTGGCGAATGGTGAGCAATTGCATTGTGCATCACTTGTATATTCAAAACCTTGTATTATTATTATTATTGTCATTTTATTATTGTTATTATTATCATTATTAGTTTCTTCCTTTCTGTTCTGTTAAACTGGTTTTATCTCAACCTGTGAGTTTCCGATTTTCCAATTCTCTCCCCCATCCCACTGGGTGAGTGACTGTGTGGTGCTTAGTTGCTGGCTCGTGTTAAACCATGACACTGGGAAACACTTTATTGCTTTTTTTGACAGCTGACAGTGGCTGTGGTACCCAGTCTCACACTGTGTGCATTTGTTAGGCTCTTCAGTTAGGAAAACCTTGTTGGTATTTACAAAGTCATCCTGAGCTCAAGACAGCTTACAGTCTAGTAAAAATAAAAGTGTTCATTCACAGCACCCACTACAAATGGCTATGTTCTTTGTTTGTTTTGATAAAAGATGGAGTTGAAGAAATTAAAGTAGCATTAAGACAGAATTGTCAAAAGTCCTTCAATTCTGCTGTCTATCACACCACCTTTCTATATTTGACACTGACAGGGTTTCTGTCTTTCTGCATTCCTTGTTTCTGAGGTTACATCTTAAGTGAGAACTCTCTTATCTTAGCATCCAGGTTTTATAATTGATTTGATTTTGAAGTACTTCAGAGGGCCTAGGCAGTTTAAATCCTACTGAACTTCATTCTTTCTTTTTTACTAGAAGATACAGACTGTCCACTCCTTTTCACAGAAGTATGCATGTCTTAATAACTGTGGAGATGGAAATCTCTCTTTTTTTATACTAGATATCAATTCTTGGACTTGATTGGCTGATTTATGACTATTTGACTCCAGATGGTGAAAAAACAAAGTCTGTCTTTACTGGCATAGGCACAGTTACACATGAACTACAGCCAATCTAGCCTGGGTATGCAGCAATCCTACCCTTTGCAGCCCTCAGCTGCATAGTTCAGTTATTAGTGGTAGCTGTAACACTCATAAACATTTGGTGAGATGTTTTGTGTAGTTGTTCTGGCGAAAACTAACCACTTTATTTTATAGGATTGTTTTCAGGCAACTTGGCTATCTCTGAACTAACTTACTACACATGTGCAGAAGTGCTGGCACACGGGAGGGACAGAGTTATTCCTTGTGAATAGAACAAATAAGACTGTTGAAGTAGGACCAAGGGAACTCTGATTAGGTTTGGTTGAAAATGCTGTGAAAGCACATCCTCATCACACATCTGTCAGTGTGAACAACCTCCTTCACTGAATCTTGTCTTCTGTATTAGTTTGAACATTTGCTAACATATTTAATAAAACAGCTGAGTCCAATACATTTTGATCACTAATAAACCTCAGTTGATTGAGATTTACACCACTTAAAGTTGACAATGTGCTTGCTGTGACTGATCATTTACTACCTTTCTTTTAAGGGTACTGTATATGGCACAAAGCCATACACAAAGCAAAAACTCAAAGTTTACTGTTAGACAAGAATCAAAACAAAGCATTTGCCTTACAGAGATTTTATTAATTAGGTTATAAACTTTCCTTAATGCAGAATGAATAGACAAAAATATGATCTAGAATTTCCATCCAAGGACCCAACCTAACATTTACTGACAGTTTGATCCTCAACCAGTTGTGACTAGGTTAAAATGAATTATAAATTTAGTCATCAGTTTTATTTTCTGGATCATTCTGACAAGATAGACTCATCTCCCAAGAGTATGAGGTCTGAACTGTTAGGGCTGTTCGAACTTCTTCTAAGGCTTTTATCTTGTTTGTTTTAACATATAAGTGATTCTAGTCTTAACAGCTGCAATAATTTTTTAGATAATTCGAAGAATAAAAGAAGATCTGAAGAACCTAAAAGCTTTAAAGTGCACAGAAATGAAGAGTTAAAATGTCTGCATTATAGGAAATGATTGACTTTCTCTTTAAAATTTTGCCAGGATGAAGAAGACGTATTCTCAAATAGTTTCAAATTCTATTTGCAAATGAGGACAGAGAGTGAAGATTTTAAACTAAATCAGATGTGGTGTTTTTTGTAAAGAAAAAATACATAAGGAGAGGACAGAATCATAAAGGGACTGAACAAGGCAACAAATACAGTAGGACTGACATTAGAAAGGGAGATACCAGCAAATTAGCTGAAAAGAGAGCCAGCAGAGGTCAAGGACCCATAAGAGAATTCAGGTTACTAACTCTGGCCACCTTTCTCTTCCACCACACATTTGTTCCATGTCTAAGTGCTGGAAATCAAACTTAGAACATGGATGTACAATATGTAAATTCCTGTCATTGCTACCAGCTTCCTTTGGGATTCTGAGCAAGCCCATCATCTACAGGACTCAGCTCATATTCTGTAAAAGTGGACACTTTTACATAGCACTTCTTGCCAGCAGTATCATAGGATATTCTGGGAAGCATATTAACAAGTATTACAGAAACTGTAACTAAATTCAGAAATACCAGCAAAGACATCTGAAAGCATTCAGGAGTTTATCAGATAACAAATTTGCATAGTTATTTAGCCGGTATATCATAGTGTCTGCCTTACACATGAACTGAGATTGTTTACTTTTCTTTTGCATACCTTTAAAATGAATGAATGATATATTTGTACGTAAGGGGAAATTTTTCCCCTTCTTTTATCAAGTCAGGACAAAGTTTAAATGCCTCTGTTGACAGACACTGAGATAGCATGCTATTGGGATATAGTGCAGTTTTCAACTAAAAGTTTCATGACCATTGAGGTAAAAATAGTTCAAAACTAGTTCTAAAATTCTGCTCTTCACATAAAAGAGAGCCAGTCCCCATCTGCAGATTTTTGGCTGATTCCTTACTGTAACCCATTTACAATATTTTTAATAAAATTTTATTTCCTTTATGCCTATTAAAGTCAGTAGTTTTTTTGTGATGTTTTGTTTTGGGTTTCCATAATAGCACCCTACAGTCAGCATTGCATGGGAGGTACAGCAACCACTTACTGCTGAACACTATCAATGTATGAATGCAGTAATCAGTTATGTCTGAGAAATACATGTACAAGACAAAGGAAAGTGAATTACTAAAAAAAAGGAAAATACTATAAACAAACATAGGAGCCATGCCAGAAAAAGAAGCAAGGATTAGCCAGGAAAAAATTTACACAGATCAGGGAATTAGAATAAATGAAGAAGAAGCCTAGTGAGTACAAGCAGCGGTTAAACACTCATAATGAAAGAGTTTTTGTGTGTACTGACCAAACATAGTCCCATGTTGTAATCCACTTGGTCCCAGACAGGAACCCAGTGTATTCTGGCAATAATATTGCTGCGTCCATCATTCTGATATCTGAACAGCTAAAGAGAAAAGTCAAGTTCAAACCTTCCTGACTCAACAGGAAATTGGACCTCCTGTGAGGAATCATCTAATATATCTGTCTTACATTAAAATATGATGTTTGTTTAGCAGATGGACTAGGAGCTGAGTGAAAAGCTAGAGATATAATTCAGTCAAGCACTGGTCATTTCGCTAACTGTTTAATTGGTTTTAAGCTTACTCCTAGTGCTCATTACACACCTTTACTTTAGTATAAGTTTACTCTAAGTTCTTCCGATTCATATTAAGACTTTTCATGAGTCAGTCTACTAGCACTGAGGTTTTATGTGCATTTTATATTTAGATTATGGCATTAATTATTATTTGTAGGATAAGGTACTTACTCAAAGTAGTTAAAAGTACTTTCTCCACAAACCTTGAATTTTCCAGGGCCAATATGTTTGATATTCACAAGTAGAGTAGTTGTCAAGTGTAGAATATTACCTCTCTTAAGATCAAAGCAGCATGCTGTAAAACACATGATAAAGTTATTTCTTTAAATGAAACACATATTCATCAATGTACGGTGAGTATTGCAATATCCAGAAAAAGCATTTTTTGCCCAAACAGATGAAATTATATATCCTTCACAAGCACTGAATATAAATAATTACATATCTACATACTAGTAGTACAGTCCCTATTAATTTTAATTCATTAATATTAATCTGAACTAGAGAGTGAGATCCTAAAGTAGCTTAGAAAATATCAACCAGTGCACTGCTTACTACCAGGTAACTTTTCCCCTCCTATGCTCTCATAACTGTCGAACTGTATTTTTAATACAAGTAAGAGATATAGCTGTCGAACAGTTGTGTCTACCTTAATGCATAATGTCTGAGTATCGTAAATTTGGAAACAATATGAAGTGCTGCAAACAGCCAGTTTGAATAAGGCCATGTTGTATTTACTTCCTGATGTGTGTATCTTCTATTTGTACTGTTTCCATAGTTAGCTTATATATTTATTTATTACTATACCTTATTGAAACTAGGCTGAATCAGTAGGGGGAGCTTTAAGACCCATGAGCCAAAATTGTTTGTCTGTTCTGCTACTAAAAGCTTAAAATGCCTGAGGGCTTCAATGTTAAACATATTGCTCCGCTCAATGAATAGTGGCACAGAGCTTTCTACAAATGTATGTTTGTTTCCAAAGCACTTGTAGGGTGCCTATAATCACCTTGTCCTTTGTAACATTGATTTTTAATATATATGGTTAGCCCAGGATATTTTATAACCCAAATGAAAAGCTCCTGGAAATAAATATCACAAAGGACTGGAAGTGTATAGTTTATGTATCCAGAAATAGAAAATCATTTGTTTAAACAAAATCAAGCTGAGCACAGTAATTGATGGCTTCTTTACCCCCTGAAGTTCCATGAAATGACTGTGCCTTTATATAGTAATTAAAATGTGCCAACAACTATTTTATTGTCTCCAATGGAATTGTCAAGCATTGTTCCAAAAACAAATCAGAGGCAAAGTTGCTAAACATGGTATTATCTGCCATTGTAGTTTGTAGGCTTGTATTAAAAAAAGGCCAACTGTCACATCATACATATGTCTTTATTAACAGTTAAGATCCTGAGACTCTCTGTTGCTTTCTTAGGTAAAAGGTAGTTAATTTCTTTTACTTAAATAAAAAATCTGTTCTGACCATCTTCTTCCTCTTTAAACCTACAAGATGCACAAGAACCACCATCTTGGTATCCTGCGGACAATGTTTTATTTATTGAAAAGGAAAATGACAAACCAAATTTAAAGAAGTGTTCTGGTTCAATCTTATTTTGAAAAGAAAGGTCTAGATACCAAAGTGTATCATCAAAATGGTCTGAGGAAAAAAAATATGTTAGAGATTAAATTTAGGTATAAAGAATATTGGAAATAAGCAAACTAAATACCCATGCCCTACACTGACTTAGTTTTCATTTTCACTAAATGCAAGATTAGAAATGCACAGTGTCTGTACATATCAGCTGTTTCTTTTTCCATGGCGCCTATAACCAACTAAGCAAAAAAACAGGAAATTCCAAATTGGCTCATGGATTCTTATTTTTCAGCAAATGTTATTGTACTAAGAAAAGTTTTACTCTATTCTAAAACATAAATGCATTAATAAGAATTAAATACTTAGAATTATTTTTATTATTTAATTCTTAAAAGCAAAACTTACTTCTCTGACTGCCAATCATACTGTTCCAAACATAAAACACTTGATACCATCAGGTATGTAGAAATATGAAATGTCTCTTCCACAGAAAGCACACTGCAGTTGTTAATAAGCCTAAAAATTACATACGTAAAATTCACATACCACCTTAAAACTTTCAACTTTTTTTTTTTTTTTAAGCAATCTTATTTACACTCCGTGCCTTCTGTTACTTCTGCAGGACTTCTTTCTCACACAGTGAACATGTTGGAATGTGACCATTAGAGAAGGTAATTTTAGAATATATACACATAATCTTAATCTGTAGAAGTAATGTTGTATCATTATATAATTTTTCTTATTTTTAATTTAGAGGATTGTGACACAGTATCTACCTTAAAGGTTTTACACTGACATCCTCCAGTTCTGTTTTCAGTTACAATATTGTATGTCTTGAGTTACTTAACAGACTCTCAAAATAGATCTCAGAATTTGGCTCCAAGTGATCTGTCACGACTTTATTGCTGAGATCCCAGAACTCTAAGGATATAATCTCAGATGGAAGTGGAGTAATTTAAAGGTTTCAATATACTTTTCTAGTACTTATCTGTGTTTATCTACAACTTTGACAATAAGATATTGGGGTTTTGGTTGTTAGGTTGTTTTTTTTCAACATCACCTGTATGCTTATAAATATGTTTTTGACTGTAATAGGTCACTGACTGCACATGCAGGAGAGAATGTTCTATTAGACTGCAATAGGCTTAAAGTTAACGAATGTGACAAAAATCCTAGGCAGGATATAACTACAATTGGATTGTTGATGATGTGGTACAAACTTAATATAAGCAAAACAAGGCAGCATAGAAAAAATGCATAGAAATATAATCTGTCCTTAGAGAATATAATAATTTTTGTATCCAGACACCTAATTAAAATATGAATGATATTTCCTAGAAAGGTAAAGGGAAGATTTTTATTATCAAAAAACTATTGATTTGGACACAGCAGAAAGAAGGATGATTGTATCTTAATGTAGTTCAATTAGACTGCAACTTCATTAACTTTTTATAATTATATATTTCCAAGCATAATTGACCCAGTGTGAGCCAAACTTGTCTTAATAAACATTCCCTGAGGAAAGCTAAGTTCACAAATAATTTGCCTTTATCTCACCCTGCAGCAATCCTACCACCTTTCCTCACTGAGGTTGAAAAGAGAGGATGGGAGGCTGCCCTCCCAACTGCACGTATGCTGAATTTCTTGGCTTCTCTTATTCTTTGTTCTCATTCCATTTGACTTGGGATCTAAAATTCTTCTAAAGTATTCAGTAGTAGATGTTTCATAAAGTTGAAACAATGTGAAAGTGTAGTCATATCTAGTCTTTCCATCCCACGTTTGTGTCACTTGCAGGGAAAGGAACAAACTTCCCCCATTTGTGTGCATCATTTTGTATCTAAAATAGCTTATGCTGATCAAGAACAAGGAACTAAAAAAGAATAATTTCAAAAGCAGGCCTAATTCAGCAACAGAATAAAAGTCTTTTTCACCCCTTAGAAGAAAAGAACAAATACAAAAAGCAGCAGCATCTCTGTTATCATAGCTGCCTTTCCCATCTCTGCCTAAACTGATGCATTAGAGCTTCCAGATAGTCTATTTAGGAAAAAAATGCTGAAGAGCTAAATTAAACTGTGACAATTGTCATTTTGCTAAATGGCTTCCTGAGATCTGAGATTTTTTCACCTTCACTTTGTCCCATCTGTGAGGCTGCTTTCCATAGAAGTCCCAGCTTTTGTAAGCAACATTTATGTGGCCAGAGACAGTATGCCTAGCATGTACAGTAGTCTTAGCCTTAAGGTAGCAAAAAAACCCCCTTTGCCTTTTCTTCTGCAGTATATTTCAACATGTTGTTATTTTTCAATTAAATTTTGAATTTCATTTCTAACTGCTACCTTTATCAGATTTTGTGAAGTTTTCAGAAGCAGCTGAAAAGCAAAGCTATGTTTCCTACTGTTTTCCTTTCTTTTCCACACTGTTTTTTGTCTTTGCTACTTTTCTGCTTTTCTGTCTGCCTGCATTCTGTTTATTTAAAAAGTTTTAGCTGTAGTCATCCAAGACTCTTTTTTACCGTATTGTATTGAGTTTAAGTGGCAAAGGGTGGGGGGTGCTGCAGGGGCGGCCTCTGTGAGGAGAGGCCAGGGCTGCCCCGTGCCGGACACAGCCGGCTCCAACCGGCTCCAACCGGCTCCAACCGACCCACTGCAGGGCACGGCTGAGTCCCTCAGGCAAGCTGGGGGCACCTCTGTAAAACACGTTTAAGAAAAGGCAAAAAGTGCTGGACAGACAGAGGCAGATGGAACAGAAAGAATGAGAAACAGCAGAGGGAACACCACGGTCAGACAAGAAAGAGAGGGAGAAGGTGTTCCAGGTGCCCAAGCAGCTATTCCCCCTGCAGCCCATGAAGAAGACCGTGGTGAAGCAAGTTTTGCCCCTGCAGTCTGTGGAGGACTATGCCAGAGCAGATATCCACACTCTGGGGGACCCTACACGGGAGCAGGTGGATGTGCCCTGAAGGAAGCTGCAGCCCATGGAGAGCCCACACGTTCCTTGCAGGAACTGGAGCCTGCGGAGGACCCGTGCTGAAGCAATCTCTTCCTGATGGACTGTGGAAAGAACCCCTGCAGTTCTTGGAAGAACTGCAGCCAGTGGGAAGGATACACATCGGAACAGTTTGTGAAGGACTGTATACCGTGGGAGGGAAACCACACTGCAGCAGGGGAAGAGCGTGAGGAGGAAGGAGCCGCAGAGACAAATTTTTATGGACTGGCTGCAACCCCAGTTCCCCATACCCTGCACTTCCTGGGACAGAGGAGGTAGAAGAGTCAGGAGTGAAGTTGAGTCTGGGAGGAAGGAGAAAGGGAGGGGGAGGTATTTTTTAGGTTTTGTCTTTGTTTCTCACTATCCTATTCTATTGTTAATTGGTAATAAATTAGACTAATCTTCCCATAGCTGAGTCTGGTTTGCCCATGATAGTAATTGCTAAGCAATATCCCTGTCTTTAGCTTGACCCATGACCTTTTCTGTCTTATTTACCCCCCCCATCTTGTTGAGGAAAAGGAGTGAGAGAGCAGCTGGGGGGACAACAGGCAGTTGCTGTTCTGATTCTATATCCAGAAATGCAAGGGAAAAAAAATATTCAATAGCCTGACGTTATTACATGAACGCCATGTCTTGGAGTGGCTGCTGAGACAATGCTTATTGCTCATGTTTCCAGGAGCAAAGGTGTAAGCAAGAACTAGCACCACAGGCAGAAGCTTGTTTATGGTATTCCTCTGCTTTTTTCATTTTGTGTATTTATTTTTACAGTTTTTGTATGTGTTGTCTTCCAGAAGAACCTGGTTAGACTTCTCCCTAAAAAAAACAAACGAAAAAATATCCAACTGGTATCACTCTTCATACATGTGTGTATAACAAGGAGTAATTTCTTTATGTTTATTTTCTGGTTCACCTCATCTTCCCTCACTCCACTGTAAATTTTGTACAGCCAGAAGGAGAGGAAGTCTTTATCAAAAGCTTGCCTTCTTTCTTTCATCCTCTCTCTCTCTCCCTCCCTTCCTTCCTTCCTCTTTCTCCCTCTCCCCCTCTACTTCTCTCCTCCTTCCAACCTTCCTTTTTCTTCCTTTCTGTGTCTATCCTTTCTCTGTAGCTTCTATGAAAACAAGTCTAGAATTAAGCAAAAGTTGCATGGCTTAAAATCTCTCATTACAAAAAAAGATAAAATATTTGCTGATTTTGGAAAAATCATCTGAAGCATTTAGAACACTGGAGAATGTGAAATTTCTGATACTTCTGCAGTTATTAAATAGCTCTTTCCCCACTCTTCTCTTAAAGTAAACTCTTTCCTGAACACCTGATTGAATTTATTGAAAATAACTAAACATAGAGAGGGGAAATTGAAAAGATACATTAAAACGTTTTGTTATTGCACTGAGTGCAAAATACAGTCACTAGAAATAAAATAATTCTAAAATATACACTGGAAACCGGAGTCAAATCCAGAATGGAGCAGGGAAAGCAACAGTCCTTGTTTATCTGCATTATAAATAAACAAATCAAAACTACAGATAAAGAGATCTAGAAGATGGGTGCTCCATTATGTTAGTAAAAATTAATTTCTCTAAGTGACATGGAAAAGAGAAGCATGGAAGCCATTATGCAGCTGCAAAATGGAGTTAACATGTTCATAGGCTGGAATATAGCACTTTGTATGTTTGTTCTCAAAAAGCAATATAGTTAATGCAATGCCATGCCAACACTGATGAACTGTGCTGCACCTCATGCTGGAGTTAGCACAGTCTATACTGGTTTAAATATCATCATATTTCTCTGCATTGCACATGTTATTTTTTTTTACAAAGCAAGCTAAGTTAGCTCAAGAACAAAGACAGCACAAAATAAAATTGTGTGTGCTGAAAAATGTGCAGGTCAGCTGTCTGATTGTGAAGCTAACAGCAAAGAAATTCAAATTTATCTGCTTGGAGATAGTAAGAGTAAGGATGTATGCAAACTATCCATCTTCTGAACCAGTTCACCTTCCTTGAATTGTGCTATAGAGTTGAGTCCAGGAATGCCCACAGATCCATTTATACTCTAACTCAAGCCTGATTCAGAAAATCTAAAACTCCTAAACCAAAGCAAGGAGTCCTATAATCCCACGTCCCGAAATTCTCCAGAGCCCTTAGAGTCAGTAGGCTGCAGACCACTTTATTCTGGATCAGCATGAATGAATTAGCCTAATGGGATCATTGATTTAATAGAATTCTCTTTTTTGAGTTGTTACAAGTGTTTCTGCATTTTTCTCTCTGTTACTCAACTGTTGCCACAATCCTTCAGCTTTAAAAAAAAAAAGTGTCTCTCTCTGTCATCTCCAACTTCTGGATTGTAAGATGGCAACAATAGAAGTAGGAAACAAATACACAATGGGTCCACAGTATTTAAAAGATTCTATTAAGCACTTTTATTTTATTAGTGATGGGTTGACCTTGGCCAGCTGCTAGATGCCTACCCAGCTGCTCTCTCACTTCCCCTCCTTAACAGGCTAGGGGAAAAAATAAGATAAAAAAGCTTGTGGGTCAAGAGAAAGACAGGGGGATCACGTACCAATTACCATCACGGGCAAAACAAACTCGACTTGGGGAAAAGTAATTTAATTTATTACAATTAAAATAGATTTGGATAGTGAGAAAAAAAGACAAACATTAAAATACCTTTCCTCCACACCACTCCCTTCTTCCCAAGCCCAACTTCACTCTTTCATTCCCAACACCTCTACCTTACCTCCTCCCCCTCCTGTTTCTCACTATTTCTGTTCTCCCTCCTCACCCCCCCAACTCAAGAAAGACACAGACAGACTGGAGATGTTCCAAAGGAGGGCCACAAAGATGATCAAAGGGCTGGAGAGCTTGGAACTTGCCCTGTGAGGAAAGACTGAAGGAGTTAGGTCTTTTCTCGCTGGAGAAGAGAAGGCTCAGGGGAACCTCATCACTGTATTCCAGTACATAAAGGGTGGCTACAAAGAGGATGGAGGCTCTCTCTTCACAAAGAGCCACATGGAGAATACAAGGGACTATGAGTACAAGTTGCACCAGGAGAGATTTCATCTCGACATAAGAAAGAAATTTTTTACAGTGAGAACAATCATTCATTGGAACAGCTTCCTCAGGGATGTGGTAGGGTCCCCATTGCTGGAGGTTTTAGAGATGCAATTAGACAGGGTGCTAGATAATCTCATCTAGGATCTCTTTCCCACAAAAGGTTGGACCAGGTGACCTTTCAAGGTCCATTCCAGCCTGGGCTATTCTATGATTCTGTGATGACTGATGTCTGAAAAACAGCTGATTATCAGCTAATAGTCAATATATTTCAAAATTTCTCCCTACACCCCTTTAATAATTACATATTTGGATAGTTAGTGTTCTTGTGCCACTATCTGGACAACTACAGACAGTTTCAACTGTCAGCAGTTCATTAACACAGCAAACAGGTGAAACATTAGGAACAGTGCATGACAAACACTAAACTCTTGTAGAAGCTGTTGCTTTGTATCAAATGTTGGGATTCAGCAGCAATATTCAGGACCACCCTGTTGCACCTGACTAAATTTAGTTTTAATGCAGACATATGAGCCAGAAAGTGCTTTTTCAAGAGGTTCAGCAATGAAAAGCCTCAACTTCTGATGGGAATGACATAAAAAGGGAGCTAAGGCATCTGGTCTGAATCATTCCCCATGAGGAACCTGCCCTTTTCCATCAACTCTGCAGAGATGAGGAGTGGGAGTCATTTAGCTAACCCCACCAGAGTCAACTGAGACTGGTCCATTACCTTTACAATTGCTTGATTCAGAAAACTATAAACCACGTGTTGCTTAGACTATTTTATTTTATTTTATTATTGGGAGAACTATAATTAGTAACTTTTAACAAATTGATGTATAGGCACTGTTTCTGTAATTTTACAATAGTATTTGCAGCAAATATTTGAAGAAGTAACATTACATTTATCCACACAGACAATACTGCAGGTATATGAAGAAGATGCCCATTTTGTGGATATTATTACAGAGAAGGCAAAATATAAGTGAATCAGAATTTCACAGATTTATATGTAGTAAGGCTGGGAGAGGAGGAAGAACTAGATTTATTTTAAAACGTTTTGAGGGAGCGTGAACTGGACAAGCAAAGTGTAAAAAATATGTTAAAGAAAATTGAAGTTCAGACTCAAAAAAAACCAGAAGAAAGCTGATGTCGTATATTTTTAAGGATAGTACTTGTTACTTACATTTTAAGAAAGCAAATATTACACTTGAAGGAGAAAACACTAAATTTTTCCTAATCAGTGCCAAAGCTAATATAATTCTTTTTGCTTACAGTATAGTTAAAATTTCAGCATTTTGAGTGCAATTTTTTCCAAGATTAGTTGCAGCTAACAGAGTCCCCCTGCACCTCGAATAATAAAAAGATTGTGTTAGTGCATAATAATTTCTAGGTTACAATTAACCTGATATTACATGAGAAATAATTATATACTAAGATCAGTAATGAGCAAGAAATTCTTTTCTACAGTAGAACTAAGATACATTGGTCTACAAATTAACACCACAGACAAATGAAGAAATACATCTGATTTTCTAGGTGTGGCTGACTCCAATAGAAGTTTTTTCTGGAACATAATTTAAAACATGCTACTTGAAATTAAGCTGTGGATCAAGTGCTGTATATCAGTCCTTTCACTTAGGATTAGCTGAAATATATGCAGGTCAGAAGAACTTTTAAATATGCTGCTTAAAAGTGGTTTTGGAGCATGTGAGCAGAAATTTATTACTTATCTGCATGGTGCTATCAGAAGAGAAAACTGAAGCCATCCCTATGACACTTCAGTGATAATGATAGGGCTGTCTTCTGATGGTCTTCACTCATTGCTGCATTAGATATGAATCAATGACAAGAACTCTAAATGAGCTTTTGTTCTGCAGATAGAATCTGTGTTGGCCCATTTATCTTACAGAAACCTCTGAAGGTTCGTATCACTCCATAGTCCATATGCACTAGGAACTATCTGCATAGGAAATCAGTTGATGTTTCTTCATAAAGAACAGAATAACTTCATTTCCAGATGAAACTTACATTGGAAAACAAAGTGGTTTTGCTTTTTGACCTCTCTCCTTTGGAACAAGACAAGACAACACTGAAATTAGTCTGGAGACTATAAAACATCTTTATTGTGAGAAAGGAAAATTCTGGTATTCATGGTTAAAATATTGATTTTAAAACCTGTACATGAATGTGAATTGCTTTTTGTGATGCTGCTGATTTTGTCAATAAGGATAATGATGAAGAACCAAGATACAGGCATGACATTCTGTTTACCCAAGGACAAATGACACAGTGCATACTATGGACAATGACTGAATGTTGCTAGTGTCTGACATCATGAATAGTCATGTACGAAAATACATTTTTACTATCTTGCTAGTATTAAAGTATCTTGCTTGTATTAAAGCAGATATTGAGATTTCTCAGTGTGTGGATCACAATTATTACACCAATGAACCTTTAATCCTAACTATGCCAAGAAACAACATGGATACTAAAAAAATAAAGTTTCACTATCCATCATAAATTGATAACCCAACATATAAATGGTAAAACAGCTTCCAGACTGACAGCAGAGATGAAGTTCTTAATGCTCATAAGGGTTAGTATCAGGTTAGTCTCTGAATTGTTTTTCTTTCATGGTACAAGGAAAGTTTTTTCTATTGTCTCCAGGAAATAGTGGGTGGAAATGAAGGACACAAATGTGAAAAAGTTAAAGAACATCCATATTTGTGGGAAACCTTGTAGGAGAATAAGAGAAACTGCATTAAAAAGTACAACTGTTAGTATAAGGCACAACTATTG
>JANXJC010000055.1:26248679-26270917 GCA_027564655.1 Leptodon cayanensis | reverse complement strand
TCCGTTTTCTCCCCAGGGCGAGACCCTGGCGATGCGTCGTTTTCCCTAGATTGTCGCAGCGGAGAGAGTGCGGCACATATTATAGTAAAAAATGCAAAGACCTGTTTCAAAGGCCTTTTATGGATAGAAATAAAGAAACAATAGGCCATGATGGCAGAATCCCTTTCTTAATGCAAATAGCAGAGACTGCAGGAACCTGGTAAAAATCCAAGTGACTGGAAAGAAAGTTATTGCTCTTTATATGATCAGGGAGCTTACACATATTTCCTGCTGTGTAGAAGTGTTTCCAACAGCATTTAAGTCACACAAACAGATGTCCAGCTCTGAAATGTAACCCATTCAGTAGCCACAAGTATCTTGAGGAAATGAGCAAAAAGAAGAAGAGTTATGCATAGCCCTGGGAAGATCCATATGAGATACCTCTCTCATTAAGTGAAAGGGTGGGAGAGTAAGCAAGTGGCTGTGTGGTGCTTAGTTGCCAGCCAGGGTTACACCACAACAATATCCACATTACTCCATATTACTTTTGAAACAGTAAGGAAGTGTTGCATTGGTGAAGCAGAAAATAGTATACATGGAAAATGAAAAAAAAATTAAGAAAAAAATATGGGACTGTAAATAAATCATTCTTTGGTTATACCAGAAGAATAATTAAGTTGATACTTCATTGAAAAAGAGGCAAGCCAAAAAATTCTTTTTGTGGCTGCTAATACATTTCAGAATTCTGCATCTTGGAAAGTTAAAATAGTGTGATATACCTTATGCTCTATTGATCTAAAATGTGTTAAAAATTATTGTTAAAGCACAAGCATAATATAGTAGCTGTGTAGAGCTTTCTTACACAGCTTCATTGTATCTTTTTGTCAGTTGAATAGTTTATTCAAAGATAAGCTTTCCTATATCCTCACGTTTGTATTCTTTATTATTCAACAACGGTATCTATTTCGTTGTTTTATTATTATTAAACGTGAATTTACTTTCCTGTATGTATTGCCCCATTCAAAATACCAAGAATAACAACAAAATATCTGACTGATTTCAAGGACTTGAATCAGGTCCCTCCTTTGTAACTATTTATATTTTTTTTTTACAATAGCTCAGGGAAAAAATGTGTCCTTTTATATGCATCTCCTTCCATTTCTACAATAGTTCAGAAAAAAAATGTGCCTTTTTGCATTAAACTCCTTCCATTTCCTGGAGACAATAAAAGAAACATTCCTTATGCAATTAAATGGAAACAAAGAGATCAAAGAGAAGCATCTGATCATCACCTTCATGAAGAATGAGTTCCCAATAGTTCAGTAAGTTCCTCCATTTTTCAGAGCTGAGATTTGGCAGTTTAACAATTTACCAGCCTAGTTATCAAAAGGTAAGAACTGTTGATGAAGAAAGATTGGTTGTGCTAATTCAAGTGTGTCAAAATGTTGTTCTTACAAACAAAGAATTATTCTGGATCAAATAAAGTCTATTCTTTTAATTGTTGAATTTTTGTTTCATGCATTTGTACACTTCTTATGTATGATAATAAGTTCCTTAATAAGATCTGATGTATTGTAGCAAGATAAAATGTTTGCTAATATGAGACAGAATTAACTCTGATCTTATTGTAGGAGGGAACATCAAATCATATTAGATTTTTGTTTTTCTCCCTTCATTTCAGTGGTTATGTAATCTGCTTCACTGATGATCAGATTACTGTGAAAAGAAATATTTCTTTATTAAAAAGGTTGATTTTCCACAAACTCATCATGATGCAAGATATCCCAGTTTGTTATAAAATTCTGAAGAGACAAGCAGCTGTATGGAACAGTTCATATTTTCTAAAAGAGTAAGCAAGGCACTCACATAAAAAATGAATAAGCCATATGTTTTAATCTAAAGAAGAAAAAGGAGTTTTGGACAAGACGTATTTAATCTTTTTACCTCATAGGATTTCTTTGTGTCTCTGAACCTGTGAATAAAAAACCCTAAATTATTTACAAGAGGTCCAAATTCATTAAAATAGAAGCATAATTTGTATATGACTTGTACAAACTTCAGGAAAGTCCAGAATGCACTTTCAAATAAAGATATTTGCACACATATATAATGCATACACTTAGGTGAAAGAGTAGACATTTTTATTAATCCAAGACATTTTCTCATATATTCAGAAAAGTACAAAATAAATGGTTTTGTCAAAAAGAGAATACCGCACTGGTCTCAAATGTAGAAAAATCACATAATTGATATGGCTTGGAGGGAATATTTTGAAACAAAGATTGTGTTATGGTTGCACAGATACATACATACTACAATAAAGATTCACATGCTAACCAGATGCTCCTTGCAATGCAAATACTGCAGTCCAAATTCTCAACGAAGTGATAGTTAATAGCAGCAGTAATGCATTGGAACAGAAGCTGTATGAAGAGGATACTCTAAATGTTCTTTTCTATAATTTTTTTGTTTAATGATAAAATTGAAGATCAAAATTCAACTTGTGCAGCTGTCATGCATACCAATATGACCACTACATAAATGAGAAGAATAATCTAAAACTCAAACTATCTATTCTGTTCTTGTGCAAAGTATTACAAATAGAAACACCGAGGTAGGGTAATATACTTTATACTCTCTAATACTGTCTATAGCTTCTTAAAAATACAAGCTAATGTTTAAAATATTTGTTATGCAGACAGCAGCATTCACCTTCAGGCAAAAATCAATACTGTGTAAATGAAGTCCAATATGCACCCAGTTCCACATTATTTTCTCCAGCAGTTTTTCTATAATAACAACCAAAAAATGATAGCATAGGTGGTGTTATAAAGCCTTTTTTGAAAGCTCTTCCACACAAGAGAGATTTTACAGGCACAAGTAGTTTATTAAAAGCTACCTTATGCTAGCAAAGTTATCTGAATTTTCCTGAGCACCGGAGACTATTACTTCAAAATTTGCACTTAGACATCCTCAGTTCATGTTGTACCTAAAAGGCCGAAAGCTCAGTAGAGGAAGGAAGGCTGCTTGTTTGCTTGCTTTTAAAAGCCAGGAGAGTCAAATATGAAACACCAAAGAATCACAGAATGGAAAAGGAGAAACCAGGAACTGCAACAGAAATGGGAGTGACTACAAGGAAACTTTCAGAATATGATTCCTTGACACCAAAAAGGGTAATACTGACCTTCTGTTCCCTTCTAACCCAGGAAATTAATTATGTCTCCTTTATGTTAGCATTAGTGATCATGAGGATGTGCAGGGGATGAGTTCAGTCTAATAATCATACTGAAAGCTTCTCCTTTTCCCCCAATTAATTTTTAGCAGAATCATCGAACTCCGTGATTACCACATGACTCAATAATCAACTTCTGTGTAGTTTATACACAGAAAAGGATATGCGAAAACCTGGCCCATCTCTTTAAAAGGATTGATTTAAAATTAATTGTGAAACTGAATCTACAGGAAAGAGAGATGATTTTTCTTCATCTGAAAGGAAGTTATTAGGTGAAAGCAAGTTAGTTGAGGAGTCATTCCAACTGTGGAACCCATTTTAAGTATCATCTTTTCTGATGGTTTAAACTACATGTTCAGCTTAATACAAATAATGATGGGACACTATTAAAAAGAGCTGACACGCTCCTAAGTTTTTCTTGGTACATAAAACTTTTGATAATGACAGAAATGGATCTTCTGCATATACCAAACTAATGCAAGAGAAATTAATAAGTGTGTGGGAAGATAGAGTGAAAGAATGAAAGCTGTTGTCAAAAATATCAGAAACTAATAGCATTTTGGATTTCAGCAAAGATGACCTGAAAAATGTATATGTAATAAAACCCCCCAAATTCTATCATCCTCAAGAAGCATCATTCAGAAAGACAGGAAAACTTTAGCCCTGGGGAATCTGCTAGAACTTGTATACTTTTGTTGCTGCAGTGGTATGAATAGAATTTGTTATATTCTCTGGTTAGACTGGATCCTAATTGATTCAGTCATAAGGTATTTTAACCAAATATTTCACACTTGTTCCTGTTGTTTACATAAAAGGTCAGAGTACAAAGACAGCTGGACACATTTTAGCAACATTTTCACTCTGTAGTCTCATCTGTTGGTTATCCATTGAGCCAACTCCTTCCAGAAAGAAGTGTTCTTCAGATAACTGAGCTCAGTATTTTGCTGAAATGCAGTACTTCCATTGTTCAAAAGTTCTCATTGTGTCTGTCAAACACTTTGTAGGAGTATGCCTTAGGCTACAGAGGGCCTGCTGAACTATCACCGAAAGATGTAATATGCAATTATTTTGGTAAGTGGTATTTGATCTTCCCACTGTTTAGAAGACCAGCATCTACTCAACTGTACACGTATTTAAAAAGCTTGTGTTTATTGGCATCTCAGTGTTAAGGAAGTAGTTAACATAAAATCACAGGAATGCTGATCTTATCTTAGGTAGATACAACTTTACCTAAGCATTCCTGTACTCACTGTAGGAAATATTATAAATATTGCAAAACTTTTTTTTTTTTTTTTCCTGTTCTGGCATTTAAAGAAATTAAAGGGATTTGGAGACTGACTGCTATCTTCCTTTATTTGGAACAGATGGCAGAGTTTGCTCATAGCTTTAAATAAGAGGTGATACAGATTCATATCTCTACACCAGAGAGGCTTTAAGTTAAAGTGTGCAAGATAACATGAAAATTATTTCTTCTCTATGTTAGGCAACATAATTCTCCATGAGACTGGGAGCAGGGAAACCATTGCATAATTGACGCAGGTTTGAATTTACTGACTTTGTGACTGCTGTGTCACAGTCAAGACTGGGGGGTTTCAGACACTGAAAGGCAGAAAATATTAGCAAGTAGTTTCTCGTATCAGACTAGTTTTTCCTCGCTTGAAATAAGATCTCTTCTGCCTTGATCTACAGGTAATTTAAAGGAAGCTGTTTCACTATCAGAACCACATTTGAGAGACAGTTGTTGCCAACAGCCCTGTTCTAGTATGTGTCAGCAGCTTAAAGTAAAGGGCTTGTAGAGTGGGCACTCATGTAAGCACCAGTCTCATCTTGGAGGCAAAGTTTAGTAGTGCCAGAAACTCTTAAATAAGACTGAAACTTTCCTGTGTGAACCCACCTTTGCTGGCTGATTAAGCTATGGTGCTTCTGGTAAATATCAGAACAACAGAGAAGAAATCACACATCTAGTTTGAAGAAAGAGCAAGCAAAGCAGCTACGAGCACCACTTCCCAAGTTAGGGGAGAGCCTGACTGCTTGAATGATCTTCCTTGCTCAGTCTGTGAGAGTGCAGTTGCTAGATTTAGCTTGCAGATATGGCTATTGGTGAATACCTCTCTCAGGTGGTAAGTAAGAAAATCTTGGCCAGTCTCTAGTTTCAGCTGACATTCCTAAGGGTCTCTCAGCCACCCACGCTGGATATTTAAGCTCTGTGGGGTTGGTTCTGATTCTATGGATATCTAGGAAGTGCTGTAGTCCAGGTTAGAAATTGAAACTGTGTGCACCATAGGTTTCAGAACAGATGAAATATATTATGAGCAAACAGTGTTTGTGGCAAATGCCTCCCAAACTGTACTGGCTGGTTATAAGATTGCTAGAATAACTTTATGGCAATATTTGCTGCTGGCTAGGTTTCTCTACAGCATAAAACATCCAGTATGTATTTCTTATACTTATTTCTTCATGCTATTTTGCAGTTACAACTGTGAGAGCAGCAAATACAAATGTTATTTATACACAAAGCTGTTGGTGTTAAGTAAACATGTATAACACTTTAAATCAATCAGTCTTGATATTGTATGGAGAGATTAGCAGTCTGGAGGGAAAGGGGCTTCCCCACCAACCACAGACCAAGTTTGGAAATTAAAAAATGGGTAGAAATAAAACAGATTTTGGAGCAAACTGCAGGAACTTGCTCAGATTCATAGTTTACTTTTTGAAGAAAAGTCACTATAAATCAATAATTATAAGATGGCCACAATGGGCCAGAACAAAGGTCCACGTAGCTAAATACTCTAACAGCGAGTGTATTAGGTGTTTGCAAAAAGGGTATGGAAGAGAGCAAGCATAGAATATGCCTTCTATAGTACAGCTTCTCTGCTTAAGGCAATCAGCAGTTTAGGGAATCTAACTATATGGTCCAGTATTAGCCCTATACACCCATCTTAATCTTTATATGTGTGCTTTTGGACAAATCATAGAACTTTTGCATTTTTCATCCCACTTGTCCTTCAGGACTAGCTTATTCTTTTAAAAATACATTTGTACAGAACCTAACACAATACAGTCCTCATCTTAGCGGGGATCTGTAAATATCACTGTAATTTAATGAATTTTCTTCAGTACTAGTTCAAGATCTAATTTTATTAATTCTGTACCAAGCATACCAGGAATGTACATTCAAAATTGCTAGCGAAGCAGACTGAACTTATCAGTGGCTGCTTTAGGACAGACTAATTTTTTCCTAGAAAATAAAAATACATAATTCTGCATAACTTGCCAAGCTTTCTTTCAGTTCAGGTTTAAGTGGTCCTTACACATGCTGTTAAATCACATACCTAACAAACACTGCAAGAAGTAGTTTTTTAACATCCCTGGGTTTTATTTGAATGGCTGCCACTCTATATTCTTTTCTAATTAAAAAAGCTCTAAGTTAAGAGCAAACAGAACATACTGTAAGTGAAGTCAGAAAAGAAATTACCTGTTGTGGGGTCAAGATGAAATTAAAACATTTCATTGCGAGGTATGATTGATATGTGTAGTACCTGGAGTCAACTGTGATAACAAATTTTGATTACTCAAGAGAATAAGTAGCTAGTGAGCTCAGTAATGTTTCTTACTGAAGCTGACTGTGATGCTACAGTGCAACATGCTAAAGGAATTCTGTATCCCTAAAACATTTAAAGTCTTCATATGAATGATGCATTAAGAATGCTGCAGGCTCCACCATCCTTTGATGGTACAATTCATATGGATCATTTACAAGCAATCTGAAGAATATTTATGTCCTGGACAATAGAAGTAAAACCCTTTTCTTCTTTCTGTTTTGATGAAAATAGAGACTCTGAGGTGGAAAGAAACCTTTGATTATTTTCCTGGGACTATTTGCCAATTTGATCATTGGTCCTGCAGGATTAGAATAGGCCCACTGTTCCTTAAAATTTTCAGCGTAGCATATCTTAGCATTAGTTTCAGTTTATTTTAAAGGAGGGGTTCCTATTCAGAAGTAGATATAATCACTCATTTTGTGCTAATACTCATAGACATTACACTGTGGAATGAGATGAAAGTCAAGCTCTAAGACAGTTAGGCCTAACCAATTAATCTTTAAAAATTCTTTAAGTTTGAAACTGATTAAGAAGAAAGAGGAGTTTTGGTGTGATTGTGATATTCCAGCCATTTTTTGTCACCTATGTATTAATTCACCATTTATGTCTAGTGCTGTCACAAATTGGTGATGCATGAAATGGCCTGTCTCCTAGTGATTAAGGAAGATAAGACATTAGTGTGTTTTGCATCTGAGGGTTATTGATATACATTTATAAGCATTAGATCATCTAATTTAAAAAAAAAATCAGAACAATAGAAGGAATAATGATATTAATATCTTTATTGAATTTATTGTGCAGACTCCTTCTTACTCAAGAGTATCTAAAATTCTAACTCATTTACATTAAATACCTTAATTTAATAAATGTACAGAACCTGCTATAACAGGTTCTTTTTAAAAAGAAAATGATCTGGTAAAAACAAAGCTTTGTTTTTTCATCTTGAAATCTGTATCATTGTCCTCGTTCTTCAACACACCATGTATTTTGATATACTAAGGTGGTTATGCAGATGTCTTCATCCTACTATTTGAACACCTCCCACATGAATGAAGAAAATTAAAATTATGATGTTCATTTTATATCAACCTTCTTTCATTATTAGACTTTCCCTTTTTGGCATCAATAATAAAATATTTTGATCGGGGAAGGCAATAACAAATTCTCTATAGAGCATGCATGTCCAGAATTATAGAACTATAAAACTTTATTATATAATTTAACTTTTAAATTTATAAACCTTATGGGAAGAAAACTTCTTTTAAACTAAGGAAATGAAATCTTTTTACATATCATTAATGTTCTTGCAACTGTTTTGAGAGATACACTTAATACTAAAAAATACTTATTATAACCTTTTTTTTACTTTCTCATAACTACCCCAAATATTCATCTCTGGGGCTGACATATTCTTTACTTGATTTCTACTTGAAGGTAAATAGCTTTCAGGTAAGTTTTTGAATAAAATCTCTTTAGTTTGTTTTGGTTTGGCTTTTTTAAAATTATTTTATTTATGTATTTATTTATTGTTTAGTTTCAGGAATATTAGACAACAAACCCTTTTCCTAACAAAAATCACAACAGCAGTTAACAATTGAAAGCAGAAAATTGATGGGATTATATTCTGGTTTGGAATGTAATTACATGGAGTGTGAGGCACAGTTTTTCATTAAATCATCACATGGTAGTCAACGAATAAGTACAAATTTAGAACATGAGTGCATTTAAAAGTTGAACCTGTTCATTAGCCACTCTCTTCATTGAAAATGCTTTTTGCCATGAGGTTTTTTAATTTAAAATTATCCAAGATTTACTGCCTCACAGCATTTAGAAATACCACCAAGTTGCTGCATGTCAGCTTAGAGGCAGTAACTGCCTATGTATACATTCTTAGTCCATCATGTGTCTGCAGTCTGTTTAGTAGAACACTATTGCAAGTCTGTTTCTGAACGCTATTCCCAGTCTGGTTTGATTTCCCATGTTCTTATTTGACCTGAAATATCATACCTCCTATTAGGCTTTAAAAATTAAATGTAATAGCTATTGTGTCTGACCTTTGATTCAGTTCGGTTTTGACGGTTCTCCATATGAGACAGCAAGATTTTAAATCACATTGTTTCACAGTTTAGCCTAACCATTCTGCTAAGGGGACAACCGAGAAACAGAGGCAAAACTGAGTTCTTCTACTATCCCTGACTTCTGATCAGCTTGAAAGCTGATACTCACTCATTCCAGGCTTAAAAAGATGTTTGACATTTCCAGGTCATTCCCAGTCTCTGCTGGTTAAAATATAGTAATACAGTTTGAAAAATGTTCTTGGAAACAGCATATGCAAAAATTCTTAGGCATAAGCATAAGCAATGAATTGTAGTAGGGAAACCAAATTCATTTCCTCAAAGGCTGATTTTTCAAAATACATGATTCATAAAGAAAGACTGGACAAAGACTATAAAAGATTAATCAGTATTCACCCTTTCATTCAAATTGTTTTCTGATTAAGGACAATTGGTTCCTGCACAGAAGCATTTGTGAATAACATTTGGACAGATTTTCCTGAGTCAAAACACGCAATTTAGTTAAGGAACACTTAAGGCACGTTTCTTATCAGAAATGGCGTTAAAAACTATCCATCTTACTTATCCAGACTCAGTTACACAAGGAAATGGAAGGATAACACAGTAATTTGAAAGAGATAAAGAGAAAAATATCAAAGGGTGCTAAAATACTTAATTTTACATTAAAGAATCAGATTACTTTTAATTATTATTGTAACAGATTCCCGACTCAAATCCATGATGTTGTTTGTTCACTCGCCTGTCAGTTTGTACCATCTGAGAGAGTTGCCACAAACCCAATAGATTTTACATCCAGCAGATGACAGTATAGAAACCTCCTCAACATGTGTAAAGGAGTACATCTGGAAGAGACAGTGGAGGAGCCATAAACTTCATCTACAGCTAAGAAACAGAAACTTTTCCACTGGCTTCATGCCCCTTCCAAGGAGCTTAAGCTGTGTGGAAAGACTGATCCTTTAGTTCCATGACTACACTCTTCCTGAAGCTATAGAAACCTTTGGCTGGAGGACAAGATCTTGCAATTATTTTTAGTAATCACTGTTTCCTTGTTAAGAAAGTTATCTGAGGGGACTAAAGGACTAAAATCATATGCAGGAAGGTTAAATGACCAACTAGAAAAGTTTATAGGAATCTAAGGCACCATAATTATATGCAGCCATTGTTTTGAACTGTAGGTTGTTGCTTTACATACCTGTTCAGATAAACAACGTTAAGTACTAACTTCATTCATTAATAATAATACAATTATTATTAATAATGAGTTAGAATTGTTGTTGGTAAGGTTGGTAAGAACAAGTCTTTTTAATTTTATGCTATTTTATTTCTACTAGTTGTCAATATAGGAATTTTTATTATTAGTGTGCTATCTTTACTGACTTTCTGAATTGTTGAATTGTAAAATTGTACATATTATTACTTTTCTCATTTTTGCAAGTGTTACTTTTGGGAGCCGTATACACACTTTGATGTCTCCATGTTATTCTAAGTTTCCCTATAACATCTGAGAAAGAAAAAGTTTTGTGTAGATGACCTGTACAGGGAAAATTCAGGAACATCTAATTTTCACTTTTAATGCTCCTATTTGTCTTTTTAGTGGCCTTGAAGAAACTACTTTGCTTAAATTTAGGTTTAAAATGGTCCCTTTCCATCTCTGTCTCACATGTACATCGAAAGCTATTTCATTAATGCCTTTAAGGCATTTTTAAATAGAAAAATACTGCAGGTTTTGTGATGTCACAAAGTCCTGGCATTTAAAGCAGAGCTTTTCATCAAGTGTTAAACAATACAGGACAGTATTTTTAATGACAATTTTTAAGCATAACTTTATCCAACTATTGCAATAACTATTGTAAGCACCACAGTTTTGAGTAATTCAACTGTTTTATTAATCATGTCCTGAAATAATGTCCAAGGTTATCGACTGTTGAACATTTTTTTTAAGTTCCAGTTGAAATTATTTGGGAATATTATTAGCTTGAGACTATTATTAATAGTAATGGGAGTTACAGCAACAGATTAACTAGGAAAAGGTTATTTTATGAGTTAGTATTTGTATGATAATACTTGCCATAATTTTGCTGTACCTTTACCTTAACCAATTTCAAATACTAAAACCATCACAGGTAAAAATAAATAGGGTCCTAAGCCCAGGGTCATTAGTGCCAGGGTGGAGAGGGTGTCTACAAACAAAACATTTTTAATTTGTGCCCATTGTCTAACTGCTTTCAGTGCCTTCATTTTTGAAAGTGGGCTTCATAGCTATCCAATTTTAATGCATATAACCCTCAGAAGTCTAGTCTATCACTGGATACAATTCTCAGTTTTCTTCCTTTACCTCTTTGGAGTCTCTGCTGACCTGAGTTGAGTCGAGGTTCTCAGATTAAAGGGTCAAGCCTCTGAATTATTAAGGTGAGAGATTCCAGATCTCTGAAACTTTATAAGAAAGACAACCTGTCTGAAGCAACAAAGGACAATTAATGTTTGACATTGCTGAAAAATGTCTCCTCATCATTTCCTACTGGCTAGTTTAGACAGTTTTTTCTCTTCTTGCAAGTATTGAAAGAGTAGTTCTCTTGGGTTCCTGTGGACTGTACTGAGGACAGGATTTCTCTAACTGTAGGAGTAGGTACCTAAGTAGCCAGGTGCCTCTTTGGCTGAATTGCTTTACTGATAAAATTTCTTTGTTGAGCTAACTCCAAAAGTACTTGTCTATACAAAGGATAATATAACTTTTTAAATGGTTATGAGTTTTTTTGGCTGGTTTGTTTGTTTGTGTGTAGGTTGGTTTGGTTTCTTCCCTTTGGGAAGCTGTTAATTCTTGCCTTGTACATTCTAAAGTTTCTTATTTTCTATGAAGAATTCTTGTATGAAGCTTAAAATTAGATAAAGGCAAGTACACAATTAAAAAGGAATAGCATTCTGTTCAGGAAAGACTTTGAGAAGCACTACTTGACTTTAAAACATTCAATTACCTCCTTGGGATTCTTAGTTCCAATATTATTATTTGTATTTGTATTAGAGAAGTGCCTAGCAGTCCAAAGTAAGCACAAGTTTGATGTATTTTGCACCTTCTGGATAAACAGCAGGAAGCAGACTATATTCAAAGAGCTTAAAAAGTAAACAGGCAAGACAGACTAACAGAGATTAATTTTAAAAAGCTTTTTTGTTCCAAGTTTTATAGGCAGAAATGGGGAAATAAGGTAGTCTATGCTCTAGGTCTTTGGTTAAGTACTTTGGTTAGCCCTCAAAGAAGCTTCCTCATTCTGCTTCGGATCTGCATCTGGGAAACTTGCCTTGAAGGCAAGCAACTGCTTCATTTCACTCAAAAACTGAAAAGAAACAGTCTTTTATATTGAAACACAGCCACAGAATCTGTTACCAATGTGTAAGAACAGATTACATGTAAGGTAATCCTCAGAGAAAGGGCTATCTGTGTGTATACATGTCTATATATGTTTGTGAGAGAAAGAACAGCAAGCTCATAATAAAGATACTTAAACAGGAGAACAGAGTCCTGTGTTTTAATTCCTGATAATGAGGAAAGTATATAGATAGTTTTGGTAAGAGGGTTGAATGTAAAGGAATGAATTTAACCTTTTCTTGCATATCATAGAAGAAAAGTGTCATCTTCTCTGTATTTTAAACAATAGCCGGGGTAATGGTTGTATTTTTGAACGGAACAATAGATCTGGTTGAATACCAACATGCTGGATAAATGTGATTTGATTAAATTTCTCAGGATTTAGGTGAAAAAGTATCTTTATTCTAGAACCTAGCTGGGCTTAGAAATGAGAATAGTAATGAACAGATAGTAAATACCTCAACATGAACAGAAGAGATTTTTAGTATATTAAGAAGTTTAAATCAGAAACAAGTTCTCTGTGCTATAGCAAAAGTTTTTCAGGATCACAGTTTTGGGATTAAACATGTGGGATGAAGTTTAGTTGCTTAATCTTAAATGGCTAGTGACATTTAATATGCCCTTTTTATCTGAGGCATCTACAAAAGCTATGACACAGGAACCATGAGATGTCCCAGATGGAGGCCATTTGTGTGGTCTTAGGATATCCAAATTGCCTGATTAACATGAGAATCTAGTGCCAATTTCCACGCCTAATGTATGTATTTGATCCCCCAAATACTTTGTCTTTTGGATTTAAATTTTCTCTTTTCGCCCTGTCCTTAAATCTAAGGCCAAACACAAGTCCTACAGCAAAACCAGTTGAAAATCAGAACTTCGCTTCTTGAATGCTGCTCAGAGAGTTTAAGCATCAGGCAGTTTTTCTTGCTTTTCATTTTTTCTTCTTGTGCTGTTGGCTGCACGGGTGCTAGAGAAGTCTCTTTTTTAGGACTGCAAAAGAGGTAAAAGTCATATTAAAAAAAAAGGAAAAGTTATATACAAAACTATTATTTATTGCTATTTTAAATTTGGCTAAGGGAGGCAACCATTGCTCCCACTGAATACAGTTACAAAATATTTAACAATAAAATTGTTTATACTTCCTTTGGAATCTCACTGAAACACCATTTCATAAAATCTGACCTTTGCAGTTAACATTACTACAAATTGCAAGTGAATCAAAAAGACTACTGTATTTGACAGAGCTGGGTGGGAGGCAGAACAAACAAAAAACCCTGGAACCCAATTGTCATTAGTCTTCACTACCAAATACTGCTTATTTGGAGTTCCTCCACTTTTCAGTGGACATTAACATTATGAAACAGAACATAAAATGCTGATATATATATAATTAGGGTCCAAGCAATGAGAGTCTTGCTTTCCCCAAAGCAAATTATTTCAGTGGACATTGGATCTATTGAACACAAAAATATTAAATTGTCTACAGATTGTTTTTATTAGGTCTGCAGTAATTAATTAAGCACAGATGTCTCACCAGAAGATGAAATGGAATGCATTCAGGGAAGAGGATAAGGAATAATGAGATCCTGAAATACAATACATCAAATGAAGGAAAGAACGTAAAATATGGCCTAATCATATTCTGCATTACGCAGATGCTCTGGGAGAGTATGTGGACCTACAAGGCAGGTTGTGCATCTAGTATTCAAATCTGTACAATGCTGTTGCACATATGCTCCACAGCCTCTAAGGAGAGCACGTTCAGCTGATCTAGGTGAATTTTATGTAATAAGAGTTACAGCATGTGCAGGCTGGAAACACTTAAGTTTTTTCACATTTCCTAGTTGGTAAGAATTTCCCAGTGCCTTCAGAGGAGGAAGTCCTACAGTATTTTAAAGGAGTGTTCAGGCACTCGTTTCTTCTAATTGTGCCACTTTATTTCTTCACCAGTTGGAAGCTACATGGTAGGCCAATGCTAATCAGACTATACCTTTACCACTGAGTGCATAGTGGGTGTGCAGAACATGCAACCAACTGATATTCCTTCAGTTCTGAGTCTCCTTCACAAACCTACCTGTTGTAGAATTTCATCAAAATCAAGGCAGAACTTAAATATAGAAATTAGCTTTCTCATTTAACTTTAATGAATCATAGATGAATCCAGAATATTAGACTGACAAATGGTTATTTTTTTATGTCAGAGAAGTCATAAATTCAGCATGCCTTTAGTATCCCTAGGATTAAATGAAGTCTAGTGAAAGATTGTTAGTGAAATGAAGTGGGACAAGGATTCCAAAACAATTATGACCTCCATTAGAGCATATAGTAGTTACAGAGATATTTCTTTCTGCCCTATAAGCACTGACCTAGGAATTGTGGACATTGCATATTGTATCACTAAGGACTGACTGAGATTCTAATTATATACACTGGAGCTTTATAATACTGATAATGTTTCTTATAGACTGCTAGAAGAAATACAGTGAGTAGCTGTACATATATTAGTCATCACTTTCCTTGCGTTTGGGGTTTTTTGTATCAGTTTACGAGGCAATCTAATTAATTGATGATTGCAACTTTTTTTACATATCCACCAAAAATCATGTTTGTTAATCAAATGTAGACTGTAGTTCTAAAGACTCATTTTTGTGTCTGTGAAGTTTCAAATATTGCTTTATATAAATGTATAAAGAAACTATATTAAAATGTTGCATTTTAAGTGTTCTGTAACTATTACAAAATCTGAATAAAAAATTACCAGTTAATTTGATGATTAGACAATTGATTCATTATAATTATTTTGGTGTTTAGATCACCTTTTGTTCAAGGAAATTCTCTTATTTCTGACTTTGAACATGTGAATTTCCCTTAAAGCAGCAGCAGTAGAAATGTCAGGGAAAATATTAATTCTATATGAACAGTACTATTAGTGACTGTTATTACTGCTGTTACTGGACCAGTTCTCACATCACAGACTTGCTGACTACTTTTGTCAATTGGGCTTGCTTAACTGTCATGCTTTCTTAGCCAAAGGCACAAAGCATTGAAAGTCTGTAACTGATGGCATTGGCAGGAGTTTTACTGATTATAATATGTGTGAGAAAGTATCAGATCAAATGCAGTCTTAAAAGATAATGAAGCTGATATTGCAAAGAGAATTTAGGGTGACAGTTTCATGGTTGTTTTTTAACTCTTCCATTGTTAAAATCAGTGGTATATGGTCTGTAAACCATAAGGCAATATTAACATGCCATTCTTTGCAACTAAGTTATCCAAGACATGTACTATGTTGGTTAATTTGAAAATATAAATTATCTTATAACATATAACATGAAGAAATTTCATTTTTTAAATCCCCTACACTTCCAAAAAAAATTACTGGAATGGGAAAGCAGTAGATAATTGTTATTTGGATAGAAACAAAAATGTAAATGGAAACAGAAGAAGAACCACGTAAAATATGGATATTAAATGACTGTACAGTTCATATTATTCTGTAAATAATAAATGCAAAATCTGTAAATTTCCATGTTGCACTGAAAACAGTGGATTTATAGCAAAGTCTACCCCATAGAAATGTGCATACAATATTTGAAGACAAATCATCCTCCTGTTCAGAATGTTGCCTAACATGGGAGGTTAGGATCATAAAACAGCTAATGTTATAGCAGAACATTTTGCTATGCTCTGAGATGGTGCACCATCACACATGCACCAACAATGCCATATGCTGTTTGAGGCCATGAGACCAAAAACATCTCTATGACAAGCTTCCAAATAGTTGTTCAGCATGTAACTGGAACAAGAAAGATATTAAGCTTCTGTTGAAACTTCAGATGTTTGGAAGACAAAAACTTCCCTTGCAATCGAAAATGAAATTTCATTACTCATTTTTGATCCAAGCAATGAGAATATTTTGATTTAGAAAATGATCAGAATAATCTCAAAAAAGAGACAGATTTTGCCATTATTAAAAGTAAATTGTTCAATCATTTTCTCCCATTGATCTACAAATAAAGTTATTAGGACTTTTGTAGTCACCTTTTAGCATGTTAGCTACTGTCCTGATCCAGTGTCAGGGAAGATTTCGATACAATCCCAAGAGCGAATTTAAGACACAAACAAGGTCAAATGCTGTATACCCAAAACAGCTTTTATTATCAAAAGTATCAAAAGTAGAAAATAGTAGTGATAGGACAGAATGAAAGAAAAGGCAGAAATAAGCAAGCAGTCGGGATAGAAATGCAAAAATAGTCACCACCATGGATCCAGCAGCATCCCGTTGGTCCTCAGTCTTCAATTCTTCAGTGATGGGTGCACACCACAGCTTGTCTCCATGGGTTTTTATAGGGCACATTTCGATGATGCATGCACATACGTACTATTCATGCACTGTTCACGCGCTGCAGGTTTTGTCTATCACACGACCTTCCCATGATCAACACCAGAAACCAGTACCTTATCTCAAAGACTACAGTTTCCATGAGAATGGTAGCCTCCACTTTCCTGCATGCTTCGCTGTCTCCAGCCTGTCTCCTCCCTTGGATGCCTCAGTGGCCTGGTAATTGTCCTTATGGATAGAGGAGTGCCCTGCTTAACAAGCCATCCCAGAGACAAATGGCTGAAGAGAAACAGTTCACAGTTCAGGCTCTCACAGCAAACAATCTTTGAGACAAATGGCTCGAGATGACAGTTCAGACTCTCATAGCCACTGAAGGTGGAAAGAAGTAAAGAATGCACAAGAAAAAATGTCAGTTAATAAACCTGTACTTTGTCATTGGATGAGAGAGGAGTGGATGAAGCAAAAAACAAGGCTGGGAAGACAGAAAAGATAAAAGATGAAAGAAAAGCAATGCAAGGAGTGGAAGAAATATTCCGGTATTTACGAAGGAAGCCAGACTTAGTTACATGACTTTGAAACAGGTGGCCACATGCACTAAAAGCAGAAGTTGTCATAGAGTTGTTTTTGGTCTCATGGCCTCAAACAGCATGTGGCACTGTTGGTGCATGTGTGATGGTGCATCATCTCAGAGCATAGCAAACAGTTCTGCTATAACGTTAGTTGTTTTATGATCCTAACCTCCCACGTCTACAGAGCTTTTCCACATCAACCTGCCATTTTCCACCTTTGTAACTTTGTAATGGGGCTGGAATTGTATTTGGAACAATTTTCTTCTGGACAAAGAAGATGAAGACACTTTTTTTTTTTTTTTTTTTTTACCGACAGAGGTGGGACCATAAAAGAATATTTATTTGTAATTACATTTCCTAGGAAAATAAGACAATGGTCTGTCCCTGTGTTTCTGTGAAATGCTCTCATTGTTCTTGCAAATCAGCTTCAACCATATAGGGGGTAGCGGTCTTAAATAAAGGAAGTTTCTACATGCGTGACAAAAGGAAGCTGGCTGAAGGAGAGATATTGAAATGGGTGATCCTTGGGGACAGGCAGTTACAAGAATAAATTAGGTCCATTCTGAATCATAGCAGCCAGTTATTAACATATTGGCAAGGGTTCAGCATAATCCACATTGTCACAAACACACCCAAACAACTTGAATTCTATTATTAGGTAAAAAAGAAAAGAGAAATGTGTTTGCTCAAATATCATGGCCCAAATACAACCTCATTATTGCTCAGCAAGCTTTTGTGTTCTTTGTTTTTATTAAGACATTAATCTTGATGAACCTCTCTTCTTTCTGTGGACATATACATCAGCTCTTCACATCTTCATGTCTGTACTGCCTGTCTTATTATGACATGCTTGTGTGATGCTCAGAATATCACAGTATTCAAGGCTTAAGAGACCAGAGTGTGGACACATCCCAGTGTTAAAAGGGTATGGAATAATTTAATCATAGCATGTAACCCTGTGACACCTTCTCCCATTTTTAACTATGGGAGGGGAGGAAAGTAGGTGAGGAGAAATCTACTCAGGACCCATTGGACCCTTTCCCTTTACTTACACCAATAAGTACATTATCTGTTTTAGTACATTAATACATTTAGTACATATATAGCTTTTGTACGTTATCTGCTATAGTTGCCTCACAGAGATGATGATGTTGCTGTTCCTGTCTTAGAGAATCATGGGCAAATGATTCCAGAGAACATATGCACAGCTGGACTCTGCCTGCTTCTTCATACACGAGGAAGACAGGGGAAACTAGATTATTTTCAGTGCAGAAGTGGTGAGAGCAGTGACGCAATGTTGCTTTTATGTGAATACTACAAAAGAAATTATAGATAGCTGCTGAGGTCTCTATTAATGCCTTCAGCTTCAGACTTTGCACAGTTTAAAGAGCAGATTCAGCAGAGCTAGAAGGAGATAGTGACTTCATTTTCTTCCACTGTTCTTTTGTTCCATTTTGTTAGTAATGCCAGTTCACAGCTGTGCAATCACAGGCCTAGTTTCAACCCTTTTGACTCAGGTAAGTCATACAAAGAGATACCACTCATTTCCGTCACATCAGTGACCTCACAATCAAGGTAGCCTTACAATCAAACTCAACGAACAAAAATAGAGACAACATGGATGAACAAGCCTATACATAAAGTGGTTTGAAATGAACTTGTATCAAAGTAAACAAAATAAATAAGTTGAAATAAGGTGCTCTGTTATATTTTTAATGGATTCTGTTCTGATTCTAAACTTTACATCAGTTTTTACATTTTCTTTTAACAGGTGGAATTCTCATTAATTATTCTGATTGAGATGAAACTGAATTTCTGAGAGAAAAAGTACTTCATCAGAAATATTGATACCCAATGGTTATGACAATTTTTTCCTAGTAGATTTCAAAGTATTTTACAATCATCATTAAATACTGAAATATCATAGTGTTATAAGTTTGAAACTTCATTAGTAGCAGTGGTATAATTCAGCATACACAAACAATAGATCTGGTTCTCATATGCCTTGATCATATGCTTTGATTTTATGAATTGTACAATCCAATAAATATTATAGAAAGACACTTCACACTAGCTTAACAGTGGCTCAGAAGCTGGTGTACATGTTTGGCAAAGTTCCCCTGAGAAACCAATCTATTACCAGCTGCTGATTCCTGGATCTGGAAGTAAAGTTACAGGTATATAATGCTGATTACTTGGAAGTAATTGATTACAGATTACTTTTTCTTTGCTCAGTACAGCTGTTACCATGCTGGCTACTATGACTAAATACAATGATATTGCACACAATCAAGGCAGGAGTGGTAAGATTCCCAAGGAAAGTAACAGAGAGTAATTGGAGTTGCTTTTTCACTTGAGAAGTGCACAGATAACAGCTTAGAACAGCATTTTTAAAAATAATTTCACTTACTGTTCTCTCTTCTGTCAAAGCTCCTGCAAGTAGTAGTCTGCCTTCTTCATCTCTATTATTCTGGTGCTTTGGAAGGATTGCTGTTATAAAACCAAGTAATTTAGGTACCCTATTAGAAAAGCATATCCCATGTATTCATTCTTTTTTGATCTGCCCTAACTTATACAGTCATTTCAGTTATTTTTATTTCTCAGGACTATCATATTTATCAATCACCCGGGACTGGGTCTAACCACATTGAAGAAGGGAGATACGTGATATGACACAGTGCAGCTTCTCCCCTCTGAAATGATGTGGAACATGCGACACTCTTCACAGCACCGATTAGGGAACCACAGCATCCTGAATCACCTCCACTGATCATTATGTCTTACATATCCCTTCAATATCAACTTTTCTCTCCCTAACATGCATTAGTAGATGTTTGTGTAACCATGTGATCTCTGACCTGAGAAAGACTTTTTGTGGAAAATCTTGTGCTAAATGAACAAAAGATGGCCTGATCTTAATTTATGTGAATGACCACAATAAGTTATGAATAAAGATTGTCCTTGCTAACTCCTTGTTCTGATGAAATTGCTTACTGAAAAAGACAAGTCAGACAGCCCAAGGGCATGTCAATTCTATTGATTTTGGCTCACTGATTTCTAAATGCTTCATTTCTACCACCAATAGAAATCTCTTTGCATTGTCTATACTAATTTATCACATAAAGAGAAAAGATAGCAACAAAAGATTATTAAGACTGAAAGGAACAGACCAGACTATGTATCTTCTCTCAGCATAAGCTGGGTCTATATTATATATAGACTGAGAGAAGAGTCTACTCAGAGCTTACTTTATATATAGGCTCAAAGAAGCTTCTTTTCTAATTCTGTTCAACAGCATCAATTCACCAGCCTTCATTCTTATTGCAGAACTGTATCAGAGCTGTTTTTGCGAAAGGACCAATAATCCTATGCTGGAAAAGCTATACAGATCAAGAACTCCACCCTCACTCCCACCACCTTGATGTCTATCTGTCTCTTCTGTACCTCCAGCAAGGAACCTGCCTACACTCAGTATATTTACTGGAGTCTAACATAAGGCATGTAAATCTGACTCACATCCTACCTGGCTGCTGAAAGGTGTATTATATAGTGTATTATACAGCAGTATATTTATACTACTAACTTTGAGCTTAATGTAAAACGTATTACCAGAATAACTTAGATAACTTTATTAAGGTGATTCTTACACTGAAAAGAAACACAATTTAACTGCTTATATTTCACTTAAACAAATGAGGCAAAATGAAGTTCTTGCTAATAATGACAGCTAACTTTAGAAAATAAGAAATACAGAAATAAGGATAAAAGCTTTCTGAATATGATGTTTTAGTATTTCTGAAGTAAAGGGAAGACTTCATTGTTATTTGTCAGATTTCTAAAAAGCCATCTTAATTAACATACAGTAACTAATACAGTTTTTCAGTACATTACAAGGTGGCAATGTCCTCTTTCCCTGGTGTTTCATTTATTTGTTTATTTTTGCCAAGCGAATTCTTTTAAAAGACGTTTATTTAAAAAGACTCACGAATTGCGTAAATAAATTCAGCTTTGGCACATGGATAATGTATCCTTTTTAACAAAGAAAGTACTTGAAAAGAAGACTTTATTGCATCTTACATTTGATGCAGAGGAGGCTTGCTTTTTAAATAGGTTTATTCCTTTTAATATATGGTCATTTAGCTGGACTATACTTTCCTTCAGTGCTTTATAAAGCATACATGGTGATAGAAGTTGGCAAGATAGCATAAACTAATTTTTCTCAATGTTAACTATAAATTGGTGGCAAATTCATGCAGTAAAACTTTTTCTTCTGACTTCATCCTAGATAGTGCTATATAAAGAAATGTCTGTGAATGTGTTATTTGCTTTGCATTTCATTCTGCGTGATAAATTCAGTTGAGGCCTACTATATAGTGTGTTAAAAAAAATAATGAAGTAAATGTCAATAACAATAGTTTACCACAGAATGGAACGATTGCTAGAGAAAAGATCCATGTGCAGATTGTACAGATAATACAGACAGTAATAGGTACAGGGTTTGGATACAGATAATGGTTAATACTTTTGACACTGTTTTCATTAATCACCGAGAAAAAACAGTTCCTTGCTGTAGTGAAACATATAAAGATAGGTGTTACGTGGTTCATCGTACATAGTAATACAAATTTAGTGAAAGGTAGTCAAAGTTAGTATATGATATTACACCCACACATTAAGATATTGTTTTGGGTTTGTGTTGCAGGGTTTTGTTAGCGGGGGAGGGGCCGCAGGGGTTGCTCCTGTGAGAAGCTGCTAGAAGCTTCCCCAGCTCCAAGTCAGACCCGCTTCTGGCCAAGGCTGAGCCCATCAATGACGGCGGTAGCGCCTCTGGGAGAACAGATTTAAGAAGGGGAAGCTGCAGTGAGTGAGGGGAGTGGGATGTGAGAGGAACCTCTCTGCAACACCGAGGTCAGTGAGGAAGATGGGGGAGGAGGGGATGTCCCTGCAGCCCGTGGTGAGACGGCAGGCTGTGTGTTCGTGTCTGACCCCCCCGCCCCCCAACCAGCCCATGGAGGGGAGTGGGGGAGCAGATGCCCACCTGCAGCCCGGGGAGAGAGGAGCCCACGCCGGAGCAGGGG
>JANXJC010000055.1:26228134-26248461 GCA_027564655.1 Leptodon cayanensis | reverse complement strand
GGGGGGGGGGGGGAGAGTGTGTTCTGATGTTTGGTTTTACTGCCTAATATTCTTGTTTTGTTCTGATTTGTAGTAAATGAAATTGATTTTATTTTTTCCCCAAGCTGAGCCTGGTTTTTGCCTGTGACCGTAAGTAGTGAATGATCCCCCCCTGTCCTTGTGCCGACCCACGAGCTTTTAGTTTTATTTCCTCCTCCCCGTCCCACCGGGGTGGGGAGGAGTGGGCGAGCGGCTTCATGGTGCTTTGTTGCTGGCTGGGCTTAAACCAAGGCAGATACTACACATGTAATGTTGAGAAGTAATGTCTGTGAATTGCAATACCTGATATATTAGAGTCAATAGTATCTTTTGAGAAAAGTACTTCGGGAAGGGGAATGAAGCAGCATAACAAGAAATAATAATTTTTTGGAGCTAAAGCAGAGGTCCTTAATGATACAGCTAAGGGCCAGTCCAGTGACAGCCAAAATGTGAGAGCCTGGATCAGAAAAAGGATGATAACTTCTCCGCCTGGCACTATAGCCACTTTTCTTCAGGACTTTCAAGGCAGAGCTATAATTTTTTTTTTTTCATTTGTACAAAGATTCTGTTACCTTTGATGGGCCTTTCAGACCTGTGAACCTCATGCATTGACTGTTGCAACTGATTATACATATCACTTAGGAAATTAGAGATTGTTGGGATGGGAGTATATAGAAAAGTGATAAATCAGTCTTTAAAATCAATCTTTAAACTTAACAGACTGGCATTCGTTAATGACACACTACATGCTTATAGCTCTTGCATATTATTTATCATTATCACTACTTATTCCAAAGAGTCAGTTCATAATAGTCATATCCTATTGTAGCTGTGAGTATGCAACACTATGTGTAGCTAATGGCTACAGCCCTTTATAAATCTTAGCTAGCAAGATAGTCAGCCTTCAGAGTTTGTTGATAAAAGAAACTGGAAATGCAGTAGTTGTTGGATTTTTTCCTCTCCCCCCAGCTCCTCACATTTGATATCTTTTCTTTTTGTAAGACAGTTGAGTTTCCAGAGTATTGCTAACCCTTGGCCTCCCCTCACTCTAGAGCATGCACTCTGCAACACTGAAGCGGGATTATTTTCCCAGGCCATGGCATGTGCCTTCTCCTGCTGCTCTGCTCTTTTTTAACTTTGCTTAGCTGCTGCTCCTTTTCTAAAAGCAAAACCTGTTTTCACCCAGCTCTCAAGGCTGTATTTTCTCACTGATCAGTAATTGACCATCAGTGAATTGTTTATCATTTTGGGGCCTCTGCTTTCAACTTGTGCTTATATTTTCAAGGCCTTTGTTGTTATCCCATGATAAAATTGTACATCATAAGAAGAGGCAGCAGATACCAAGCTCTCGTTCACACAGTAAGTTCTCATAACCAGCTGATTAACAAGCCTAATAGGCCATGACTAGGGCCTTGCACAAAAGGTACAGTTAGCATGAGGCCTCTGTCCAGCAGCAAAGAATGGAAATTCTATTTTTAATGGACCACTAGGTTCAAAAATGCTTATACAATTATAATATATTAGTGTGCTTAATGTTTAAGTTCAAAACAAGCTAGCATTAAAGTCTGCTTAAAGTAATTCTACTTTTACAGATGCTTTAGCTACACACATTTAAACTTTCCAAGTACCATCCGTTTACTACTGTCAATGTCTGGGGCAGTTCCTTAGGAAGTATAATATAAGTTCTTTGTTAGGACACATTTTACAGTCAGAAAATCTTTGGATACTGCAATACACAGCTGTGATTCAAAGTGTCCATTCTGCAGCCATCCAACCTAGCTCATTTTGGCCAGGGAATTCCCTGAGCACTTGAGATTCTTTGTAGTGGTCATGCCTAGAATTGCACTGATGGAACAGCTAGAGATCTAGGTCCTGCATAAACCACAAGAGCGTTTAAACAATAGTCAGATTAGTCTATTCAAAGGCCTGGTCCATTAGGAGTACAAACTTGGTGTTACATTGGTACAGTCTTGTTTGAAATCATGAACTTAATGCCATAACTATTCATATTGCATATATATTAGCTCAAATATATAATCTGTTCTGGAATAAACTGAACAATATAGCCTGCTTAATATCTTAGTGCATGGGTGTTTTACTATGATCTCCATGAGATATGAGCAGGAAATGTATCAACTAGTTGTGCTTTAATACTTTGATAAATGGAGTATTATGTGAAATCATATTATTCACAGGATCTGTTTACATACAGGGTCATATCGTGTGTTCTAGCTGCAGTCTAAAGTCACTGAACCTCTTATGATAAGGAGAATGACGATTCTGTTTCTTATGGAAGAAGCTGTTTAGTTGCATCACCACGCAGTGCATCCAAACTGAACATTTAATAGGAATCCGTCTGGCAAAAGACTGCATATTATCAAAGGAGACTTCTACTTCCACTACTAGCTTTGACCATAATTTGAAAGAAAGACATGATTCATTCTTCTAAGAATTATGTCAGTATTGTAATTCTTGCTTTTTAAGGGGAAAAAAGAAACAGGGAGAGAAAAACAACAGCAGAACAGTAGAAAGCTTTCGAGAAGCAAATGTCATACAGAAATGCAGTACAATAATGAAAGCACTTTGTAAAATGTACCACCACAGGAAATAGGAAATAGCTTTTATGTTTACAGTGTTTATGTATTTCTGCTTGCATCTAGTCTCCAGTAATATATTTCTCTAAAGCCTCAGTTTATATGCCTTGCTTTTTCAACTGGTAACAAACTATATGCTCTCTCAGAATCCTGTCTCACTTAAGGAGATTTGACATCTGTAGGAGACTATGTAATAGCAGTCTGAAGAGTTTGTTACAAAATATGCTCTCCTTCCATGGAGGGAAAGAATGCATTTCTTTTAGCTGTAGTTTACTAATTCCCATTTATTTTCTGCATATACTTTCACAGATTACAGGTATTACTGATTAATACTCAAGGCTGAATAAAGTCTACATATACCAATAAAAATGAAAAAAATCTAACATTTTAGATTTTCCTTCTGAGGCTTCAAAGCAATTTGAGATTTCTCTCATGCCTGAGGCTGTTCCCTCGTGTTGTCATGTGCAACTGATGAACTTTGGAGAGAAATTCAAGACATGAAATGACATATAAATGATAACATTACAATAATTCTCTTAGTTTATTGAGAAACTGAAGTAATGAAACCTGTCTTCTTAAAGATTCATACCTCAGAACTGATCTCTTACTCTGCTTCTTTGAAATCTACTAAATGGTGAGTCCATTCACAGTTTTCCCCTGTGGAGGGGTCTTGTGATCAAGCTCACTCGCCTGCTCTGGGTTATTCTGCAGTGTAAACACAACTTATTAAATTTTTTCTCCTCTAATATGGCCACCTATTTTAAAATAAACATATGATAATCTAATATTCTTGAAACTTCTTGTCCTCTGTCCATTAGGATAAAACTTATTTAACAAGCTGATTAATCATATTACATTCCATCATAACTATGTCAACATAGATTGAATTCAGTGTAGTTATGACATTTTTGCACCAGCTAAGGGTTTGTCTTGGTCTTCCATAGTATGCTGCATTCAATATTGTGCAAACACAGCATGTGATACATAGATGTGGTAAGTATTTCAAACTAAAAGTGGTGGTTTTGCTAAAGTATACTCACAAAAATTGGTTACGTGATAGGCTATGCTGATCTAATGTCATACTACCACTGAACAAAGCAGCCTTTTTCTTCATGGTATCCCTCTACCTTTCCTGTTCCCTTATAGCTGCCATTTATGTTGTACTAAGACTGGAGTACGACAGAGCTCTTCCATGAACTAGTTTAAACTAATACCTTTCTCCTCCCTCTCCCTGCAGAATGAATAGCATTCTTCTAAGTCAATGAGTTACCTAGTAATGGTATAAAGAAGAGAAAGAAAATGCACTGTCAGAACTAGGGCAAGAGGAAGGAAGCAGGAGGAGTAGGGGGCAGGGTAAAAATAGGGATCAAGACCTCTTCTTTGATAGAAGACTGGCTCAACCATCCTTGTCACTTCAACCTCAAGTTGAAAGCTCAAATGTGATCTTTAACTCACTGTATCCTGTTTAACAAAGAAAAAAGATCTGATGACATTCCCATTTAGTGAGTTTTCATTTACAGGTGCACATTAAAATAAGTCTTAACACCTACATAATCTGGTATCCAAAATGACTTGAAACAGACTTATAATTGAAACAAAAGACACTCCTTTGCGTATTCCACTGAACTGGTATCTGGGTATTCTATCAATCATGTGCCACAGTGTTTTGTGTTATGACACAGAAGGTACTATTTGAAAATAACCCAAGTATTTTGGGTATTTGGGCTGTCTCCTTATAGATTAGGCTAAATTTCATATCCAACTTAATGTCTCTGACTATATGGGCATTTTAATTAACAATTACTAAGTAAAGTGAATAAATATTCCTTAGGCCCATGTTGAAAAATATACTCTCATGCTCTAAGGCCTACGTTATTTTATAATGAGGAATGACTAAATCCTTCCCTAGTAGCTGCTACTGTTTTCTTTTTCTCTTCAATTTTTCAGTTTTGTTCTGAAGATGCTAACTTTAGGTGATCAGGATGATCAGTTTCTTGAAGCACTTTCTATGTGAAGAGAGACTAAGTAGATTCCATACATGAGGAAAAGAGCTGGCTGAAAGGAAATATCATCTGAAAAATCTTGAATGGATGGAGAGGAAGTATCATTTGTAAAACTATGAATGAATGCAGACAGTTTAGATTAACTTTAATCTGAACAAGTATTGTTCTCTATATTCTTCTCTGGGAAAATTTATGATGAAAAAGTAGAGTTGCATTGATATGTTTCAGTCTATGTTTATATACATACTCATGTATGGGTTTTGATTAAAACACTGAAGCTAATAAATCTGTTTTCTGGATTGCTAGAAAGGCAAACTGCAGCTATACCAAAAGCAACTAGAAATGAAGAATTAGAAATATATTCAGGTCTTCCTATGACCCAACCATGAGACCATTTTTTTCTCGGTTTTTGACTCACACATCTGAAACAAATATATTGATTTTTTTTCCTTACTTCAGAAAAAAAAGAAATAAACAAATTCCAAATCTTCTAGTCAAACACTTTGATTTGGAAGAGATAAGCATTTGCTATCACAGAATTTGCCACTTGTCATTGTCCCACCATCTTCACATTTAGAGCTATTCTGGTGATTTGAAGAACAGGTAACATGTTGTACTTTCACAATGAGCTCACTACAGTATATATTCCTCAACATTTTTAAAAATATAATTTTACTGTAGTAATTCAAAGTATTTCAGTTGTAAAGCAGTTAAAATACTTCATATCATCTCATGAACCTGTGGTTTAGTGATCAATTGGTAAGCTCTTGATTAGCAGCTGTTGAAGTTTTTAAAAGTATATCACTTCCCAGAAGTCTTTGACTGGCTTTCCAGCTCCTTGAAGACAAATGAGAATCTCAAACTAATCAAAAGCAATAAATCATTGGGCTTTCTGCTGATTGGGAATCATGTCTTCTACTTTTCAGGTTGGTTGTCAGCTAATATCCTACTGAAACATCTAATGTCTCTCAAGGGGCTTTCTATAAAAAGTGTTGAAGAAAACAATTAGTCTGCTGAGGAAAAAAAAAGAAAAGAAATTGATGGTAAGAAATCAGTAGGAGAGTTATATTTTATGCTTACACGTATCTATGCCCAAATTAGAATAATTTTACTTTGTTTGCTAATACTAATTAATTGAATTATAGCTACTAATTGAAATGAAAATTATTTATTTTACATTAAAACAGATTTCAGGCTTTTATGTGACCAGACACTATGTAATCTACTGAAGTGAATGCAAGTTAAAGCCTCAGACGTAACCATATTCCAGTATTTAAATATGTATGAAGATTAGGTGCAGCTTTTAAGGATTTCCTGGTATTACTTAAATTCCAGACAGTGTCTGACTGCTGAGTTTTTCACATACAATAAACCTATCGTATTGACAGACAAACAAAAGTAATGTGTTACAAAACAGGTGTTAATATTTAGCAGAAGATATGGATGAGGTAGATATGCTTTGCTGTTAATGAATAATGTATTATTAAATGATGGTTTTCAAATGTCTTTTACTTGAAATTTGACAAGGAATTTTTTAGATGTAAAAGTGAATCTTTGGAAAGCAGCTGATTGATAGTTCAGGTCTCTATAAGGACCATGAATATAAATAATATGCATTAATTATTTTTACATATTGAAAAGTATAGAGAACTCAGTTTTCATAGCCTATCTATTTAGGTCTGTACTGCTTAGATGCTGAATCCTGCATCATATAATACAGTTTAAAATGCATAGACCTATGACCTTTTCCCAGTCACCTCTCTCTTAAATAGAGCAGTGTTCATCTCTGCCTGCCTGTGACATTGATCTGAAAGGAAGGAGGCGGCACATAATATTCTAAAAGAAAGGTGTAATTTGCAGATTGAAAACATTTTTGATATAGACAAGGCCAGATAACTTTATATTAAAAAAATTAATGAGGGTGAAGATTAGTAGGAAAAATAAGTACAGAATATTTTAAAGTTTTATTTTAGCTGTTACATAGACATACTTTAGCTATTACACAATTAAAATCTGAGAGCCACATTGGCATCCGTGGCCCTCTTGTCTTGATCTTTCACCCCACTTCTGCAACACCACTCACTTTATACTAACTGTCCCTAAGTTAAAAGAATATGAACTGAAATACAAAACACGCAATAAGCAAATGGACATACTGCAACATCCAGTGAACATCAGGAGGGAAATTATAAGCTTACATCACATATTTGTTTTTCTTCAAAAGCAAAAATCTTCAGAGTCATTCTCATAACTCTAAATTATCTTTGACAATCTACGCCAGACTTGTTCACATCAAGTTGCTATAAAGTTTAAGCTTTCACTGGTTAAAATTTTTCTACAGCTGCTTCACAGAATTTTATTCTATGGCATACTTTAATTCATAACTTTGTTTTTCTGGGGTGAAAATATGGAATATTCTATGGGAAAGAACAAATTGGCAAAAATACTTGGAAAAAAAGAAGACCTCTACTTTAAGAAGTTTTATAGAAAACTAGTTAACTGTCTAATCATATTAATCTTGTCAGTGCTTTCTTTTTCTTTCATTTATCATTGTTTTATTATTACTATGTTGATTATTATGATTATTCCTTATGATGGGTGTGATTAAAAAAAAAAAAAAGTTTTGTTTGTTTGCTGCATTCAGTATTCTACCTGAAAGGAGGTTGTAGTGAGGTGGGTGCTGGTCTCTTCTGTCAGGTGGCTGGAGATAGGACGAGAAGAAATGGCCTCAAGTTGAAGCAGGGGAGGTTTAGATTGGGTATTAAGAAAAATTTCTTTACTGAAAGGGTTGTCAGGCATTGGAACAGGCTGCCCAGGCAAGTGCTTGATTCACCATCCCTGGAGGTATTCAAAAAGTGCATAGATAAGGCACTCCAGAACATAGTTTAGTTGGCATGGCTAATGGTTGGACTTGATGATCTTGAAGGTCTTTTCCAACCTAAACGATTCTATGATTCTATGATTCTATTTTCAGGTCTCTCCTGACTTCAAAAATCTGATAGACTACTGTTTTATTTTCTAATTGTAGGTGGGCATGGTCACAAGCGTTTTTGTCTCCATTCTGTCTCTTGTACCATTTTGTATTCTCAGTAAGGAAAATAGTTTACCCTTCTTTGACCTGTTATCATCAAAGTCTTAATAACTCCTAACAAGTTTTAAGGTATCTTAAGGTTGGCTGCTAGGTATGTTGGCATTTTTAAACTGCATGTGACCCTGTTAATGCATGTTCTCCCTATGAGATTAAACTGTTTGTCTCCTAGTTACATTTTGTGGTTCCATGTATCTGTTCATTTGTTTATTTAGATTTTTTTAAAGACCTGTATCATTTCAGAGGACTCATTCAGGGTTATAATAAAATAGGCAAAAAGGCCTTGAAGTTCTAAACAAGTATTTGTCTTTACAGAGAAAGCGTTTCTTTAATCTCAATTCGTTCAGTTAATAGCAGGCAATGGTCACAAAGGACCACTGAAAACCAGGAAAGCTTTTTCCAATATATGAATAGAAAGAAGGTGTCATAAGAAGAGATCCAAAAGGCCAGGAAAATGATACATATTTTAACAAATTTGCTAACCTACATGTGCTTCCTTTATTATAAATCAAGTAATTTTCACTGAAAAAACAAGTTTAGATATCTTTTCCTAATGTGTCTGAGACATTGTATTTTATTTATTAAAATGCTTTTTTTCCTATTTATAGTTGAATTCTAATTTTCTTTTTAATGAAAGTGTCAAAAATAATGAGCAAAAGTGAACCATCATTTAGGTATAATCGAGATCTTAATTCCTTACTTGCAAACAAAGTAGAAGTTCAGAAGTATCCACATAAATGCATATTAAGTTATATAGTTGCTTAAAAAAACAAATATAAAGCATAAATTTGGTAACACTTGTGTCAGCTAGTGAGAAACAGCGTTTCTTTGGGAAATACCTAAATTTCAAAGCAAAATATTAAAATTTATTCTTTAAATAAAGATTCACTGCTTCTTTACTCAAGTCAATCCACTCCACAATGACAGACCTCCAGAGAAATAAAAAAAATCCTTCCCAATAAGCTATTGCAACCAGTAGCTTTAGGATCAGAAGTGAGTTCCATGAATTTCTGTTCATAAACAAATAAAACTTCAGTAAAGCTTTCTGTTGAGAACTTATATTAAGGGACAAAGGAGGAAAGAAAATGCCTTCGTGGTTGTTTTGTTTCCTTTTTTTATTACCCTGAGCAGATATTTTAGTGACAATGGGCACAGGTGGAATTGTAAAGATTTCTAGGACATGGCCTGCCTCACCTGACACACACAATTCATCTCCCCAAAATTGCTATCAGAAACAGATTTCATTGCTGTAAATCTGCACATTTTCCTTGAGAATACCAGTAGAAACATTAAAAATATAGTGAGTTACACTGAAATCACTACACATTTGTTTGGATCAACACTTACAAATTTAAGGATTCAGCAATAAAAAGAAAAAAATTAGAACTTAAAGGAGAACTGATTCTTATTCCATTCTCACTTAAAATATAAAATAGAAAAAACTATTGTACCGTAGAAGCAACAGATTATTTTAAGAACATATCAAATTAAGTACATTGTTAAATACTCTGCAGCAGCTGTGGAGTACTTTACTATATGAAAGTACTAAGTAAGTAATTAAGTAAAGTAAATAAGTTAAAGGTATTAAGTTTCTTCACAACATAACAGGTCAAAAATAATATTTGTATATACATGGTAGACAAAATACCATAACCTTGCTGGAAGGTTGTGATTTCGAACGGTAGAAGAATTGTGTGGGAAGCAATCATCCCAGAACTTTATAACATACAAGATAATGTTTAGTGGAATTGAAGATTTTTTTTAAACATTGTGTACAGGATGCTATCAGAGACAAGCTTAAACTAGGTGTAGTTAGAGATTATGCATCAATTTCTTATGTGTACATTTCCTTCTACCAAGTATATTAAAGAAAGCCATAACACACACACACACACACACACACAAATGCTGTCCATAATAACTGACTTTTAAAGTTTTTCAGTCTTATTTTTTGTCCTTTAAAACCATGGTGATAAAGCAAACTACTTAGAATTTTTCAAAAGGGAAAAAAAAAAAGAAAACATTTAATTGATGTACTTTCCTAAAAAAAAAACAAAACCCCAACAAAACACTTTCACAATCACACTCATTCAGCTTTGAGAAAGTCCACTTAGTTTTTCTTTAATCATGAGTGAACAGCCCTGATAAAAGTATTTCTGCTAGAAATTAAAATGAGAAAAAATATATGTTCACACTGCTAGTCTGTAACTGTCTGGCAAATGGAAATCTAAACCACTGAATCTCCTGCTAAGACTGAGGAAAGCATTTCAAATGTCAGCATGCTACAGTACAAGCTGATGAACTATTATTAGACAAGAAATACCTGTGATGCCTAAATGTACCTAATAAATGTAGCTCTCATGCTACAGTGCTTATGTATATCAATCAGATATATTCAAAGTGACTGAATTTTATTACAACTAGACATTTTGACACTATGAACAAGGAGACACTATTCTTTTTTTAAATTTATAATGTATGTAAATTCATAAGGAGCTGAAATAAACTTTAAAAAAAAAGCAAGCAAGACAAAAAACTTAAAGAGATTAATTTAGAGAGGTCTGTTTTAAGGTAGGATCAATTTTAGGTATAATATATTACAAGGACTGTTATGCACTGCAGTTTTCTTCTGTTAAAAGGAGTTCGAGATGAGATGAAATTGCAAATGCTAAGTCCTGTCTTATTACACCTGAAGATAATAGCAACAGCTTCAAAGTCATATGCACAGTAACATGTCTGATCTGTAAGGATTAAAATTGTTGGATAAATTAAGTGATGATACAAGCCTCTATATGCCACAAACTTACACATCCACTTATGGTCATACCTGTACAATTTCTGAAAGATAGAAGTAAAGAGAAAAAGAGGCTTGTCACCTCAGTGCAAAGAATAAAGTTCACCTTGTGCAAAAGGGGAGTGCAAGTACTTTTTTCATTCTCAAGATGGAGAAAAGAGAAAATCAAATATTACGTAGGGAAATGATAGGAGCACATGGGAAATATTAACTTGCTGAATTCCTTTCTGAACTGTTCTGGATCTTTGAATATCCCCTCACATACCTGTTTATAATTGCTTAATTTAGAGAATGCTTTTATTACTAAGGAGTAACTACTCAATGTATATGAAGTATCTGAAAGATTATAGAAGCTAAATGTTACTTGCAAAAACATCACCTCAGTCATATAGCTTTATAAAACTCATGCTAAGCATCTTAACTTCGGGAAGATTATCAAAAACTCAAAGCTTTCTGAGCTTCATTCATCCCTAATTACAGGATGAACATTTTGCATCGTCTGGTTTAGACAGGTTCTGTAGCATGTTTCACTTCAGTAACACAGTAAGAAAGAGGGTAGTACTGAAGTTAATTTATAGGAAATTATTTTTTCTGAAGAATAACATAGTTAAGCAAAATAAAACAAGAACTGCTCATCACTTAAGTAATTTAATCTACTTATTTACAACTGTCTTAAATCTGAGCCATAGCATATACCTGTTTGCAAAGACAGTCAGCTGACACTACTTATAAAATCATAGCAACTATGGACTGTGCAATGTAAATGAAAGCTCCTTTTCACTGAGACCCCAGAAGAATCATGAAGTCTTGCCTTACATTGCCATATCCTGCTGCTAGTGCATGTTTGGAATTGTTTGCCATCTACACTTCTGAGAGATCCTCATAGACAGTATGGTCAGCAGTGTTCATATTAGTCAGAAAGACAACTTGTGTCTCTTCATCCTACCAATACCTTGATAAACCTGAACCTGAGAAACATCACAAACAGGCAAGAAAAATAAAAGGAATATTCTGAGAATTTTGTATTCCAGTCTATACAGACACAGTAAATGTTTTTAAACTGCACTCAAATCTGTGGCTTTGAAGGATTAAATATTGGCCTTTTAAATAAATAAGTATTGGAAAATCCTACTCCTTCTTTAGATACAGGAATATAGGAGCATATAATGGGAAAAGAACCTCTTGGAATACTGAGTTGAATTTCTTTGTCTCTTTTCTTCTCATTCATGTAAGCTCTAGTTTAAAACTGCTTAAGGATATACTCCCCACCCCTGCCCCCCCATTAGTCCTCTGTAACTGAGCTGTTACTTCTTATTGCTGAGGCCAGCAAGAGCTCAGAAAAGGACCAAAAGATATTGCGAAGCACAGTATAATCCACTGAAAGCTGCTCATTCTCTGTGAATGGAGAAGCAAAATCCAGTTACGTCTTCCTTGTTTTTGGATGGAAAAGACCAATAGGGACAGGACACACAGAAAAAAACAAATTCAAAAGGAAGTGTAGAACCAAACTATTAGGAATCTTCATTAAAATCAAGGAAATACAGTAAGTTCAATAGTCTCCATAGCATTAGGCTTGTAAGAAACAAAGCACAATACATAGCAATAACATTAACCACCTTCCAACACCATTCTGAGAACTCTATGGAGTAGGTTGGAATGTTTCTTTCAAAACATTTTTTAAATAATGAAAATTACTTCTAAAAAGAAATCTGCATTTACTCTTTTCTAATTAATTTAATTTCTAAGAAAAATTAGAAAAATATCTTGAAAATTGAATTTTTATATTTAGCTTTTTTGCAAATTCTCTTTTCAGGACATCAGAAATAGACTTTCCACTGTATGAAAACAAATTTCAGAAAAGAATCTCAATTTAAATTAGCGGTACCTTTTAACCTTCCTGAATGTTATCTTGCAAATGCCAACTGTTTCTTTTTATTACTATTGAAGACTGCTGAGGAAACTCCATACACCATTTTGGCCCATAATGTCATATTTTTGAAAAAGGCTTTTGATACTAATTGTCTTAGTTGTGAAGAGGTGAGTTTCAGACTTTGGACATCTTCAAAGATCCTGCACATCTTCAGTAAAAGTTCCTAGAAAATTTTTGATTAAAATATTTTAACTGAAAAATTACAGTTTGAATATGTGAAAAAATGTGCATAATATCTTTTCTTTCAAAATTATTTTCATATAAAACAGAAAACCCAGAAAACTAACTAAAAAAAAAAAAGCTTGAAACAAGTTGTGGTTTGTTTGTTTGTTTGTTCATTTGTTTGTTTTATTTTCATCCCCTTCTCTATTCTCCTTCACCTCTTTCTAACTGTAATCTATCCCTATCTATCTGAATCAATTTTAGACTAAAAAAATAAGTCAAATATTATTTATGTGATAAATCTTAGAATTTCCTGTTGGAAACATCAGGAAAAAACCCTTACTTCTCTGAGAAAAATATCACTGAGAAGCAGTAAATTCAATCCATTGCTTCCAATTGTAACAGAGGTTAACATTTCCGAGGAAAAGTTTTTAATTGATCAGTTTGAAAGATGTCTGACAATCAAGCAGCTGAGATCATCAAGTATTCATGACCCAGAATTGTATGGTCTTAATTGAAGATCATAGTTACATATAGTAGTCATTTATTTACATGTATATAAGTAGCTATTTTTAGATTGCTAGATTACTTGCATCTAACGATTGGTCATGTAACACAAACCTGTATTCTCCACCCTTGGCTTTCTTAATTCGAGAAACCAATTTAAGTATAATTTTTTATTTCAGAATTCTTTGTCCTGCTTTGTTGTTTTTGTTTCAGCTACAGAAATGTGTTCGTTGCTTTGTTTTGCTCTCTGAGTTATGTCTTTCAAAGACACACTGCATATACTTCACTGACATTTCTATTGCAGTAATGTCACTGGCAACCTTGTGTAATAAGCTTTTTAAGGAAGTTTGGTATTCTAATACGATTTTTCTTTATCTAGCTGCTACCAGAACCTATGTCTTTCCCCCTCCTCAAGACCAATTATCTAATGCTTAAGAGGAGAGGGCTTTAAATAGCTCAGAGTGCGCAATTACTAAAAAGTACACTTTGTAATCCTTAAGCATGTATTTGTTCATGTGTGTATTTTTGTATGTGTATTATTTATTTAAAGTACATGTATTTTTCTTTTCAAAAGTTAAAACAATCTAGTTTTAGACAGCTAAAGATTAATCACAAGATAATAATCAAGATTTTGAGTGATTGATGACAAATGTAGTTCTCAGAGGTTCCTTCATTTGTAGGAATGTGATTACTTCACGAAAACACAAACAGCTAAAATGCAAAAACAGTATTTCAATTTATGTTTCTTAAATAATAAAATACTGCAATGAAGGCAATGATTACTTCCAAAATGAATGAAAATTTAAATCAATATAATAGCATCACTAAGCTAGTTTCATTCAAGTATTAGATCAAGATATTAGTAATATTAACCAGAGCTAGGAAATTCTTAGGACGTTTTACAAAATTGCGATAACTTTTGCTGTAAAACCCAACTAAATAATTTTGCTGTTGTTGGTTTTCTCTAAGCCAATCAAATACAGCTACACTTCTCACCACAAAGAGCAAATTATTATCTAATGTTCTTGTCTTAACTGCAATACCAATTATAAAGATTCACCCGGAGATTTAAAATTCTATTTCCATGTATAGTATATTCTTCCACAGAACTCTCTTGTTGTGTACAAATTTGGCACAGGTTAGTTACACCACAAATCTAACTAAGACATTATACGTGAGAGTCTCCAGACTCAGATTTTCAAAGACAAACTCAGGGCACACTGAAGAAAAAAATTAAGAAATGGTATTTTATTTTTGCATGAAAATACTTATAGGAAAAAAAAAATGGAAATCTTTGTGAAGCCCATATCTATATATATAGATAGACAGATTTAGAAATTCACATTGGATTTTACTGTTGGTGTATAAATGAGTATTTTCCTATACACAACTGCCAATTTATTAAACAATATATAATTTATTAAACAATTTCAACAGTTTCACATACAATTTAAGCCACTGTTAAGCATTTGGTCTCAAAGCTTTTGGTTATATCCTGTATGTATATATTAAAATCCACTTCAAATTTTGTGTGAGTACTGAACAAACTTTTTTATGAAAGCACATGAATTTTCTTTTTTTTTAAACAAACAAAAAATATTTTTTTTGCCAGGGGACTCAGAGAAGCAGACTATCAAATTATAACTTCTTAGTAAGTTCTTAGTATTATAACTAGTAAGGGGCAGAAAAGTTTGCATGTTCCTCTGGAATTAAGTAATGTATATCAGCAGGAAAAGACTAACTAGCATTTTTCTTTTGGGAATGTCCTGGTTCCAAGCACCTTCATAAAACACCTAAATGCATGGATGCAGTAAAAGAATGATTATTTCCTGGTCATTAGCCACTTACATCCTGTTATGTGTCATGAATGAAATACGACTGTCAAATAAATATCCATCATGCTCCCTAATATTCACTCACTAAGAGTAGCAGCAAGTTATAAGACTGATCAGTAGCTAAAGGATGAAAAGTCCAGTTTAAAGTGAATGGGGAAGTTTTCATGTCATAGATGGATTTGGATGAAAATGGCTGGATTTGCTTTAGATTTCAGATTCAAATAAACCAAATATCTCCTAGCAAAATTTTGTTGCAATCAATGGCAGGGTAAAGACATTGCAATCCCAAAAACTTAGTTGCTTTTAGCCAATAAATGATATTACCTTTCTTTAAAAGTCCTGTTCATAATGAAGGCAGCAGGATATATGTGTTTATGTATAGACTAATAAATATATATATAGTGGTACTTATGATACTCAGGAAAAGTGTTTTAAGTTGACTTTGAAAAACTTGCATCTAAGTGACAGCACAAATTTGGAGTGCATGTGAACTTTACAGCAATGCTCTCCACCCAATTCCTCATCCTGATTGTCAAAACAAATTACTTGCAGATTTATTTAAAAGATCTCATGGATATAATTTCCAGCTTTTCTATTGCTCTGTAGAGTTATTCAATAGAGATAATGTAATCATAATAAAGTGTAATCTCAATGCTTAAGGCATCTATGATTTGTGCTTCAGTTAACAATCACATCTTTGTTAAGGTCCGTTAGATACTTTTCCCCTCTATTACGACCCAAAGAAAATTAATTTTGGATCATAAAAAAATACAGTTAAATTTGTGTCACCCTGTAAACTATTGAGGAAAAGTAATCAGGCACCAACTTGCTTTATTACATCTTTCTTCTCACAGGGTCCTTAATATTCATGATATATTCATTGTCCTTAAATCTATGGTTAGACTTGATGATCTTAAAGGTCTTTCCCAACCTAAATGATTCTATGATTCTATTTAGCTGTTGCTCTTGTAATCAAGAGATATCCTGCTTAGCTAGAGCTGTTGCAAGCAGCCAGCTGGGTGGAAACATAAAATGTTCTTCATGTTGTGGCTGACACGTTTTCAAGCCTATCGATTCATTTATCTGATCTAATATTAGTTTAGATATTCAAGGCTTCTTAGACAAGCAGGAGGGCTACAACTAATTTTAGTAAGAACTGAGTTTTGATTTAATGAGTCAAATTAATCTCTGGGAGTAACTCAACTGAAATTAATCAAGCCATCAGGGAGAAGGTATCTCTTCAGTATATATTTGGAAGTCCTGATTTACAGAATAAAGTCAGCTTTACAGAGGAATATGAAAATACTTTACCAAAACGAACTATCCTGTGATCAACACTGCTAGCTTATATCATACAAGAAGGGCATTTTTGATTAAGCCTTCATGGCACAAAGCAAGGCTTCAGAAAGATATTCTCCCTATCTCAGGATAAGCAAGCCAGCATACGAGTGTGAAAGCGTAGTGTGCTAGACAGAATATTATACAAACATGGAAATATTGCTACTTACAATCAGCATATCTGGCATGGCACAGCGTTGAGCAGGGTGAACATGCTGTTGATAAACTAACATAATGAATTTTAGTTCCTATTCTTAACTTACTCATGGTCAGATATAGTCTGATTTGAACAGTTTCATCCAAATAATTTTCAGAGACATAACTTCATATTAAAATAAGAACATGTAATTCCAGTAAATATGATGCAGTGGATCATGATTTCTGCACTGATTATAAAAGGAAATCCTATCTTCCTTCTTGGTTTTCTCTAAGCTCTCTTGTAGATATAGATGGTAGGTATTTTTAATTGTACAATCTAATCTTAGAATGAACTGTTAAAACCAGTTTTGTCCTTTCTATGCGAGGATGCAGGATGTCTGAATCTGCTACCCTAATACAACATGCAGAGTTCAATGTACCTTTTTCAGATCAGTTCACAAAAGAAAAATTGTGCAGATATACTAAAATAATTCTGAACTTTTAATAGCATCCTTTTGAGGAAGTGAATTTTAAAAGAAAAATTCAGTCATGAGAGCTGGCATAATTCTATAGAAACAACCAATATGCATATAATACTGCCCTCAGCATTTACTTTTTTTTTTTTTTTTTTTTTTGCTAAGGTGCACATGGATTCGTAGTAGCTATACTCGGGGCTCTATAATGACTAATGCTGTCCTTAAAAACAATGTATATCCATACATTTTATAGTTCAATAACTCTGTTGCATGGTGACACAGGGATAGAACAAGCAACATAACACACACCCCCTAACTACTAACTCAGTGCTATTGACATTAGCTTTTTTTAATAGCAATACTTCTTCAGAGGCTTTATTTATGGCGTCATTTAATGGCTACAAAACTCAAGACATCTCTGTTACTCCACAGTGTTCCCATCATTCAAGTCACCTGTGCATGTACCCTAATGGACTTTACCTTTGTGAACCGATGCTGCCTGATGCCACTTTTAGCTGTATGACATGCTAAGCTTTATCACATTGCCACTTCCCTTTTTAATTTGAACCTGAGTAAATTTTATTTTTCACAGAATACAATCAAAATGGAATCACCGGTTCTTGAGAATATGATAAATTTTCAAGTGAACAAAGGGTTCCTAAATCACCCCAAACACCACATGATTAGGCCATACTGTACTTCTCTTGCAAATATCTGCTCTGCTGTTAGGATGAAACAAAGTCAGAACCCAGACCTCAGTAGTGAAGCTAAATCTGTAATAACTGATTGCTAGGCAGCTTTCAGCCAAACCTGATTTTCTTAAAAGCTGCTAGGCAATTTTTATATTTCAGGGCAATCCCCAATAAATACCACTTGACTTTTCAACACTATTTAGAGCAAAAATAGGCTAATTGGCTTCACTTCCATACCTCCAAAAGGAGGGTAGCAATAACTTCTAAAGGTAATGAGAATTTTTATAAGCATATCTGTTAGTATGCATGCAGTACTTAATTACTAAAAAGCATCACGAGACAGCGTAAACAATTATACTGTTTACAACCCTCTGCTCCTTCCTGGCTCACGCACACACACACAATTCCATATAAATGAGGGAAACAGTCTTAGCTTATTTCACTCCTTCATCTGAAGTCTCATAATGAGTGCTGAACAAAGTAGCAGCAAAAAACTGCTGTTTGAATTGTATGGAAAACATTTATCATTCACACAAAGTAGTCAAAGTACAGCTTTGTTATCATTTGTTGGCTTCTTTCATAATCTGTCTCTACCACCAGGCATGTAAATTTAATAAAAGAGAGTAAGTAAAGCAAACATTCGTGAATTACAGTGTAGTTTCATGTGGTGTTTAGGAGCTGTCCCAGTTATATTCATCAAAACACAGATCTTGACAGTTCCGGTGAAGTCACCCCATAAGAGCTGTTCCTTACAAGTGCAGACCTATCACATTTTTTTTATACCATATGGCAAGTCAATATTAAATCCCAGGGGAAAGCAGCTCTTAAAGAGTTCCTCTCCCTATGCTCACCCCATTTCAACTCTTATTTCAGTAACTTCTTTGGTAGGTTCCTTCTTAGTTCTTCAGTCTAGTAGTTTAAATCCTTTTAGCAAGTTATTTGAAAATTACTGTCTGGTCAGTAGAAACTTTTAAATGTCAAGCCTCCCACACCATCATCATCTAGATATACTTTAAAATATTCCTTTTCATAGAAATGTCTTGTTTCAAAAAAAGCTAGGCTTTTTGCAGCTATAAAAAAGATTTGTAAAGGCAAAAAAGGCAGACTCCTCTAAAAGTTAGTGTATATCAAAAAAAGATGCATCTGTGGTACTGTTTTACATATCAATACAGATCACTGCAGAACAGAAAACACCTCGTTTTCTGTATGCTCACAGAATGAATCAAGCTGATTGCATTTTACACGCTACTTAAGTTTTAATTATTTGTGATCTTGCTGGGCTAATCTAACTGGTTTTAGAAAAAAAATATATGTAGTAACCATCATCCTCACGCTTTAATGATGGTTCTATAACAGTAGATTTATTCATGAGGTCAATTGTAGAATAAGTGATTTAAAAAAGAATGGAAAGAATTCCTTTCTACATTAACACATAAGTTTTAGCATATTTAACTCTCAGTTTATTTATGTCCCTATGTGAATAGTATCCACAAAACTAGTTATTATTATTATTTTGATAATATTTTTCTGTGAGTGCATGAAAAAGAGAGAGAGAGATCTTTCAACACAAGTAATTAGATATAGTTATTGTTCAAATGCTTTTATAATTTAGATAGAATACTCTAAAACTACTGGTAAAATAAAGTGGGGGAAAAAACAAATTGAAAAAACTGCTTTTAATATTTCCATATTTCTAATTAAAATGCTTAATGGTGTTCATATTAATTTATTTGCTGATTTCTTGGTGTTGCAGTCTTTGGGCTATCTAGGGGTTGCTGCACTGTTTTTTTCTCAAGAGTCAGTGACATAGCTAGGGTGTAGACATCTTATAGTCATCTTTCCTGAATTTTTCTTCACTATTTCTTTTTTTTACCTCAAGAACAATTTGTTGAAAGACAAAACTAATCCTTTGGTGCAGAGATCTCAACTGAGCTGTTCACTTCCATATGTGAGCAGTACTAGACACCAGACTGATAACTCCTGCATCTTGCTTACCATCCTTCTCATCCCACGAGTCCAGAGTTGCTGGCTACAGAGATAGAAGTACCCTCAGCCCGAATGTCCTATAGACATTAACTGCAGAAGTGACATGGGAGATTAATTCCTTTGTGCTGTGGTGGGAAAGTGTACCAGGTGTACGTTCTTTGGCATTTGTCTAAGCATTAACCATTCTGCAAAAGCTGAACAGAATCACTACTGGTTTTATTTGGCCTGCTTTCCTAAGGAAAAAAAGCAGTAAGGTTCAAATGCTACCGGTGACACCCATGCACATGCATGCACAGCACAACTGCAAATTTGCTAAAGGGATAAAGATCTTAAATGAGAATTCTGTTGCCTTAGTCCTGAGTAGTTTCGGGAAATAAGGAATTAGTACACACCTAGGACTGAGCTTAAGGATCTGGGAGCAGGATCCTTTCAAAGGAAATTCATCAACTATTTGTTAGCTACTTGCCTAAGATATTTTAGGCAGAATTGTCATTTATTATATTTCCTTCCTAAGCCCTTCTCTAAATGAAGATGAAGGTGCACTAAATTCAACCAAATTCTCTTAAATATTTTTAAATTAAGTACAAGACCCTTTAATCACATTTGAAATCTTTATCACTAAAAGATGTTCTATTTCTGCACATATGTATATATATTTATGTTAAAATACAAAAATATTTTGTATTAAAATGCCGCACTTTCTCCGCTGCGACAATCTAGGGAAAACGACGCATCGCCAGGGTCTCGCCCTGGGGAGAAAACGGAC
>JANXJC010000055.1:26191184-26228034 GCA_027564655.1 Leptodon cayanensis | reverse complement strand
AGCAATAGTTGTGCCTTATACTAACAGTTGTACTTTTTAATGCAGTTTCTCTTATTCTCCTACAAGGTTTCCCACATTAAAAAATTAAAATGCCCTGTCATTAATACTCTGTGTCTTCATATTTTGTCTTGTTTCAGTATTCATCACAAATGCCCTCTTTATTGGTGGCAAAATTATGATCTATGTATGATTTGTTTTTTCTTTCTCCCAAATCAAGTAAAGGACAAAATTCACCAGCTGGTAACTCCAAGTGTCCAATGCTGCATAAAGCTCTAGTCTTCATTTGTATGCTGTGTCCCTTCTATTCTGTTTTTTTGGTGGTTTGGTTTGTGTTGTTTTTCTTTTTTTCCAATGACTTATTTATTTGCAATATCACATTTCAGTGATTTGAAGGGGTACATGAAGATTCTTTTCCACGTGACTTTCAGGAACTGCTTTGTTTATTATGTTGTTTCTTTGTTTGCAGTACTCATTCCCTGAAAAAAGCCTGGCAATGCTCAAAATTGAAATAAAGAAGGGAACTTAAATCAAAACTGTTGGGCACTCAATTAGATTTTGTGAACTTTTCTAAACGTACCCCTATAAAAGTTCATGGTAAAGGTTCTTGTATGAAATTCACCATCTTCAATTGTTTCTAATTTGCTAAAAACAATTATACCTAAACCTGCGTATGCATTATTTTCTGGTCAGCTATTTCACAGCACAGAATAATTTTTCACTGAACTTTACATTTCTCATGCTATGCTAACTTAAAAGAAGTGCTCAGTAAATCAGAGGGTTAGACACAAGGTAGCCAAAAGCCCGCAATGCCTTAGAAAGCTTGTGTTTCTCTTTTGTTAGTTGATGGAGATGTAGCTGTTATTTTATTGATCACATCCATTGCAATATGGTGATGCCCATCTTGCTGTTTTATTTCTAAAAACCGGATCTCCTGTACAGGCCCTTTGACTTTAAATTGTTTTATGGCAAAACGAGCTTTCAGAAAAATCTGGATTATTCTTTTTCCTTTCTCAGACATTTCTTCCGTTGTGTTGCCCCACACAATGATGTCATCAATATATTGCAGGTGTTCAGGAGCTTCACCCTGTTCCAGTGCAGTCTGTATTGATCCATGGCAAATGGTAGAGCTGTTTTTACCCCCCTGGGGCAGTTGATTCTAGGTGTACTGGACAACCCACCACATGGCCTACACTCCACAGCCAAAAGGGGTCTATCCAGGAAAATTACTGCTCCAATTTCTATTGGGCAATTCCTCAGAGAGAGTAGACAGACTGATCTTACTTCTGACCCAAATGAAGGGACTTCTGGTTTGCAGTTACAAGAATCAAGTAATGAACACTCCAACCTTTTTGCTGCCCAATGTTGGGCACTGAAAAGGACTACTGTGGTTTAACTCCTGGTAGGCAGCTCAGCAGGACACAGCTGCTCGCTCATGCATCCCCAGTGGTACGGGGAAAAGAACTGGAAGGATAAAAGTGAGAAAACTCCTGCGTTGAGATAAAGATGGTTTAACAGTTAAAGCAAAAGCTGCATGCACAAGCAAAGCCAAATAAGGAATTTATTCACTAGTTGCCATCAACAGGCAGATGTTCAGCCATTTCCAGGAAATCAGGGCTCCATTCATGCATAACAGTTACTTGGGAAGACAAGTGCCGTAACTCTGAATGTCCCCCCTTTTCTCCTTCTTCCCCCAGATTTTGTTGCAGAGCATGACATCACATGCTGTGGAATATCCCTTTGGTCAGCTGGGGTCAGCTGTGCTGGCTGTGTCCCCTTCCAACTTCTTCTTGCACCCCCAGCCTACTTGCTGGGTCAGTGTGAGAAACAGAATGCCTTGATGCTGTGCAAACACTGTTCAGCAAGAGCTTAAACTGGTGTGTTATCAACACTCTTTTGGTCTCAAATCCAAAACATAGCCCCCACAAGCTACTATGAAGAAATTTAATTCTATCCCACCCAAAACTAGCTAACCACTTTTTTTTTTTTTTTTTTTTAATGTGTGTAAGATTTTGTCACATAATTTTTTGCTGCCTGGAGTCACAACCCGTGCTGGACAGACCAGGGAGGGGTTGTAGTGAGTTCAGAATTCCCTCGGGCTAAATTAAGGTGAAACGACACCAAACGATCAGTTAAATGTTTTATCTATGGCAGAAGCAAACTGAACTTGGAAGGTGTAACAGTAGGTAGCGTGGTTTCTCACATCAGGAATTGCCTTGAACCTAAGTTGATAAACTATGTAACACATGGTAACCACATACGTATCAATTCAGGGCATAAGGAGAGCCCTCCCGCGGAGTCACGAGGTTCAGAGCAGACCCCCTTGCTTTCTAGACTCCTTCTCAGAGAGGAGCCCAGGGGCAGCTGGATCCACTCCTAGTCCCAGACTTGGTCAACAGTTTTATGTCTAAAGGGATGAGGTGCAGGGATTATGAAAAAGGAGAGAAAAGAAAGAGGAAACGAGAAAGGTTTCACCAGTCTTGGGCCCAGCATTGGTCCAGCCAGTCTAGAGGTCCAGTTCCTATAGGCGTGCATGTGGGCCTTCAGTTTGTGTCCTTTTACCATCTCCTTGCCCCTCCTTCGGGCAGGCACTCCAACTCATTAGGCTAATTAGGTGTCATGTGCGGTTTGTGCTTCCAGAACCTTTGGGAAATGGGTCGGTGGGATTGGGGGTCATTTGGGGAGTAACTTCTCCTTCCCTGCAGACACTACTGTTGTTTGATCTTTGGCCATACCTGGTGAGCTGCCCCGCTCAGTGTATCAGAACAGGGAACTGTGCATCCTCCGGCACGGCCTCCCTGTCCTGTTGCTGGCTGGCTTCTCACCTATGGTTTGTTGTTGTGCAGGGTTTGTTGCCCCGCCACAATGTTTGAGACATTAACTCTCATTCTCTCACACTTGGAGACTATTAATTTACCATGATGTCTTCTTTTCCCTATTATCCCAAGCTTCCTTCCTCAACAATACATTGTTCTTGCACACATTCATCGAGAAAATCTCATTCAGCACCATTGCAGATTATCCACCACAGTGCACCACAGGTGAGTTGAGAAGAAACATACAAACTGATGTTAATTTGTATTAGTGGAATATGCAGAACACTTAATATTTATGCTATATTCCTCGTAATTTTATTCCATCAGCACCTAGTGAGAAACAGTTGATATAACACATACTTCAGTGGAAAAGGCTCTCCTGAAAAATGCTAAGCATCAACATTTGACTATTTGAGATACAGATTTGCAATCAATATATAATGGCTCTTTGTCTATTACTAGTAAGCACAACTATATATTCTCTGCTGCAGTTTGAGTTCTGCATTTTTCTCATGTAAAAATATTTTGTTTAAAAATAAATTGTGGTATTTCTTCTCTAGCCACAGAAGAAGTATTATTAAAACAGAGTGGTTAAGACTGTTGATTGCTTCACTGCATTAAAACTAGCTTGTTGGCATTAATCAGAAAGTACTATATGATCCATTAGCTGTGAAGGGCTTTAAATAATTGATTTGCAGCATGGGGGATTAACATGGAATCTCATTAACCAAGAAAGTTTGCTATAGTTTTCATTTAAGTAGAACTTACACTTTGGAAATCGCTTGATAGGGGAAAAAAAGCTATAGCTGTCTCAACAGAAAATCATTACTGCTAATATTACAAAACCGTCATCATATTATGTACCTATGATTTTTTTTTTAATTGAACATAAGTCTGACATCATAACAAACCTATGATGCACTCTGGACGTATATTGTTTGATCAAAATATTTGGCTGAGGCTTGTAATTTTTTTTTTTTTCCTAAAGATTATGTAGGTTAGATAAGTCTTACAGTACATTGACTATAAAGATCAGAATTTTTTAAAACCCGTAGTGAGGTCAAGCCACATGGATTAAACTACTCTAAGGTCCTGGATATTTTACTAACAAATAAGAGAGGGAAGGGTTTGGGGGGAACCCAGTGAAGACACTTTCAAAGAAATGTTCCTCCCTTAGACAGCTATGCCTTTCTCCTTAACAGCAGCTTTCTGAGTCTTGCAGGTCAGTTTCCTGAGGAGAAGAAATCAATTGCTTAGATGCTGTGTATTTTCTAGGGGTTTCTTCTTCTATTTAGGTGTAACATCAGTGACCTGGAAAAGTGTTAGTTGAGTAGACTTTTCTGTATCCATAGCTGACTCATATCAGAGACAGTCTAGAAACTAATTATCCTGATCCTTGCACAGACCCGGTTTTATCATTAAATAAATGTATGTGATACCAAAACTATTTAGCAAAGATGCTACTACTGTGTTACAGCATCCCTCTAGGGCAAACTGGAAGAATGAAAATATCTTTTTTTACAACATTTAATTTACCAAAAAGTGCTTTCAATTTTATCAGTATCCTCTATCAAAAGATTGCACACGATACCATATTATGTCAGATCAGTTTTGTGTAACCTTCCTTTTTGTTTCTGATACCTGACATTATTAGATCCCTTTAAAAAAAAAAAAATTATAAAATAATCTGTTCATAGAAGAAGTGTCTTCCTAACTCCAAGTACTCAATGGCTGGTGTATGCACTGAAGCATAAGCATTTGTATCTGTCATAGACTTTTCACCCATCAAGCATGAAAGAGAGCTTTTACATCCTTATACATCTAAGCTTTTTGGTTACCAGTTATTACTACCTTATCAAATTTAGTTGCTTCTGCTCTCCATGTCCATGGCAAACTTTGCCCTCAATACTCTTTTCCTAACCAAACAACCCATAATAGTATTGAATTTGTTTGCAAATGTATTGGATTAAACTGTATGGTCTTTTTACTCAGAAATTTTTCGAATTCCATACAACCTTATATGTGCAATGCTACTCCACCACCTTTAGATTTTACTATGTCCTTTATTCATTTTTAAACCCTAATTCAGGAGTAATCTACTGGGGTATTTTTAGCTCACCTGAATCAAGTGGTAGTCAAGAATGACCTACCTCTTTTATTAAAATTCTTTTTTTTGTTTTCACTTAAATGATGGATATTTACAGTTTGAGTGTGTATGTGTTTGTTTTGCATTTGCCCAAGTGTATATTGATTTAATGGTGTATTTGACTTCATTTAGATTTCTTTTCTCTGTTTCTATGACCTCATCCATACCTTGTATTTCAGGTACTTTTTTTTTTTTCCCATCTGTTTCTGGAATATTTTTTATTTCCTGGTATAGTTTGCCACTGTCTTCTACAGACATAGATGCTTTTCAGTCCTTCCTTCAGCTCCTTGTTTAAAAAAAATCTCCTCAAACATTGTGTATTTTTGGTGCCAGCAGACTAGTACAGCTTTGGTTTGAGATACAGACAATCCTCTAGGTGTTGGCTAAAGCAAAAACTCTATAAATCCTCAATGCATTGTAAATTTTAAAATCTTTTCGTCATACCACCTTCTAAATCACTCAATAAAATTCTGAAGTTGTTTATACCTACCTACTTCTGCATAAGAAACCAGAAACATTTTAGAAAAATACTATGAGAATTTTTAATTTCTATCTTTTTTTTGTTAATCTAATTTTGTAATCCTAAATGTGACACCAATGTTTATTATGACATTCTTAGTGTAATTCTCCAATAAGTATCTATTTTAATAAGCAGCATATTCAACAGTTTGGACAAAAGTGTTAGCTATGAATATTTTATTATTCGTGCCATCAGTTCACGTTTAGTTCCAGCATAACATTTACTGTGTTTTTTATCATTTTATGGGAGGATCACATGTTCTAAACTGGCAGTTTTGATCCATTGCGCTCCTAATGTGTAGTATGTCTATTTTACAAGAGAGATGACTTAGAACAATGGTCAGCAGGCTGGAAAATAAAATAAAAATAGTATAGAAAAAACCTAAACAGTAATGGTTATGAACATAAAATGATCTCACTTCACTGGGCAATCTCTAATAGAGGTTAGGTTCCTCAGAACAGAAGAGTCAAGGATCTGACACTGCTGCCATATTATAGGTGTTTCTAGTGCTATTAGTCTGACAGTTTCAGTAAGCAATAATTTCATTCTGTTTCTCAGAAAGGGCACTGTTGAAAATTCAGGTGTTATATCTGAATAAAAAAAAAATTAAATAATCCACAAACATGTTACATTACGTTGCTAGCTTACTCCTTTCCTTATAAACTTCAGCAAAATAATCTTCTTCAATAACTTATCCCAAGTGAATGAACACGATTTTAACATTGTGGCCCTATACAACAGATTGTGATGTAGATTTAAAGAGGATAAAAAGTAGAAATTATATATACTTTGTGTCTGTACTATCGACTCCGGTAACACAGAAGAATAGACAAATAAAATTAATAAAATAAACCAACATAATTGTTTTCTGAAATGTACTGAAAAATAAATATTCCTCCCTACTAAACTAGAAAAAGTCAATAGAACTAAACCCCTCCCATTTAATTAAAAAATAACATTAAATAGTATTAGAGTATATCTTTTTTCTCTATTGTGTCATACACTAAATCTTATCCAAAGCTTACTGGAATCAGGTCAAAAAATCTCCCATTATCTTCAGTGAAATTTGTGTAAGGATCAGAAAAGCATTGCATTTAATATCCGTATTGAAATTAGGAGCAAAAGTATCTAATTTATGTTAATTTCACAGACTAAGCTATACAGTTACTTCAATAAATAGGTTCAGAACTTGTTTTATTATTTATTCTTTGGGCTTAAACATAACACTGACATTATAGTATTATTTGCAGAGCAATAACATCATTATGCTGTTACGACATTCTATTGTGACATAATAGTATGATTTTAGGATTTTTATTTTGTGATTATGATTTTCTTCTATCCCCTTCTTTCTAACACATTGCTTCTATAAAAAAAGAAGGGGCATTTGGAAGGTACATACAGAACACACTTGCCAGGAAGAAATTAAGGCATGGAAAAGGAATCTATGAATGAAGGGGCGCAAGAGAAAAGCACCCAGATAGTGGTGAAGGCTGGGGGAAAGAAGTATTGGAGGACATTTGTAAATACAATATACTTGTCAGACAGAAATGTGCAATTTTAATTTTTTTTCCTCCATTTTAATTTCTGTGATATTCTGTCACTGGGAAAGTCATTGATTCTGCATTTGAAGAAGTGGCTTTAAAACTTAATAATTCTCTCCTTTCATTTCTCTTTTTCTTAGTATCTTGGCTATCTCAGACACTGAACATGCAACCAATAAACAAAATTCTGATTACTTTGTCTTGGGGTAAGGAAGAAATGTTATTAATGTTGATCCTTCTATAAAAGTTTACCTTTTTTTTATGTTCTTGAAGCCACCACTGCCCAAAATAAGGTAGATGTCATGTGCGCTCTCATGTTAAATTCTATTATTTTAATTATTTAATGATAGCTCACAAAACCACAGCTCATGTAAAAATATACCTAAATCACTTGTGCAAGTTCCAAAGTAATTGATGTAAAAGGAGAATCACCATAGTCATTATATGATGCCATAAAAATCAGTGAATCTAAAGTAGCTATTGACTGAGTTTGAGACAGAAAAATTGATTGCCAGAACGCATGCAAATTACATTTCCTCCCCAGCACAAACTCAGAAACTGTGATTTTGCCTAAAAATGAACTACTACAGTGAAACAAAGCCACTTTCAGATTACATGCTTTCAGTATTATGCTTACACACATTCTCTATAGATATACCTGAAGTGCTAATTAAAGGTTAACTGAATATGGAACAATGTCAGCTGCTTCATTTTCCACTTTGCACCTTAGATAGAAATCCTACATATTATTCAATTCAAACTGACATTTTCTATAACACTGCCCTTCTCTGATGTCTGTTCTTTTTCTTCCAAACTTTCTCTTTGAAAAACTAAACATAAGCTTTGAAAGTAACATAAACTTATTTTATAAGACTTTGGTTTTCATTAATAATAATAGAAAATGTAAGAGAAATAAACAAAAAAGAGAGGTATGAAGGCTCTTGGAAGGCAAACGTAACATTAAAGGACAGACACAGGCATTTTACAGAATTCAAATTATGATCATTCCTGCTTCCCAGAAACAATGCAGCATCAATTTGATGTAGAGGCTTAATCATTCAATTCAGATTGATTAGAGTATTTCAGTGTAGTGGCTTCCTTAAAAAATAGATAATTTCCTGGTCATATTATTTCATTTTTCAATCTCCTTTTTGTTATTGAAAACTCTCAAATCCAAATTTTATCAAATATTTTTCTCTATCTTCACTCAATTTATGCAGATAATAGGTATATCTGAATAATAGGAAAAATTTGGAATAATAAGGAATGCAGTATGAAAACTTTGTTCAATTTAATTTCTTATTCTGGCATCGTGCAGCATCGGAAATATGATTTCTGCCACTACCAGCAAAAGGCCACTGACTTTTTTTTGGTCTGAGCTGACTTCAGTTTGGTATAGCTGTGATAGCAATTGTCTAGCAGACAAGAAAATATTGCATAAAATTGTTTTAGTTAAACTTTAGTTTATAGTAATGATAACAGAAATGTGTATACTGAAATGGTGATGGCTCCCAAATAAAAATTGCTGTAGAAAAGTGTGGACATAGGATGGTACCTGAGGTCTAGGATTGCAGTCTTGTGAATCAGGCAGAACTGGATTTAGATGTAATTGTACAGTTACCATGAAATTTATTTTTACCTAGAAGTGCCAACAGCAATGGCAATGAGAAAATAGCACAGTGATAAAACCCTTTATTATATGAGCTCCTCAGCCCCCCTCCCCGGATCTCAGATGGGAAACAAGAGAATCCAGAGAAACTTAAATCTCAAAGTAATACATTTCAGTTACAATTTTAAGATACAAAGATTTTACTTAAAATTGTAGTCACCCAATAAAATAGGAAACAGGCAGAGAATCAAAGTGAGAAAAAAGAAAGTGGTCATGTTATGCTAATATGGAATTTAAGATTATGGGAAAAAATAAATGAAGAAAAAACTCCTGTGTCTAAATTAATATTTTACTTCAAAGGATACTACTAAGTAGTCAGTCTGTTAGGAATAAAACTGCACTTATCTAACTTAAGCTGAGAGACAGTGTTTAAAAGAAAAATTATGGAAACCCTGACATGAACACAAGTTCTCTACTACAATCAATTGAATATTTTTTTTCACATTATTTCATCACAAATACAAAATGATTGATACTATTAATACTGTTACCTTGATATGTGTAAGGCCTGTATTTAAATATAAATATATATATGCTACAAGTGCAGATTTATACATAAGCTAACAAATGTATCAGCCATTCTCCAAACAGCAGTTTTCTACTGTTTCTGTCTCAGAGGAACCTGGTCTATTTATTTATTTCCAAATTGTTTGCAATTCTTATGTTTGATGGTCATCCTAGTTATTCTGAGAAGGGTTAAAGCTGAGTGGGGTATATTTTGGTGATTAACTGTCATGTTCACTAACCTTTTACTGGTGTTATTTTATCTCATGGTCATTTTAAACCATTTCTTGTGTTAAGTAACAGACATAGGCATAGTGAAAGAGTTAAAATCATGTTAGGCCTCCAAATAACAAGCAGTTTTGATTGCCCAGTAATGTTGCAGAATTCACTAGATTCAGACTTCTGAAAACAGAGAAATAACGTCTCTCAAATTGAAACTACTGCAATGAAGCAAATACAGCAGACAGGAAGAGCTAGTTTTCACTGTTGTCATTATGAAGACATTGGATATATTGCAAAGCTATCATTGTGTTCCTCCCAGTCTTTTCTTTTCTCATCTAAATAAACTTGATTGTTCCTCAGAGATCATGTTTTCTCATCATCTTACCATTTGTGGTATCCTCCGTGAATGACTTATTTTGGCAGAAGACCAATTGGCATTTTTTTGCAGATTAGGAATGTGCTCAAACCACTGGCATAACTGGGGATTTTAGTTAGATTACATTATATACTGCTATGCATGACATCATAGAAATATTTTCATTAGTACTTGGAATGACAGATAAATTAAGCTGTCCTTTCTGCTGTATCTAATTACTTACCATACCAGAATCTAGTGGGAGAAATCATATTATAGACACATACTGAGATAAATATATTATAAAATCTAACACTTTGGCTTTCAGATGCAAACTGCACTCCTGAAGCCTTAGTTTTCCTTACTTCAGAGATTTGGAATCTTTGGCCAGATTGGTCTTTTTATTCTTCAGTTGTTTATGCAGGTTTTCTCTTTCTAGGGAGATAAAGAACCAGAAGCCGGCACAAAGCAACTTGCCAGGTCTCTGCAGACCACAGCTGAGAACTGCAGTTATTGGTGCATCAGCCTTTGGTCATTCTAAAGTCTAATGCTGAGCAACCAACTCTGACAGTGCTCGATGCGTATATTATATCCCTTACCTTCTTGTCCTGTATTTCCTCAGGAGGTGCTGCTTTTGTTGTTGTTGATTGTGCTGTTGAGTGTCTAAACCTCATAGTTCCAAAGGAAGACTAACCAAAGGCACAACCATTTCAGGAGCAAAAAGAAAATATAAGATCTAAGTCGTGAATTGTTTTAAACTTTGTAATGCCTGACCGTGGTTTTGATTGTTTAATATTGCAAGTACTATAGGGATAAATGAGTAGAATATAATCCTGGGTGGGAGTGGTTTGAATCATACCATAACAATCACAGCTACTTGACTGCTTTTTGTATTTGGCTCCCAGAACCAGCTCCGTGGTGGCTTCTTTTTATTCCCAGATAGAATATAGTCATCCAATGCAGAGAAAAGAGAGGAAAAGCAGTAGTTATATGTTCATCACAAACTTTTTAATACACTCTGAGAGACCATTGTTACCTACACAAATGGACCTAAACTGTGATTTAGCAATCAAATTATATTTTTTCTGCTATTTCAATAGTAATGAAAAAATTTGTAGTGTGTATATCTAGTGAAATGCTCATTGCCACTACTCTTTCTTTGAATAGGTTTAATCTGGTTTAGATTAATTCATTGATATTTTCAGATGCATAACTGCAAAACTAGATAAAACAATTGATTAGTAATGTTTGGATAGATGTATGAATAGATAGATGTACATACTTTAATTGTGTTTTTTGTAAACTGTGCAGGAAATACAAGTTTCACACAAGAAGGTACGTCTTGAAAATATATCTAATTCCCTCAATTACTATTATTATTTTGAAGAAAGGCTGTCTCAGAACTGTACTTATATCACTGCACTTGTGTGTCAAATGTATGTATCTTTTTCTTCAGTCTACATTATGTTGTCTATGGCTTTCTGAGTCCTTACAGAATTAAAAAATCAAAAAGATCAGCATCCTAAGGAAATACTCATTCAAAAAAATCACACAAATTTGTATTCTAACATTTTATTGTATAAGCTTACACAGATAACAATAACGCCCTAAGGAATATCCGTCCAAATTTATTTTCCAACAGTTTGTTTCAAGATTCTTCACATTTATTTAAATTGTAAATTAATTTTTAACCTCACAATTTATTAATTTTCTTACATGTGAGGCTTATTGTCACTATTTATTCTTACAAAAAATTACCTTTTGGTACAATCTGTTGAACATAAGTAAATACAAATTTACTGTAATCATATTATATTAACCGATTAACAATATCTAACTATATTCTAAAGATGTTCTTTTTACTAGGAAGAGGACTATATTACTATATATTAATAACATTTGTCTGCTGCAATACACAATTGTTCATGTACAAAATTATTGAAAGCTTACCTAAAACAACCTTTAACCTTTCTGTTGCACATTTAAGTAAATGATCAACACTGAACAATTTCTTAAGTATTTGATGGCAATAAGATACAAATATATTCATTACATACATATTTGTTAACAATGACGACATGGAAAAATAAGATTTAATAGCAGATGGAACTTCAACTGTGTTTTCACAACTGACTGCTTCTGTTTTACTAGTTTTTTAGTTCATTACTCTGGTTATACTCTTCATGTTTTTGTTTCGTAATCTTTATTAGAGTGTCTCTATAACTCTGTATATTTTTTTCTGAACAATACATGGGCCTTATTTACATTCACATGGAACTCAGTAAAGAGTAGGCATTGCAACCCTTCTTTGTGATGGGGACAATCATATTTGTAAGTGTTCTCAGATGAATGAGCATCCACCAACATCTGGATTTTCCAATCAAGCATGAGCTTGATAGCAATGACAATAAGACTGTATTCTGCCTATTACAACTATTAATTTCCACATTGAGCATCCTAATAATTTTCACTGCCCTGCTTTAACTAATGATGAATTGAACAATTAATTTAAAATTTTAATGAAGTCAAAATCCTCAAAAAATAAATAGAGCTTGGGAGGATATTGACCAAGAATTGTATCAACTCAGATTTAGTTTTATATAACACATAAACAAGACAATCAAGACTTTATTTTGCTTACTTTAGAATTAATATAATTGCTGTTGAAATATGTGAGAGAATGCGCATTGACAATGCAAATTTAGGAAGTCAAAACCAGAAGGATTGTCTTAAATCGTATGGTTATACATAAGCCTAAAGTTTTCAGATTCTGCAGTTTAGATGGTGAGGAAACTACTTAAAGAACCTCAAACAAAAAGATAGTTAATATTTAAAATAAAAGAATAACAAGTTTCAAAACTTATGTCTTCTAGACCAATAAAAATAAAGTTGCTTTCAAGAGTTCAATAAAAATAATAGTAATAAAAATTAAACGTGGATGTATTGTATCTTTTGAACTTCATTCTCCCTAACTGATGTACCTTATTTCAGAAACTAGTGTTGAACATTAAACAATTCATTGTTCCTTTATCTATCAGCTAATTATATGCATTTCCATTTAAAATAAGTAATCTCTACAGGAAATAAAAGCATATGACTACCTAAAAGTTGGGATCTCTTGTCTTTTTCAAAAATTGTTCCTATGGAAAATACAAATACATTTTATTTCTTTCAAAATTTCCATCTCTTAGAATCTACTTGCCTTAAATAATTGGGTGAACAATAGAACTTCTTTCCAGACCTTAAGCCTGCAAGAACTTAGTACAGTAATCCCAGTTCCATATCTAGTTGCACAGCATAAAAACTCTACCATAGAATGCCTTTATTCACTTCTTCATGGCTCCACAGGGCATTGAAGCCCTTGCAAATATTGAATTAAGTTCCTAATATTCTGAGCATCTTCAAATAACTTTCTGCAAAGAGTTAGAAATTGCATATATAGTAATAAAAAGATTAATTTAAAAAAATGAATAAAAATATTTTTTGTAGACCCATCATATTTCCTGATATTCCATTTTTCTGACTTTGCAACTCTTATCCTGCAAACGTTGCTACTAAAAAAACCTGTGACAGCTAGGTAAGAGCAAACTATCATCAGTAGTTTTCTGTGTCATTAAACATAAATTACATCAACTAAGAAAATCAGTGTAGAGCACAATATTTATTTACAGAATAAGGGATAGGAAGAGAAAAGTGAAGAACCATCACAGGTGTTCAACGACCTCATCTCAAGCATTTGTATATGCACCCCAGAAAGCAAATCTATGTAACCTTTAATACAAATGTTGACAAAAATAGAGCTGTTCATTAAATATCTTCTGTCTTTTGAAAGTTTTTCTGCTGACAGTTTCTTTAGACAGTAATATTTTCCTTTCACATTCAAATCTTGAAATCAATTAATAGAAGAAAAATTCCACTGAGCAAAAATCCACAAAAAAAACCCATGCAGAAATACATGCCCAAATAGAACCAGATATTGTTTATTGTTCTGCTCTACAACAGTATATTTTAGCTTGGTCTTATATTACATATTACAGAAAATTGAAGTCAAATGCTGTTTTCATTGGTTTTAATATTCAGTATATAATTAAAATGTGTGTGAAAATTTTAATTAAAATCAAATCAATTTCACAGCTACATTTTTTTTCCTAATTCATTTAAGTTTGGATTCATTTCATCTATCGATGGCACCAGTGTAAGGTCTAGCTCATTAGATCTAAATGTAACCTTTCCATCCAACCCATGGAAAAAAAAATTAAGTAGGCCAACTTGTCATTGAGAAATGTCTATTTCTCCCCATGAGTGATGCAGAGAACAGCTGAAGTTAAATCATTTCAGTTTTCCTCATCTAAATTTAGATGAGATAAAACCACTTCCAATGGCCTTAGTAACATACACTGGAATATGAATTTAAAAATAATCTCAGTAGATGACTGTTAAGCAAAAAAGAATGGTGTTAAATGAGAAAAGGAAGAGAATTAAATGGTTGTTGTTAATCAACACGAGCTATGAAGATAGGACTGGTTGTTGTTAATCAACACGAGCTATGAAGATAGGACTAATTGCAATTATTGACAAACTATAAGCAATAAGGATATTTTAACTAATAAAAAATATTATCTAGAGCAGAGTCTTCTACAACCTTGTTCAAGTTAAAAAACAAATAAATTTATTGTTAAGTCGACAGAATAGTCTTATGATTCAGAACTGATGAGTGAGGACCAAATTTTATGTAGCTTTTTGTAGGTTTACGGCAAGATTAAAATCACCATGGCAACAGTTCTCATATCAAAAAAGCAGGATAATAGATTTTGACTAGTTTATCATTTCCATCCTTATTTACTGAGAAAAAAAAATGAGTTTTAATTCATTAATAATTACAGCATCATGTTTTTGCCTTTATTAGTAATTATTAAATTAATTTATATGTTTTGCATAAATACAGGGGATCTTAAAGGTAAAAATCTTACAAAAGGTGTGACTGAAGTGTACTGCAAAACAATAGCAAGAAACAAAGGCCTAATTGTTTTCTCTGTTATCTAAACACTCCCATTCCTTAAAATTCCATCAGCGAACATGTTTTTTTGCCAAAACCTAATATTATTTACAGAGAAGTCATCCTTCCTATTCATCTATCATATTCTGGCCAATTTACTTATGTGGAGTAGTGCTTTCCTCCTTGAAGTGTTGCATTAATTTCAGAGGAGATTACTCACTGAGCCTTGTAAACAAGGCTATCAGAATATTAGTGTTTATCATTGAATAAATTCATGTTTAATTAACATTAGAGAGGAATGCCCACTATATTCTCATGATTGAGATAGCATGGGTAGTAATTCTTGCTAGTCCTGCTGGCTCTCTCCCTTTCCTCACCTTTATTTGAGCAATAATTTAGTCTTGAATTTTTTGTCATTCAAATGACCAAAACGTTGGCTTGATTTTTTTTTCTTCTCTTCCTTTTTTTTTTTTCATTTAAAATGAGTAAATAATTATTTTTTTCAAGGCGTACTGATTTCATTCTTACATTTTTGTTGTGTTAGCATTACCTTATTGGACATAAAGACCTCATGCACCTCTAAAATATTAAAAAAAATGCAGATTTTCTACGGGTTGAATTCGTTTTCTAGGAATCTTATTTATAAATGTGTTTGCTTGTTTGTTTTTAGATCTAATAATTATGCTTGGAACATAATAAATTTTGGAAAATGTTTTTAAATGGAAAATGTTGGCAAACATCGTATCATCTTGGTAGCTGATCTCAAAATTAATCATTATAGATGAGAAATGACTCCACAAACTAGAATTAAGAAATAGATAATTTCTTGTAGAGGTCTTCAGTGGCATCAAAGTAAAAAAATATTGCATCTACAAAACACCTTCTTTCTTTATGAAAGATGAAGCAATTCCATTAGTAATTAATAGTTAATAATTAATAAATAATAATTAATAACTTTGTACCTTGTTTTCTACTTGTTAATTATTTTTCTTATCCAGTGTTGCTTTCCTCCTTGCTCATCCTCTTGCTTGAATTTTTCAAGATTTTTTTACGTAGCTCATAATAACACAAACAGTGAAAAAGTTACTGCTGAGGGAGCATATCACGCTATCTTGCTTCATGCTGGTTACTGCTTATGTGATAACAGTGACCAAATAGTTATACTAGTTCTTTAATTCTATGTAACGCAATTCATTTTTTCACTGATGATAGCATTCACATTTCATTTGTTTAAACACTTTTTCTATATCATTTCTTCTTACAAATGACACTGAGTCATTCTCACTCAAAAAAAATCAAAACAATACACTCTTTTGAAAAATCCACTTTATACATTAGCAGCTTTAAATAAAAAGCTTGACTCTATACTATTAGATTTCATGTGTATTACAGACATTATCATTGTTTAGAATTACAGTACATCATAGCCTTCACCTCATTGTTTTCTAGCATTAAGAGGTTTTCCTTTTAGTTGCATCTAAACTATGCAACGGACCTTTGCCAAAGTACTGTTGAAACCTAGGCATTATCATGGTTGTACAGTGACCTTATAACAACTCAGTGTCTCTTTTCCTTATATATGAGAATAGCTGCCATAATTCTTATTTACCTGGGGGCTAGAATTTCAATGCAATTAAAATGTCCAGGGCCACCACTTCAAGGAAAATTCTTGTCATAATATGATAAAAGTTTGGTTTTGTTTCAATTCTGTGTCTCTTCTGTCCTCAAAATAAGTAACAGGTAAATTTTTTCCCTTTTCCCCAAAATGTAGTATATAAAAAATTTAGATCTTGCAAATCTCAAATTCAAGATGATCATTTTGTCAATGATCATTACATATTCATAGCCAAACATTTCCTTTGACATCAATATTTACAGCTGTCTCATTGATAATGTAACAATTCCTAATTACAATATTCTAGACAGTTTTTATATCCCCTTTGACTACTGAGTATTCACTGTCATAATAAGTGCGAAATATTCTGATCCAACTTCCTTTTTGTAAGGGAAGTTCACCAAATTATTGTCATCTCAAATTTCATTGTAAAGAATAGTTGAATTTTCTTTCTACACATATACCAAATATTCCTTAATATCTGATTTAAAAACATATTTATGTTTGGTCTTTGCAATTAGTCTACACTCTTATACTGTTTTTCAGACATTTTTAAATCTAAAATTTTTTCACTAATTTCGTAATCTTCCTAGCTCCATGTTACTGTATTATTTTGTGCTATACAGTAGGATTCAGTAGCTATTATAGCATGGTACAGGATTAAGGACACAGGAGGATCCCTTTCTTGTACTGTCTTTCAGTATTATTACAGACAAGTACACAGAACCCAGTTCTTATTGTAATGGGTACTGTAAAGGACTCAAGGTAAAGATAAGCTCTAACAAACAATTAATAATCAAAGAAGATAGATGAGGTTAAAAAAAGTGTGGAAGCTAAATCAAGACCTATAGATAGGTATAAACTTCAATGACTAGAACTAGAAACCATATCCCTTCATCTGTTGATAAATTGAAGAATTCCTCTTTTGAAGGAAGAGTTAAAGTTCATGGATTGGTAGCTGTCACTAGATTGGGGGTTGAGGAGTTGAAGGAAACATAAAATTAATTACATATACTTTACCAATTAAAAACTAACTGTTAACTTGCTTAGAGGACACAAATATGTCAAGGACAAATGATCATTTAAGTAAAAGTAAAAAGAATATCAATTTAGTGGTTCATATGTCTAAAGCAACAGTACTACCTATATTGAGAATTAATAAATAACCATTTCCAAAATTATATATGAAGGATTAGTTTTCTATTTCAGCAACAAACTTTTTTTTCTTTTTCAATTTGTAAACTACCTTTAGCAAAAACATAACCATCTGAATGAGATGATCCCTCAATATCTGCTGTTTCCCTGCCTTGTACTTTTAGTAGTAAACTAAAGATTTTTTTTTTTTAATTTAATTAATAAACCCTACTTTGTACATATGCCTATTAGTCTGTCTGTGACTGTTGCATAGCAAGAGCCATCGTCACTTACCAGCTAACCTATGCATGTGACAGTTTTGGAGTGTGCTTCTGTGTTTGACTACAAGACAGGTTACTGGTCCAGTATTAGCAAAGGAACAAGTCTAGATAAATGGTGGCTGAGATATTAACATAAGATAAGCATGGTGTCCCAGGCCATTAACTGATTGCATTGTTAAGTACCAGATGGACTTACGTGATATCAAAATTACTTCTGCCATGAATACTAACAAATAATAAACACAACACAAGATGATTCACCAGAGAATGAATGCACTGATGACGTATTTTGGTTAGTGCCAGATTAATTTTTCATTTTTTCCCCAACTAGTTTTTGGGCCAGGGCTGATTGAAGAAGATTGTTTAATATATCAATCAGTTCAAGAAACAAGTCAGATTGAAAAATAGCTTTTTTAAATGCAACATCAAATAAATTATTATTCAGGATACAAATCTCCCACAATAAGGTAACTTTCACCATTTTAGAAAGAATTTAAAACTCGTACTCACTGATTAGTCTAATATTGTTTTCTGGCAGAAAAGTCCCCTTTTTTTGCATTTAAATAAATTTATTTCATCAATATTGTTATTTTGGTTATATATCATGCTTCTAAATTTCATAAATGATCCAGTGGATTTCTATCTATAGTATAGATTTCAATTGGATGTCCAAACAGTGTGGTGGTCACAATCATCTATAACAGTTTTTGTTTGATATTTGATAACATTATTTCTGATATTCTTTTGTGCATTCAAGTGTGTAGAGTTGAAAAACATTTTAAAGAAGTGCTATAAAGTTTGCACTACTCCATGGAAGTTGTATTCTTATTACAACAATGCCAAAGAAAATGCAAAATAAATGTCTGGTTTCGCTGCTGAAAAAAACAAAGTATAGATGAGTAACATTATGAAATTCAATACATCAAATAAAATTGTTATTGACATAGGACATTTGGAACACTCTGGAAACAGTAAAATATATTTCATGATCTGTTGTAAGCTGTGTGAAATCATATCTAAGAAACTGTGGATAGGAAACAGTCATTGCAGTGGTCACAGTAGTTCTTCATAATAAAGAATAAGAAAAAATATTTCTGTCATATCAGAACCAATATTACTGAGATAATAGAAGCAATGCTTGGTAGAAACACTTAAATAAAATAAATAAAATCCTAACAAATTAAAATATGTGAAAAATTACTTAAAAATTTGAAACAGATGGTGCAAAGGGAGGAAGAAATCAGAGGGAAGAAAAGTTAAGAGATCAGTAAGGTTGAAAAAACATAAGAAACGCATGCAGTGGTCCTCATGTGGGTTGGGTTTGGTTTTTTTTTTTTTTCATTTTATAAAGGGGACTGCTTTTTTTAAACTGTCACAAATCCACAAGAAAGCAGGGCACAAATGTGTAGACAACAGGTTAAAAATAATTCACTTCTCCATATGATTTAGCCATACACATACAGTAGGAAAGTTAGCAGTGGGGTGTCTGAAAGTAAGAAAGGAAGTGGGTGGTGAGAAAATAGAAAAGGAAGAGCTGGTGCTGAGCAAGACCGGGATGCATGATTCTTGGTAAAAGAGGTATCAGTGGGAAAGAGTGAAGCTTGCTGGAGGTGGGTTTTAACAGCTTCTCATGGAGCTAAAGAAAATGAGCAGATTGGCACAGCTGAAAACGTACGTGGAGCTATGCAGCCTGAGATGCTTTACATATTCTAATATTCACACAAATATTTTTGTTGTGAAGTATATTGCTGCCTCAAATATTCTGTGCTGAAATATTTCCATCTTATTTGTCAGACCTGTGTAATCATTTTGGCAAATAACAGAGCTCAGTCTCTAATGATGACAGCAATCTGTCATCATTAGGATTTCACAGTGTGGAAGAATATACTTTACAATCTGTTTTTCTCAATTGCTTCACATTCTCTATTTTACTCCACAGAACTTTCTTTGGCACCATTCATTCACTGTTGAAAACCGTGTGCAAAAAAAGTTGTTCCTGTTAGAAAGTTAATTACAGCACCACAAAAGCAGTCAGAGAATGAAAAAACCCTGTCCATTCACATTCCTTCTTACTTGGAATTAGTTTAAAACATCCGATGAAGTTGTTTTGTTTTGTTTGACCTTTATTGAAAACACAGGCCTATTATTAGGACAATGTTATTTGTTCTGCACATTAGCAAACTGGGAGATTATCATGGCAATTGTAAAGAAAGCATTTCACTTTTTCCTCCTAATCTGTTAGTTTCTGTATGTTTACAGTTTAAAATTGTCAAAGCTTTTGTGTTTAACCCTGATCTGAGTACTACTGTATGTTTGTGGGTACGTTCTCCTTTTCTAGCTACAGCTGTTTTCCAAATACTGAAGAAGAGAATTCAGCTGCTAGAACAGTCTTTCTGGGTTCCCAGCAGTCTGCAAAAGCTGTGTATAGGCTGGCTTTAACTGGCTGGTACCTGAAAGAGAACCCAAGCAAAGAGTCGGTTTGTATATTTCAGATCAGCTGCGCTTCGTGTACATGTGCCTTTCCTTTCTCTGTATGTGAGATCTGACAGACTTAATGTGTCTATTGTAGATCAGCTATAGAATTTATGTCTAGAAAATCTCTTCTGTTTGGTACCATGAAATGCCTGCACATCCACTGTAGGCTTGGTCTGTTCAGTCAGCATCTCTACAGTGCCAGAACAAACCTTTCTGTCTTGGGATTTTCCCTCTCTCTTCATTTCATTGAGTAAAATAACTAATTCTAATCTGAATTAGGAGTAATCTTTTTGGAAAGTTTTAACATGGATTTATAAATGCCACTTTATAACTCTTCCAATTATAACTTCCAAAACTCAGCCGATGTTCAAGACAATTAAAGAGGATATTTTATTAAAAAAAGAAAAAAATCAGTTTCTTCATACTGGGTAAAAGCTTCCTAAAGATTTACATGTCCCAATAAAATATAGGTTTTTAAATAAACAGCAAAATTTAAGTCATAAATATATGTGCATAATTGTTACTTCATGCACTATGACTAGTTTAATACAGTACATCTTTCATTTGCCAGTGCACATCCACCTTCTGCCAAGCCGCTCTCAGAGTATTAACAATAGCTCATTGTCTTAGTGATGGCTTATGAACTTATTAGGATATCCTAACCATAGCTGAAACAATCTCATTGACAGGACTGTTACTCTGCTATATATGGATTTCCTCCTGTTCTGACTTCTATCAGCTGTCTACAGGTATTTACAGAGTTCCAAAAGCTAGAGGGGAAATGGATGACAGAAGAATTGCTTAAGAGTATTGTGCTCAAAAATCTTCTGCAAGCATTGTAAACGAATAAAATAAATAAAAAGAAAACATTAAAGAAAATTATTATCCGTTTTACTGTCTTCCAAGCTGAGATAGTTTCTGCATATATTTCTGGTTTTTCTGTTTTTCTTTATGTGAAAATATAGATATGTCATGTCTGTTCTTACTTAATGCTGTATATAAACAAGTGAGTGTTGCTTCTGAAATGTGTAGTGACATTGGTACTGATGGTAGAAGTGTTCAGTCTTTGTTCTGTTTTTTTAATGGATTATACAAAATACTTGTTATTTGCAGAGAAGCTTCTGGAAATAGTAAGATGTATCACTGTTTCTTTTAACTCTGTCATAACAACTAGGAAGAACTGCATTATCATCACAGTGCTTGTTAGTAAGCATGGGGATAAACTAAACTAAAATGTAACACAATATTAATGTAGGCTTTTGAGATTTTAAATATTCTCTATATAAGCAAGCTGACAACCACAGGATCTTCTTCTTTACAATTATCTTTACAAGGTTACAATGCAAATCTCAGATGATGGAACATTTTCCCATCAAAATACTTACGAAGAGTAGGAAAGACCCGAATTGACCTTGAAAGCCTGAAATATGTGTATAAGCATGTGTTTACATTTGTGTACATTTACAAAAGTTATTGTTTCAGTCTTCTTAAAAGATGTTTTGGCATTCAGATGTTACCTAACACTTTTGACTAACTGTCTTTCAGAGGCAGATCACAAATACTCTAGAGAGCACCTTTTCCACAAGAACTATGCATGTTCTTTAACATGATTAGAATTTTCCTGCAAAATGAGATGTTTTGGGTTAATCGGCTCACTTCCTCATATATCTAATCCTCAAGAAGAAGCAAATTTGAACCCAGGTGAATGTTTCAACCACTGAATAGAAGTCTTTGTCTCCTTGTTCCCTTTCTGTCTCTAAAGGAATATCTAAAGATTAATTCAGTGAATTCAGGAATGAATGCAGAAAACTCCTTTTGCCTGATACTCTGAGGTAGATAATTAGGAGAATCTTAATCTTAAATCTTAACCAATTCTTAAAACACCTTGCTCCAGAAAACAGATAGCTGCACTAAGTTGTCTATACTTAAGCTAAAATAATCTGTTTTTTGAAGGAAGGTATTGTCTATCTTCTCCTTTAGGAAAATATAGACATTGTGGATTTTTTCTGACTCTCTTCTTTATGTGCTTACTTAGTAAAGTACTATCAACAAACGCCATCATTCATTCCAAATTCCTTAGCCAAGAAAACCCTACTTGATCATCATGAAAGCCCTTCTCCATTAAGAAAAAAGAAAAAATGAAATATGTCATGACAGAAAAATTGTTGCTCTTTGTTTTATCTAAAACTTCATTAATTAGTACACTGCCGGAAGACACAGGTTTATTTAATCTGTGTCTGAAAATATCCAACTCATAATTTATCTCCCAAACCACTGGTCTACCTATCTAGTTATCCAGTCTACAGATTACGTTACATAAATTAGTGATCTGTTTGACTAGTTGCACCCGAAGGGCAATGTATAAATCAGTGGGTTAGGAAGTTTATTAAGGGAGAAAAGTCCTGACTTTAGTCATTGTTATCAGAATTGGTTATAAAATATAGAAATACTCCAGGCAGCATTTTGAGCATGGAGGTGAGAAAGGCTTTCATCCAAAAGACCCCTCTTGTAGTTTGAAAATTATGTATAGAATAAGATAAATTCTCCAGGGCAAAAAAGGGCAGTGAATTTTCATTTCCTAATGTCATGAAAACGAACCTAAATTGTCTATAATTGGGAGATATGATGGCCAGGCATCTGTCTTTAGACTACATACTAGTGATTCTGTTACTCTGAAAAAGGCATGCAAATTCTTATTTCATGCAACATGTTCTCAGCTATGTTATTATCTAGCCATATGTACATTTTGGGTTCTGCTTCAAAGTGCCTAGAGACTTAATTCTCTGGATATAGCTAATGTTTATGGTCTAGCCTTTAGAAGTGTGTGACTATGTTGTGGGTTGACCTTGGGCTGGATGCCAGGTACCCATCAAAACTGCTGTATCACTCCCCTCCTCAGCTGGACAGGGGAGAGAAAATATAACGAGATAAGGACAGGGAGGGATCACTCACCAGTTACTGTCATGGACAAAACAGACTCACTTGAGGAAATGAATTTAATTTATTACCAATCAGATCAGAGTAGGGTGATAAGAAATAAAACGAAGTCTCAAAACACCTTCTCCCCACCCCTCCCTCCTTCTCACACTCAACTGCACTCCCAATTTCTCTACCTACTCCCACACACCAACACAGGGGGATGGGGAATAGGGGTTAGAGTCAGTTCATCACACATTGTCTCTGCAGCTCCTTTCTCCTCGCTCTCTTCCCCTGTTCCAGTGTGGGGTCCCTGCCACAGGAGACCCATGAACTTCTCCAATGTGGGTCCTTCCCACAGGTTGCAGTTCTTTACTAGTTGCTCCAGTGTGGGTCCCTTCCACGGGCTGCAGTCCTTCAGGCACAGACTGCTCCAGCCCGGGTTCCCTGCAGGGTCGCAAGTCCTGCCAGAAAACCTGATCCAGCCTGGGCTTCTCTCTCCACGGGGCCACAGGTCCTGCCAGGAGCCTGCTCCAGGATGGGCTTCCCACGGGGTCACAGCCTCCTTTGGGCATCCACCTGCTCCGGCGTGGGGTCCTCCCTGGGCTGCAGGTGGATATCTGCTCCACTGTGGACCTCCATGAGCTGCAGGGGGACAGCCTGCCTCACCATGGTCTTCCCCACGGGCTGCAGGAGAATCTCTGCTCCGGCGCCTGGAGCACCTCCTCCCCCTCCTTCTTCACTGACCTGGGGGTCTGCAGGGCTGTTTCTCCCACATATCCTCAGTCCTCTCTTTGGCTGCTGTTGCACAGCAGATTTTCCCCCTTTGTCCTGGTTTCAGCTGGGATAGAGTTAATTGTCTTCCCAGTAGCTGGTACAGTGCTATGTTTTGAGTTCAGTATGCCAAGAATGTTGATAACACTGATGTTTTCAGTTGCTGCTAAATAGTGTTTAGTCTAAAATCAAGGACTTTTCAGCTTCTGAAGCCCAGCCAGTGAGAAAGCTGGAGGGGCACAGGACACAGCCAGGGCAGCTGACCCAAAGTGGCCAATGGGTTATTCCATACCATGGGACGGTACATAAACTGGGGGGAGTGGGGGAGTTATTCGCCACTCAGGCACTAACTGGTTGTCGATGTGGTGGGTGGTGAGTAATTGCACTGCGCATCATTTGTACATTCCAATCCTTTTATTATTACTGTTATCATTGTATTAGTGTTATCATTATTAGTTTCTTCTTTTCTGTTCTATTAAACCGTTCTTACCTCAACCCACAAGTTTTACTTCTTTTCCCAATCTTCTACCCCATCCCACTGCGGAGGGAGAAGTGAGTGAGTGGCTGCGTGGTGCTTAGCTGCTGGCTGGGGTTAAACCATGACACCCTTCTTAAATATGTCATGCCAGAGGCACTACCACCATCACTGATGGCCTTGGCCTTGGCCAGCAGCAGGTCCGTCTTGGAGCTGGCTGGCACTGGTTCTATCAGACATGGGGGAAGCTTCTGGCATCTTCTCACAGAAGCCACCCCTATGGCCCCCCCACTACCAAAACCTTGCCATGCAAACCCAATACAGACTAACTATTCTAACTCAGAAAAAAAAAAAAAGAAGAGTACAATTAACATTTAAAAAAAATTGGTAAGATTAGTTTTCTTAGGGAGTGTGATCATCTCAGCATGTATTAAGTGATATTATCTACAAGACCAGGATTTCTTCTGGTTTTTATTGATGGAATGCCTCCTTTCTGGATTGTCATTGGGCCTAGGAGTGAGCAAGATGCCAGACTGCACAATGCCCAGGACAGTATTGGACACAACTGCACAGATTTAAAATCAGACAGTCAAGTTCTCCTTAAGTTTAAGTATCTCTTAATTGAGAACTTCTCTTTGGACTGCAGTATCTTATTTAGTTCAAGTTCTGCTAGCATCCAGGTACCAGCAATAGCTGAGAGTCCAGTAGTGCCATCCAAAAAAGGACAGCCTGGAAAGTGCCTAGACTTGTTGGCCAGAGGGACTGCAATGAAATAACTATCATCTATTCCTAATGCAAAAGATGACATAAATATTGGTAGCTTCTTTATACTAGACACTGTTCATATACCAGAAACCCAAGTATCATCCTAGAGTGCTCAGAAAATGGGATTTAGATGAGTGACAAATGCTCTCACAGTCAGATGGGAGCCAGGGAGGACTGACAGCATGAGTGAATAAGTTAGTAGCTACAGGTGGTTGCCACTGAGAATTAATTTCCCTCTTCATTAAGCTCCTTATACACAGAGCCAAGGGAACTGACTAAGATGGTATGATCCTCGATGAAGCAGGAAATTGAGTAATCCTAGTCAGTCTCCTTCTAAACAAACCTTTCTATTGGGAACTGTCTGCATAAGTAAAGTGACTAGTTCACTTCCCTGTTGCCTCAGTCCTTTTCTACTTAATACCTTTGAGAATAGAGATAAATGTCTTGTAAACAAGATGAAAAAAAGTAAAGAAAATTATGATAAAATAGCATCAATAAAAGAGATACCAAAAAAGCGCTCAGTTATAAAGTGTTCAGAGTGGGGTTACAAATATCTTATTCTTTAAGGCAATATTTAAGGACAGTATCAGAAAGACATTCTGGCAATAACCTTTTATAAGAGGACAGTTCTGTACTGGGGAAAGTAACACTAATAAAGAAAAGCTTTGAAGAAAAAGATAGGAGTTACAGTGGGTATTGGGTTAGCCTGCCGTTACACTACTACACTACTAGCATGTTACAGTGTTCCTTTATGTCTGGGAAATCTGATATTGCTTAGCTTTTAACTGAAATTATTCTTGAAATTTTATAAATGTTTTTAAAAAGACAAGACATTTGGCTAATATCACAGCTGAAAGCTATCAAAATAAAAGTTGCCCCTTCAAAAAAGAGAATCAAAGCAAGTGAGCCTGGGTGCTGAGAAAATCTGCTAGATTACAGAGTACTTTATACTAAAAGATGCAGAAGTGCGCTATTTTAAAAAACATTTATGAAATGGTCTGTTTCTAATTGCCCTCAGTTCACTAAATTCCCCAGAGAGCTGAGGAAATTCCTCACAGTGTGTAAAGAATCCCAAGAATTAGGCACCAAAAATTTGTGTTCTCAAACTCTGACAATCCTTCAGCACACCAAACTTCAGCTGACATTACTATTGATTTCACAGTGTCTCACAGACATGATGGCGACTTTTGGAGCACTGGGGATGGGTCAGCATAGATCTGCAGTAAAACCCACTTAACCATCTGGCCTACCTTCTGGAAATCTCTTCCCTCGGTCTGGCATGGACTGAATAAATATCTTCATTTATAAAAATTTCCATAATGACTTACAATGTTGACAGTGAATACTCATTATATTTCCCTCTATACAACCCAGCTAACACAACCCCCTAAGAGCATATACAATTAATCTTTTCTATTTTAATTTTTCTCCTAAATAATCTCCCTGTAATTAGCAGCAATCACTTATGGTTTATATTATTTAATATTTATAAAGTGCCAACTACACACTCTGGTCAAAATGCTCGAGATTTTTAAAAAATATATATATCAGAACTTCAATACAAGTTATAAATAAAGTCCAAATATGTAAACCAAAAAATGTTCCCATTTGACTCTCTGTTGATACAAATTCAGCTGCAACCCTAAGTAAAAATAAAGTTCGCATTCTGCAGTGTGTCCCACTCCTCCAAAAAACACAATACCATCAAACAAAAGCAACCAAGAATCCTGAATTTTAGAATCCCTATCTTCCTCTGAATGGTTTGTAATTAGGTGGTGAAAAAATCAAGTCTATCACTTTTGTTTGTTACAAGGTAGAGGAAAAAACCTCCTCTCAATATACTAAGCTTACCTCTCCAGCTGAAGAAAACAGACCTAAAGCTTGCTCCAAAAAGAATTTCACAGGTGGGGTTTCTTGATGTCAAAGGTAAAGAAATTGCTTATTTCATATATTTCTGTGTAGCATTTTAAAAATGTTTTGTAATAATTTATATTTAAAAGAATTAAGATGAGTTATCATTAACCAAACTCTCCTTTATCCTTTACTTATGGTACTTCTACAGCAGAATGAATAATAAGGGTAATAAATAGTATGCTAATGGTAAATATTCACATAATCAACAGAAATGTGATATGTCTTCGGAATAACTTCTTATCTCATAGATATTTGAAAGTCAGTCACAGATACTGTCTTCCTTAGGAAAGAAGAGATTCTGGGTACTGACAGGAGGTAATTGTTATAAACCCCTAACTTCATAATGAAGATTACAGTATTATGATTGTCACCCAATACAGTAATCACCATTTCTTCCCTAGACATAAAGCACAGATTACATACAGGAAAATTAGAAACATCTTTGTTAGATATACAACATAATCAGTGGTTTAATAGTTTCAAATTCCAATAGCTATCTCTTATTATACTTGAATTTTTTATTTCCTATTAAAAACTTCCTATATAAATTTCCTTTAGGAAATTGTTTTTCTTTGCTCCATTTTGTGATAATATGATAATATGATACAGAAAGGTAACTAAAATTTGCAGAAAAATAACAAATCCTGTAGGAAAGTACCATCAGCAATGAAAGCTAAATCTAGGTCAGTAGATTTTGATTTTTTAAATTGTTGGTTACACCTGTAATAACATCTAGAGGCACACACACAAACAAATATGCATACATATAGACAGATACATGTATCTTTGCTTTTGTTTCTGCATTTTAAAATGAAAGGCAATAATATTTATTTTTTCATGAATGGAGATTGGTTCTCCATCTATTTTAATGAAGGCCTTACTAATGAAAATAATTCTTCTAGTTTTTCTCCTGTCCAAAAATAAAAATAAATTTTATAGTAATATAGCCATTTTAAACACAAGATATTAATAGTTACAAAAATAACATTTAAATGTCCTTTAATATTAAACAACAAAATCAAATCAATTATCAATTTAAAACCAACCAAACAAACAACACAACTCACAAATGAGGAGTAGAAGGGGAGGAGATAAGCAGCTTGAATAGATATTAAGAAAAGAAGGAAGAAAAGGGAGAAAAACCTGGACTAACTAACCACTACTATTAAACTAAAGGTTAAAAGTAAATCCAGTATGTACAAACACTGTCTAATTTTATGATGTTAAGAAGTCACAGAAGTCACAGTAGCATGCTTTACATTCATTCCATAATCTAAAGCTTCCAGAAGGCACTGTAGCTGTATTTGCTAGGCTATTTGCTAGGCAGAAAATTTAGATTCAAAAAGTTTCTTTTAAATCCCCCCCACAAATACACAAAATTGGAGAAAAGGAAAGTTTACAAAAGAAGTCTCATAGATTTTCTAATCTAAGTAGCTATACAATACCATCTACTTATTTAATGTTATGAGCAAGAGAATTTTTGCCATAGAATAACTGCAACTCTTTGCCAAGCCTTTTAGGTAACTGACTGAGTTTCTGACTAATGTCACTGTAAAAAATTTCTCTTAGTATCTCAGCCAAATATAGCTTTTCCAGCTAGTATCTCAGCCAAAGGTAGCTTTTCCAGCTTTCTTCCTGTTGTACCTTTTCTTCCTCTAATGTTTCTTATGACAAATTTGTATAGATATGATATTTTTACCTTAATATCATTATATTATTTTTTTTACTAGGATTTAGGAAAAAAAACTTGAATAAAAATGTGTAATGAAAAAATTATATAGGTAAGCAATCACTTAGAAAGTCACTGTTTACTGTATATTTTATAACATACATTGAATTTTTCATATTGTCCCATACAATCATAACATCAGCCAAATATTTATTTATTAGTTGTTTGATAATGTGGCATATTACTATGCAATAAAATGAAACATTATAGCAGCTTTTACAGAGTGATTAGCAAATGCTCATTCTGAAAGCTAAAACAATAAATTACCTGATTTCTGAATGTAATCTTAATAGTATTTTTAAGTGGTTAGTCTGTTAAAAAAAACCAAAACCAACAGTACTTAAAGGTTATAACAAAATTAAATTGCATTCTCAGCACGTCTATTTGACATTAGATCTAGAGACAGCTATTATTCATATAAGAATTGATTCATTTTTTAAGTTAGTTCTTAACAGAATTCAGAAATAAAATCAACATTATATGATTAATGGACACAATTTATATTACAACACTTAATGTTCAGCAGAATTTACTCTTCAAAATTTACAGTCTATGTCCTTTTCCTTCAGATTTAGATGGGATAGTTTAGTTGCAGAATAAGAATAGGTTGCAAAATAAGATCAAAGATTACAGTAAATAATATTTCTAAGTGTTTTAAACTTGAAAATTTATTTCCAAATTTTAATTAACTATTTTAATTATTCAAATATTGCAATGACATTCTTAATTTAATTCTACTAAAAATAGTTTTTCTGGATTTTTGGGGGGGACACAAACCGGATAGCTTCATTTTTCAGAAATCTTCCTTATTGTGTGAACTGTTAATCTAAAAAAAGATGTTAACCATTTTTCCTTCCTGCTCATATCCAGAGACTGTAAACTTTTACCAGGAATTTTATTAACTTGAAAGGTAAGTTCTGGACTGGACTTCCAGACTCTTAGTTCCTCAATACAAATCATAACTTATTATTAATTTTTCAGAAATGTCCTGTCTTTATGTGATAATTGCACAATAAAAAGTTTATTTTGTCCAGTTGATTCAAATAATGTTGGCAAATACAATTTTATTTTAACTGTACCAGCAAGAGATTTGTGTCTGCTGTACTTTTAATTTCTCCTCACTTAAAACATGCATGTCTGACTAAATCAATTGAAATCCATGGAAAGGTTTTCACCTCTCGCAATCTATCTGGAGACAATGGTTCCAGAAAACAAAGGCAGACAGAATATGGACATTAGATTGACAAGGATCATATATTTTTGTTAGATTTTAAAAGAAAAAAAAAAGTGTTAAATGGTTTAATTTTATTTTTCTTTCTCATCACTTTGTGGAAAAGAGCAACCAATTTGCAACAAAATATAGTGCACCTTCTTTAATAAGATTAATACTTTGTAAGAAAATCTGAAATATATTTCAGACTTCATTTTTTCTTGAAGTTCATTATCTCTCAAAATCTTAAATTAATATTTTAATATTTTTGAGCATACATTTGTATACCTTATATACATTTATATACATATATACATTTGTAAATACCTTTCTAACCTAAAAGCAATATTTTGAAAACACTGTAAATAATTTGGCATATAACATAAGCAAAGGGAATTGGGAAAAACTGTGCACTTAAACATATTAAAACATGGAGAAAAGAGTCTCTTGTCTTCAAAAGTGGCTACAAATTGTATCTCATTTATTAGTATCCAAAAGGCATTTTGTTGGTTTTGGTTGTTTGGCTTTTTTTGCTATCTGATAGTCCCATTCTTTTTTTCTTAATCCACAGTAGTTACTGATGTTAGATTTGATAGATTTGCTAACTAGATGAGGTTTGTTTGAACCCAGAATCTTGGATAACTTGTAAGCAGTAGAGATATTTTTAAACACAGGTTTTATTTAAATTATTTTTAAAGTAGTTCACATGACCGTTATAATTGGTCATTGGTGTAGGAAAGTATACAATTTCATCAGATGTAAGTATTTTACCCGGGAATCCAAATATAAAGATGCTGTGATCATTCGTTTATATTATTTTTTTTCAGTTGTTCTAAATAACAACTAACAGAATTTTGTTCACTAACAAAAATGATCTTTTGGATGTAGAAAGTATTTAGGTGATACCAATTAAATGTGTACTTTGTGCATGCTGATGTCTATTTAATATATAGAGGCTAACACTACTTGAATTCATATAAGTGTTCTGAAGGATTGTAGTATCTCTTTCATTAGAATCACCAGGTAGCTCATTTAGACACCCCACCCACCTCCTGAAAATGGGTTACTGGGTAGTAATAACCAGTTTAAATCTATATATCAAACAATGAATGATAACTCCAGAGAAAGGAGGAAGTACTGGTTAGAGGATGTCTGCTGGCACTAACCTAGAAGGATATAGTTTCATATGATATCTTTAGCTATTCAAAAACTGAAAAAAAAAATCAGCTTTCTTTGGTTCTAGAATTTTTTGCCACTAATCTGTATAACAAAATATTCCTATTTTAGACAGACACTCACATATATCTTTCTGGCTGGCAGCAACCCACTTCTCAACTGTCTTACTGCATACAAAACTAATGCTCTTATTCAAGATCCTATTCATGGTTTCATAATTCTCTTCAAGACATTTCCAGAATAAAAATTAATGAAAACTAGGATTCTCCCATTTTTACTCAAACCCACTGAAACCTGTATGCATTTAAGTAACAGCAGACTTGAGTGGAGAGTTAAAGAAAGAAAGAATAAAGTGTTTTAAATGAAAAGGAAAGTTCTGGTCACACTGACCTTCCAGAATTTGAATTTAGTTACATAGTCAGAGTGGCAGTTTCACAGCGTATTATGGAACAGTCAGTAGCAAACTAATCTTATTTGTGTAGTTTAAAATATGAACAAACTGGCACATTCACAACTGAACTGACATGATTGATTGCCACATGGTTAAGAAGCTGGGTACAGCCCAAGTTATACTTAATCTAGTGCCATCCCAAATTATGGGTTTTGAGGAAGATAAACAGGAGCCTTTTTTTAACTTAAGAAACAGAAGAAATTCAACATAATAGAGACCTATAGGTAGAAGCTAAAATGGTCAGAAAGGGCAAATAAATGTTGCTGTAGATCTGTCTGGGGGAAGCCTTGATAAATTAACCATAATAACATGAAGTAGGGCAAAAGAAACAGGAAGATGTTCCAGTAAATTACAGGTAATTTGTTATGAAACTTATGTCTATCTAGCTTAAATAAAACAGAATATTGGACCTTGACCCAGGCTGTTGACTATACTTCAGTTTCTCCAATTCAAAAGTCAAAACCCAACAAAACTTAATTAAGAATGAAAACACTTAGAAAGTTTGTTTGCAATTCTGGGGGGAAGGGAAAATTGTTTCTGATCTATCACCATACATATTTTTGGCCATTCATGTAAATCTGAAAGAAAACAGTTCCTACGCAGTCTCAAATAGAAAACACCTTAAAATTTCCTACTAAATGTTCATTTAAGTACCATACAGAAAACATCACAAATGAGATTTGGAACTTTTTTCCTAACTTTCAGACCAAGTTGTTTGGAAGTTCTGTACATTTACTCTTTTGTTAATTACCTAAGTGCAGAAGTTCATCAGGATGTTAATCCTTTTAATTCTGCACATACATATAGCCACATTACATCTGATCTTCCACCATAGATATTTTCTTAATCTTTGTAGCATAGTTATGTGTCCTGCATGTCTGCTGGACTCTTCAGGGCTTGAGAGGAATATCAGGAAGTCCGTTCTTTTACAGACCCTTCAGATGTTATGAGTAATTTGGCCATCTAGAATCACAAGTAATACTTTTATATCCAGTCAAAATTTGGCTAACTGGTTATACTCTGCTAGTGAAGCAGAAGTCTTTAGCCTTTATCTATTACGGTACAGGTATCTTGGACATCATATAAAATGCCTTATGCTAGGAATTGCACTTACTTCTTGTAGCAATATCTCTTCCTCACTAATTCAGAAAAATCAAGTAAATGATGTATGAAAATCACGTCATTTTTTTATCTAACTGGGAAGAATCCCAGTTGAAAGTAGCATACTAACAATTAAGGATAATTAACCGCAGGGTATATATCCCTTTAGGTGACAATTCCTTCTCTCTTAGCTTATCATCTGTGTCTATAAAACATGCTATTGTGGACTATACATTATAATAATGGAGGACTTCTGGAGTATGTAAAATTGGAATAATATTTATGATGTATCCAAGCATCTACAGTTTGTTTGCCTCTGTTAGTAGCCAGAGGATCGTAATTTCCAGTGTTAATTCTTTGGCATAGTATTGAAGAAACAGAAGGGAAATGAACAGCTTATGAGGGAAAATCAGAAATACATAAACTAAAAAAAGACCCCAATATTTTGATAAAAAGAAAAAAGATGTTTCAGAGGAATGGATCTTTTTCCTGGTTAATGATTTTTCTAATTGTCTCTTTGAAATGGGAAAAAGACGGACACCCTTCTATTCATATAATTATGCAAATTAGATAATAGTCTTGTGTTTTGAAGTCCAACATCTGAATGTAAAAATATGCTAAGACAGATGTGAATAAATGCTGTTTGAAAAATTCCGATAAGTACTTTATGAGTTTAGTTACATGCTGTAAATTGTATGGAGAAAAAAAGGAGAATTAAACTGTGAATAGTAATAAATAACAGTACTTACATTGGATTATGTTATGACTAAATATACCATAAATCTATTGCTTACATTGATTGAGCCTTGAATGTCTATTATCATAAATGAGCCCATAAAAAATACTTCACACTTTAAGAGTAAATTACTCACTGATTAAACAGTTGCCACACTTTAAGCACCATTTCCTTCACTTAATTCAAATATTTCACAAATACAAATCTGCCATCAGCTTTAGTAGACAAAATGAGTTCTTACATTGAGTTAGCTGTGCAAAGCATTTGCAGAAGTGCATAATTTAGCTTGGGTCCCATTGAAAAATATGCATGAGTAGGAACATTGCGCTTTCTCCTATCAGAACCTAACTCTGTGTTTACAGAAGACATAGTATTTAATTAAAAATACATGGTAGTCTCTGAAAATGAAGCAATAGTTTAAGAATAATTCTTGTGCTTAAGGTTTTTAATTGCATTTAGCTAAAAACTCAGCAGTGATACCTGATCACAGAATCACAGAGCAATTTGGGTTGGAAAGGACTTCTAAAGGTCATTTAGTCCAAACCCCTGCTCAGAGCAGAGACAATAAACAAGGATGGTCAATGCCTTCCCCAGTCAAGGTCTGAATGTCTCCATGGATGGAGATCCCACAAACTTTCTAAGCCTCTTTTCCAATATTTGACCACTCTCACAATAAAATCATTTTTTCTTATCTCTAATAAAAATTCCCAGGTTTTGGGCTTATTGCCTCTCATTCTATGACTTTGCACTTCCAAGAAGAGTCTGAATCTATCTTGCCGATAGCCTCTCATTAGGTAGCTGCAGACAGTGAAAGGATCTCTGCTTAGCCTTCTCATCTTAAGGCTAAAATCCAGCTCTTTCAGCCTCTCAAATGTTTTGTGTTCCAAACCACTACCCATTGAACACTGCCTCCAATTTGGTATAATATACGAACTTGCTGAGAGAGCACTCCATCCCACTGGTCAGGTCATTAATGAAGGTATTGAACAGTATTGCTCTCACTACTGTTCCACAAGGGACATCACCAGTAACTGTCTGTCGGTTGGACTTTGTACAGCTGATCACACCACCTTGAGTGTGGGAGGCCTGCTAAAAACATTGTATTCGAGGAGTCAGTGATCTTGGGCAGGCCATGACTACTCTGCTGGGGCTCATACTTAGGGCTTAAGAAGCCTGTATATTATCAATGTAATCTGTAATTTATAATGTGTCTTTGGGAAAGATAAACTGTATGTGGATCAAGGGGTGGAATGCACTGATCCTGACCAGGAGACCATTGCATGTTTAGGAGTTAGTGAACCACACAGCAGTTAACCTGAGCAGTCCCAGGCCTGTGCTGTGCTTCTCGTCGTGGTCTTCAGGCCTGTGTTGTGCTGCGCATATTCCTGGTCCACAGGATAAACTCGGTCATCTCATTGTAACACAAGAGCCTCCAGGCAGCTCCCACGTGGTACCAGTGATTACACCACTGGCATGGCCTTGCCTTTATCTAAAAGTGCAGGAAGAAGCTCTCATGAGAGCATCCTACAGGAGTAGAGTTGTTTTCTTATAAGACAATTATAGATTAGCCCGAATGACTGAAAGGGAGAGCTTCTGTCCGTGAACAGGGTCTGTTCTGCACAGTGCACCATATGAAAATCCATCTGGGCTCCATCCAGTGCTGCACAAATGCAGAGTGCCTGGCACCTGAAGGAATGTAAGATTTACTCACCATATATATTCCTCTTCTTATTCAGTCTTATTTAATTAAGCCATTCGTTGTTGGACCTTTCTTACTGAGATCCAGAAAGAACTCTGTACTGTCTCTATTTCTCTCTTTCACCTCACTCCCCTCAGCCCCCGGTGCAGAACAAGAGTCCAGCCTATCTTCCACCTACCTTGTTGTCCACTTATCCAGGACATAATTCACCAGTTGACTATATGGACACTATGGAAGACTATGTGGAAGACCTTCCCAAAGTTAAGATATATAACATCCACTGTTATTCCTCATCCACAGCACCAACCATCTCATCATAAAAGGTAATCAGGACTTAATGCTGGTGTGTTCTTACTGTGGATGAAGGGAAATGCTTATGCAGCTGAGGAACTGTTATATATGCATAGTCACTAAATTCAATAATATTACTGTGTTCTGAATCCAAAGACATTTGCATGAACAGACCCTTATTCTTTTTGTTCCTTGAAGTCAATAATAAATATCTTGCTGATGTCTGTGACATCACCTTTTCATTTCTTTTTCACTCTACTGGTCATATTCCGACTGTTGTGTTTTAAGACCAGCCAGCAACAAAGCACCATGAGGGTACTCACTCACTGCTCCCCACCCTGGTGGGATGGGGAGGAGAAAATATAACTAAAAGCTCATGGGTCGAGACAAGGACAGGGAGGGATCACTCACCACTTATGGTCACAGGCAAAAAACAGACTCAACTTAGGGAAAAAATCAAAATCAATTTAATTTGTTACCAATCAAATCAGAGCAGGATAATGAGAAGTAAACCCAAATCTTAAAACACCTTCCCCCCACCCCTCCCTTCTTCCCAGGCTCAACTCCACTCCCAATTTCTCTACCTCCTTCGCCCCTGCAGTGCAGTGGGACAGCGAATGGGGGTTGTGGTCAGTTTGTCACACATTGTCTCTGGTGCTCCTTCCTCCTCAGAGGGAGGACTCCTCACTTCACCTGCTCCAGTGTGGGTCCTTCCCACAGGCTGCAGTCCTTAAGGCACAGACTGGTCCACCATGGGGTTTCCCATGAAGTCACAGCCTTCTTTGGGAGCAGCCAGTTGCTCCAGCGTGGGGTCCTCCATGGGCTGCAGGTGGGCATCTGTTCCACCATAAACCTCCATGGGCTGCAAGAGAATCAATTCCTCCAGCACACCTCCTCCCTCTCCTTCTTCACTGACCATGCTGTCTGCATAGGTGTTTCTTTCACATTCCGCTCCCCTACCCGCTGCAGGTTCCCCTTCTTACGTTACCACTGTCACTGATTGGGTCAGCCTGAGCCAGATGCAGGGCTGACTTGGAGCTGGGGAAGCTTCTAACAGCTTCCACAGAAGCCACCCCTGCAGCCCCTCCCCCGCTACCAAAATCCTGCCACACAAATCCAATACACCAGCAAAACCACAGAAATGTCTTATATCTTTTTGATAAAAGAGCTGATGCAAGGGTGTAGTGGGTTGACCCTGGCTGGATGCCAGGTGCCCACCAAAGCCGTTCTATCACTCCCCCCCTCCTCAGCTGGACAGAGGGGAGAAAATATAACAAAGGGCTTGTGGGTCGAGATAAGGACAGGAGAGATCACTCACCAATTACCGTCACGGGCAAAA
>JANXJC010000055.1:26165079-26175151 GCA_027564655.1 Leptodon cayanensis | reverse complement strand
ATGGTCTAGTGGGCATGGATGATGGTTGGACTCGATGATCTTGAAGGTCTTTTCCAACCTAAATGATTCTATGATTCATAGAAAATCACTAGTAATATTTTGCTGGACACAAGAAAAGTGTGTCTTTGGCTTATGACAACTGATAAATGTTTTAAGTAACTATCCTTTGATATAGATATACCTGTGTCTTTATAGGAGTCACCAGATTTTTGAGTTCACAAGTGTCTAGGTGAGCCTCAGGATTGTCCATCTTTTCCTGAGCACCACCGCTTAAGTCAATGAAACCTTCACACTCACTATCCTAGGTAAACTCCTTCACACAGAAGCTTTCTGAGTCAGTATCATAAACTCTTCACCATCAGTACTTTCTGATACAAGGAGACATTTTAGAGACTATATGCAGCTTAGGTAGAGAGAACAGAAGCAATGCCAGGAGAATAAATTGTCTGGAGGGGCTGGATAATTAGCTGGAGAAGCTGCCACTTTCTGCACTTCTCCATTAGTGCAGAGGAAAGAATTGCACAGCATAATTTCCTCCATAACCAAGAGAGAAATCAAGTTCCAAAGTGTTTCAAGGAGAAACCAAGCCTCCAAATCAAGAGAAACGAGGCCTCTAAACTGAGTTGTCAAAATAGCCTTCCTAGGATATTAGCAGTAAACATGTCTTCCACTTCACTCTTGGAGTCCACCTGGGGTTATCTTCATACAATTTCTTAACACAGTCTGCTTATGTGCTCTTTCTTTTTGTCCGTTCACAGTCATTCAATTTTCTGCTCTCTTTGTTATCTCTAAACCAGTTTCACTTGATTCACAGGGCTGCCTTCCTGGGACCTCCTGTATTATCCTTTGTCTGCACTCTTCCATGTAATTTTTTATTCTAGAACTGCAGACAATTCAGTCTGTACAGAATTACTTCTACTATTATGTCATTGCTATAAACTAAAGCTTAATTAACACAAGGCAGTGGTTATTTAGCCACTAGGCAATTGCAGCTGCAGCTGAAACAAGCAAAAATAACTCAGTGTAAGGCAATCCCAGACTAGTCCTGAGATCCCTGCACTATCAAGTAAATATAAAATCAGTGGTCTTTTACTAGTAATGGAAAAAATGTACTGGGCTGGAATGGGCTTTCTCCTTAAGAGCTACAGAAAGAGACTCCTCCAGCCCATGGAGGAGACCAAGTTGGAGCAGATATCCACACTGCAGCATGTGAAGGACCCTACGCTGGAGCAGGTGGATGTGCCCTGAAGGGACCTGCAGCCTGTGAAGAGTCACATGATGAAATGTTATACAGTATTTATTAAAGACAGATAAGGAACTGTTGTATTTCTTTTAAAAGTATATATCATTCTGGTACAATAATCTTAATTTCCCTGTCTCAAAATATTATACCTATGTTTAAAAAACAAATTTAAAATTGTAAACTATTCAGAAATTTTTCTTAGTGTTTAATTTTTTTATATAAAATATTATTTTAGGACTAAAATTGCCATGATCTAAGTCAGTTTCCCAAATCTTTTGACATTCCAGTGGCCACAAACCCCATAGGATCTTTTTGTTTCAATTTCTCTTTTGTAATGGTAAGTAACTGTTGTCAGGCTAAAGACAAAGTGAAAAAGATAAAAAAGGGATCTCAGCAATTTTCAGGCTATATGAGATATTATTGTCAACTTCATTAGAAACTTCTGGCAAGTAAAAGCCACATCAGTCTTCCAAACAGATGAAGAGCAAGATGAAAGTGATCTTTTCATTTCCATTTAACACAAGTGTTTTGGGGTTTTGTGGTTTTTTTTTGTTGTTGTTTGGTTTGGTTTGGTTTTACTTTTCTACTAAGATGAGACCATCTTTTTTCCCACTTCAAAGTCTTAAATACATTCTGGATAGAAACAGACAGAAGAATACAACTTGCTTTTTGAACACTGAATTTTATTTTTTCCTGGTCTACAATGACATTTATAACCCTTATGAAAACCTAAAACACATCTGTTGGCACTTCTGTATCATACTGTAGATAAGGTTTTTGAGAGTATCACAAAGAAAGATGGACTGTACTTCCATCACAGTTTTGCTTTACTGTTAGAAGCTGGAGGGAAAAGGCTGTCATACAAAAAAAAGTTTTATAAAATATTGTGAGATAGTTTATTAAATTTTGCCCTTTCTTTTATTTATAGAATTTTATATACAGTGCAAGGCCTTTGTATTATCTCATCCTGAACCCAGCATATCACATTTACAGGCACTAGACCAGAAGTTATTTCTATGGGATCACATTTCTTTTTTCTCTTTTTTTTTTCTTTCTCCAAACAATATTGTTCCAGGTTTATAGTGGCTTGTTCTCTGTCCTGTAGTCCTTTAGCCATTTTCTTTTAAATTAATATGCTACTCTCTCCTGTTCAATGATTCTGCTCCTTACACAACCTCTGATATTAAAAAGCTTCCTGAGCAGCCATTAAGTATGATGTCTACACTGCAATTCCTTTGTCTACTTTGCCAATGATAGTGTCATGGAAATAACAGATTAGTAAGGCTTAACCTTCCTATTCCAACCTTCGTTTAATCAAGTTGTGCTTTTCTGAGCATTTTCCGATCTGGTGGTTTAAAATAGTTCCTAATACTTTCCTGCAAATTAAAGTTAAACTGTTTGGTCTTTAATTTCCTTCTGTGTCCCTAGGCTTTTTCTTAAATAAGGGTATTCTGTTGGCTTCTCTAATTTCTGTTCCCATTCCCATTAGCATCTCTTGGGAGATGACTGCTTCTGGAGTCTTGATCAATGTTCAGAACTTCTTATATTTAATAAATTCAAGGTTTTATTTGTCCCTTTCTTAATTGATTATAATTCCTCTTCTACAAATTTGATTTCTCAATTAGTGAAGGCAAATTTCAAAACTAAATATTTTGCAGAAGCTTTTAAGATTTTTTTAATCTTTATTTGTATTGTATTTTGTACATGCAATATACCAGACTCCTTTATTCATTTTGGACTTTATTATATAAACAAATTAAACCAATTTAAGTGAAAGTGCTTGTCAGTATATATTCTGATGTGTTTTCTTTCTCTTTTCATACATGTAGGCTTAATTTTAATATTGTTTGTAAGATTTTTCTAACCTTTCTGCTGCTAAATTCAAGAACTTCTGCAAAGGCAGCTGAATATCAAGTCTTCCCTCTTTCTTTGTTAATTACCTGTCTTACACTTACTGAACTAAGTCTTTATTTGATACTATAGATAACTGACCTAATCTATCTTGTTCTTAGATTTACATTATAAAATAAGAATTGGGTGGTTTCATTGTATAAGGAAAAAAAAAAACAAACAAAAAAAAGTAGTGATTATGCTATACAATGCTCCAAATGACAGCCATGTAATAGAAGTCTGAATGCCACGTGTATGTACTTACCCACACTCACCTATCTGCACACAAACTCTCTCTCTCTCTCCCCCCGCCTTTGTACATTCTATCTATGATTCCAAAATAATATGAAGAGATATTTTTTCTTCTGCATCTTGAAAAGGCTAAACAAAAGAGAATTTTCCAGTATAAACAAGGAAGATTCTCATATAAACCAGGATTCCTTCTTCCTTACGTGACTGTTCACACCCAAACCTGTTCCAGATGCTTTTCTGTACATCTAACTCTCCAACATTTTCCCACGCAGCAAAGTAAAATGCTTTTAGAGGAGAAATTAAGCTTCTTTCCTGACTTCTTCTCCTCTCATTACAAAAAAAAAAAAAAACAAACAAAAAAACCACAGAGTCACAAAGCATATTCAACTGTTAATTCCTGACTTTAGTGAATTACTAAAAGAAGCAGCACTGCACTTCTTGTGAGAATAAACCACAGTCTGTTAACCCTTCTAAACAGTGAACACCCAGTCAGAAAGAGAAATAAGAAGGAACTCCTCTCTCATATTTGAAAAGTTGTCTTGAAAAAGTTCTTTTCCATCAGAAAAAAAAATAATGGAAAAAAAGGGCACCTCCTGCATAAAAACTATTTTAACAGCATAAGTTGTCAGGGAAGCAGCTCAAGAAAGTGTAAGAAAATAACTGGACATCTTAGCATAAGAATATCTATTTTGTTTATTGATATCAAAGCATCCACGCTGTTTCTTCTAGCCACAGAAAATGGTATATAAAGGAGGTTATTACAACAGATGTTCAGTTTTGTCTCCTTTAGCCATATACAAATATACATATCGTGATTTAAAAGCCTGTTTATTTTATAACAAGGCCATAGCATGTCATAAATCACTTCTATTTTATTGGCAAATATCTACCCAGTCATACTATAATCCAGGCTCCATGAATTTAGTGTAGAATAAATAATAATGAAAAACATGAAGATGTGCAGGAAAACACATATCACAAAAATAGAACCTCCCTTGATGGGAGGTTTAAAGAGTTTTCCAGCAACTCTAAGCAGTTATCTGCTCCTGCTTTCCAGGTAGTGTAATTATTACCTGAGGCAAAAGATTTTATTTTGTTTGTTGGTTTATTTTTCATATGTGATGTCTTAATTAAATGCTAATGAAGTATGTGCTTTGCTTTCTGGTAAAGAATTATTTTCTTGATAGCAGATAAGTAGGTTATAGGCTTTATTTAAGAAATCTGTAAGACAGCAGAGGAAACTCCCAGAAAACTTCCAGATGCACACAGTAAACTAGTGAAATATAACTGAAACCATGTTTGGCTATGAAGACATGGGCCTCATAGCCATCATTCTTGAATTCAGGGATAGACCAGTCACTATATACCACCAGAGATAACATCTAACAGAATGCTTCCATTTATTACTTTCAATTAATTTTGTACCAAGATTGATATAATAATGTTACTATTAGTTTAATTTAACTCCCTACTTGGGTCACGGGTCAACGGATATTCAAGGACTCTAAATCCTGTGCTTGCATATGCATAATTAAAATTTTATGCATATATTTCGCCAGAAGATCTATCATGCGCAACATCTGAGGTGTCATAATTCCTTCAAACTTGTTGTAACTGCCCAGCTCACCCTATGACACATTCACAATACACAGACACTTCCAGGACGTGCCAGGCAGTTGCTATGTTCAACAGAAATTAAGTTATTCTTTGCAGAATAATGGAATTCAATACAGACAAGTGTATGATACTATTATGTAGCAATAAGAGCACTCATGAAGAGATGTGAATCCTCATTCTTGTTCTAAGCAGTATTTTTCATTTGTTCTTAGTTATTTTGTTTAATCCAAATATTATTTTCCCTCCTCTAATCTCAATATTAAAGTGCAAAGCCTTACAAATTCAGGTTTTACATCCATCCTCCTTAGAAAGTGAGCTAGTGGTAGGCTCAAGGCTCATCCCTCTTCCTATGCTTTTTTCTCATGGTCAAGTAAGTTTTTTGGTTCTTCTTTCCCCTTAAACCAGTGGATACAGAATTCCTCTGGATATGTGGACTTAAAGGTCCTAAATCTGAGGAATACTTTTAAGATAGATCTGCCCTTTCCTGATGACAGCTTTGAAAATTTCAAGAGAAGGTTTTTAGTTCAGAATTCAAGTTTTAGACAAATTCAACGGGTCTTACTGAATTAGCAAAACCAGCTATAGTAGGAACATTCCATTGGAAGACAATTCCAGGATTTAAGTCAATGTGGATGGAGAAGCTTTTCAGAGGATCTGACTTCAGAACTCTTTCCCTTTTTCAGGAACAGAACATGTAAGTGAAATTTCCTACTGTTTCATTTTAAGTATTTTGTCAATTAAAGTGTTGTTTTTTTCAAATCACCTGTCTGAGGTTTCTACTTGTTTGGAGTGCCTTAATACATAGTTCGTTTGGGAACTAGGTTCCTGAAATGAGGTCTTTCACTGGATATGGTCTCCAACATACTCATTCCTAGGAATTTTTAGAATCCAAGAGCATTAAGATACATCTTCATTAATAGAATGAACTAATATTTTCTTTTTCTTTTTACATATTTCCAGGGAACCATTCAAGACAGGTCCCTATGACCAAATTCCTTACAAAGGAAAAGTGTTCTTTAAACAGTAATTAAAAAAAACCAAAAAAGCATTAAAACAACAATTCTATTCTATACTAATTTCCTAAGCTATCTGATAATATCAGGGTTTGGATACACACCTTGCTATTAAGCCAGCATGATCACTGTTCATGCAATATTCAGTGACATTTTGAGTACAAATACCAAGATTATTATCTTTTAATATTAAACATTATATGAGTGTTTAAAGTGTCTGTGAAGCATATTCATATTAAATATTATTGCTGACATTTGAAAAAGGTCAAATGGGATGCCCTTATGCAAAAATATATTAGCGGTAAGACAAAATTATTACAATTATTAACAATAATAATTTGATTTGAAAAAGATCAAGTTTGGGAATCTTCTTGTTTCTTTACAAGTTAACACAATTACCTGTTTAAATTTGGTCAAAACTGCAATCTCTTGAACATGCTAATGTCAACATCAGGCTTTTCTATGAATTCCATTGAGCATACTTATTTATTTCCTAGCCAGCCACATATTGAAAAAATAAAGCAGCAGAATGGAGGATATCACTATTTCCCTTACACAGCAGATATAATTACTAAGCTCCCTATGCATATAACAAAGGTGAGTAGGTGAAGCCAAGAAAGATGTTTGTTTACCAATCTCTGCAGCAAAAAAAGCTAACGTTCTAAAACTAATCTAATTCTGTGCTTGAACAGAGGGCTGGATCTTGTGCAGTCATCAGCCTTTTTCCCTAGACAATCAAACTCCTGTCTGTAATCTGAAACTTTGTTTTGCTTAGAAACTTTATTAGCACTAAACTCATTTTAAATTAAGGTAATAAAAGAACTGGAGAGGAAATGCCAGATACATTAGCTGCAGCTGTCTTCCTTCTTCTTCCCTTCTGAATTTTTGCAAGACAGACATGCATTTATCTTAATTTTCTGACTCAACTTCTTGTCATCAAGGGTGGAATTTTATTGAGTTGTGCACGTTCTGCTTCTGCATATTTTAAGATTACAAAATTCTCTTTTGTTTGGAGATTCAGATCCTAGAACTGCCTGTTCATAAGTCAGAGTACAGTATAGTTTCTAGTCTGGAGGTAGAAGTGGGTTATTTTGGTTTCAGACACAGAAAGTGGTAAATAAATATAAATCAGCAGTCAAGGAACTTGCTTTTTATCTATATCCATGTACAAATTACTAATAAAGAGTAACCTACTATAGCTCAGTCTAAAACAATTAGTAACCTCTCCTTTCTCTAAAAAAGATACATTTTACAGCTGCTTTATCTCCCACTGAGTAGAATTCCTATTTCATGTCTGATATCATGTATATGGCATCTTAAATTGTCATTGCTAATGACGAGATATCAATGTGCAATGAGATATCAAGAACTGATATTAGGTATGACACTAATGCTCTTTTATTAATGATCTAGACTGATGATCTAAATATCTTTGATAATAACATTTGCTGATGACATAGACTGGGGGAAAAGTAAATAGATAAGAGGGCAAGGTACTGCTACCATAATCTTAACATCTTGGCTAAATGGATTGAATCCAAAAAACTGAATTTCAGTACAATCAAATGCATACCAGAATTGAGAAGGCAGGTTATATCTCTAAAGTTCTAAGAAAAATTTTAGGGAATAGTAGTTTAGATGGTAATTCAAGAGGGTATTACCTTGGAAATCCCATAGGTACTCTGTGAAATATGGACGAACTGATTGCACTGATTACATTAGATAACCTAAAAAGCAGATGGAAGTAGAGAAAGGGGTCTATCTGCTCTGTACAGCATTGCTATGGCCACTACTATGCAATTACAAAGACAGAGGGAAGAAGAAAAAAAATCTTTGAAACCTTTCCTGAACCCTTAAGACAATGAATGGCTGGGACCTGAGTCTTCATCAGGACAATTTTGTTAACGAAGACCAGAAAGAGTTCATCTGTGCTAAGGAGAAGAGAAAGATACATATACCTCTTGGACAACTTGAAAAAAAGGGAAAGTATTCATAGGGAAAGAGTAAGATTGCAGGACCTGAAAGAAAACTTTTGATCATTTATTCCATTCCCAGATATTCCAAGGATGCAAACAAACAGATAACTTGTGCCGGGAAGTAGTAACTTCATATTTCCATAGAGTTCATCTGCTTAACCTCTGTTTTCTTGTGATGCTAAGGACATCTGTAGTAATATTGATATGCAGCACCAAAATCATGAGACAGAACCAGCACTTATTTTAGATGGTAACGTAGGAATGCGCCATCTATCTCTTAAAATGACAGCAACTCAACAGAACTCTGCTTTTATTCACAAAATTCTGCTCATTTCCAAACATAATACCATTTAGATTTTCATTGCTATAAGCAGCATTGGATAAAACCATGAAAATATACAGCTGAGTTTTTAGTAGCCAGCTACATGCCAGTGATGCTGCACCTTCGCCAGAAATAAAATGTCCCTGGAGCAGTACAGAAAAGATAATACAGTCTGAAATGTAAGGTTCTTTTTAATATTCTGTTAAAACAGTCATTATCTTTATGCCTATTTGTGACTTTTGGGAGGCTGCGTATGTGTATGCATGTATTCATGTGCCAGTCTCTGAATAATTGTGCTGGCTTTCCATGCATTGGGTTTTGGTTTTTTTAATCATTATCTTTACAAATGCTTCTAAAATATTTTTTTTTACATTACTCTTATGTCCAGCTCAGAAGGTTTATATAGCAGTGGAAAGGTTGCCTCTGGTCAGCTGGTGAGTACTGCAGTTTTCATTACAAACCTAAACCAGTGGTTTGAATTTAAAATAATTTACTAAAAAGATGAGTTTAGTCAGCAAACTCTATTGCAAAAACCAAAGATTTGGTGTGTTGCACACTTCAAAAAGTATTTTTATACATATTTTACCTGTCCTGTGACAGTCATTGTCATTTTCTTTTACTTCACAAGAGGACCATTTATTCCTATCTTGTGCAAGTTACATATATACAACTACTAGATTAAAATGAATAATCCAGTCCAGCCATTTAATAAATGAAACTGTGGGGAAATTTACAGATAAGAAAAGTTAAAAAAATATATATATTTTCAAATTAAATATCTTGGGAACAATTATTCTATAACCTCAAGATTCACAGACAAATCTTGTTTACAGTATCAGGAATGAAAAATAGGCCACTTTTCCACAACAGATGGATGTTGTCATAAGAATCTATGTTAAGTTGTAAGTTAAGATTTTTGAATAGTTATTAAAGAACTTTCCACCCTTTTGTTTAAATGGCTCACTACAAGGATAAGAGTCTTCTCTTGCATAACATTTTGCACAAAGATAAAATGCTGTTTTCAAAAGTCTGTCCTTGCCTTATGGATTTTTTGCATGCTTATGTACTAACATCTTTTATATCTCTCAAACTATGTATACATCCCATGAAAAGAGCATCCAGATTTATCTGACTGAATGTGAAACCAACTTCATTGAATTTTTCCACAAATATGGTAGATTTTTTCTCCCCCCACTCCAATCTACCCAAGCTAATAAATATATTTAAGACAGAGTTCTCAATATCCTCCGGCTCAGAACTTTTTTAATTGCCTCATTCAAACAAGGGTAGGTTGCAGATAGGTAAAGTACAAAATAAAACATGTTATGAGAAACACAAAACATGGAAAAACTGAACAAGATGCACAATATAATTCCGCAGAACTGTGACAAAGGGTACCAGCATGGCTTATAGCTATCTTGCACTTTCAGTAGTAAGAAAATGGAAATTGTGAATAACATATTCATGTTACATCTCAAAATACAAAGAATATTCCCTCATGACTTTGCTTGCATGTACAATTTTATATTTGCGTGTCTGAATGATTTAGTTAAAGTCTAAGGGACCATAGCATCTACTTGAAATATGTGAACCCTTATATATATACACAAATATGAGAAACCTGTTGGGAGTCATCTAAGCTTCCAGGAGTGGAAAGAAGACAGACCATTCCGACAGCCCTTCGGCTCAGCCAAACAGACAGAAAACCACAACTACCAGGCCTGGAAGGAACAACTGTTGAAACAAGCTCATCCCAGCA
>JANXJC010000055.1:26119210-26130196 GCA_027564655.1 Leptodon cayanensis | reverse complement strand
GTTGACCAGGATTGCTGATAGATGATGGAGAGTGGCTTGGCAAGGACCTCCGCCAGTTCCCTCAGTACTCTTGGATGAATCCCGCCTGGTCCTGTAGATTTGTGAGTGACGAGATGGCATAGTAGGTCACTAACTGTTTCCTCCTGGATTAAGGGTGGTATATTCTGCTCTTCCTCCCTACCTTCCATCTCAGGGTGTGGAGTACCCTGAGGACAACTGGTCTCCCTATTAAAGACTGAGGGATAGAAGGCATTAATTACCTCAGCGTTTTTCTCATATCTGGTGGCTGCGTTCCCTTCTGTATCCATTAAAGGACAGACATTCTCCTTGAGATTCTTTTTACTACTAACATATTTGTAAAAACATTTTTTTGTTGCCCCTTATAATAATGGCCTGATTTAGTTCTAGCTGAGCTTTTGCCTTTCTAATTCTCTCTCTGTATGATCTAACAAGATCCCTGTACTGCTCCCAAGTTGCCCGCCCTTTCTTCCAGAGGTGATAAACTCTCCTTTTTCTCTTGACTCCTAGCAAAAGCTCCCTGTTCAGCCAGGCCGGTCATTCTCCTTGGCAGTTCGACTTGCGGCACATGGGAATAGCCTGGTCCTGAGCCATCAAGATTTCCTTCTTAAAGAATGTCCATCCCTCCTGGACCCCTTTGCCCTTCAGGACCATCTCCCAAGGGACTCTCTCGAGCAGTGCCTTGAAGAGGCCAAAGTTTGCCCTCTGGAAGTCCATAGTGGTGGTTTTGCTGACCACCTTCCTTGCCTCACTGAAAACTGAAAATTCCATCTATCCAAATATCCATAAATCATGTAGTTTTAGTGCATCCCTCAAAACTTTATGAAATGTGGGCATCAGAATAAAAATTGCCATGCAAAACCTAGTGTTTTCTACCAGATTCTCTGCTAAATCATTTTAGGAAATGGAACAAAAATTTAGGCTGTTAGTATCCATATCAGGGAAACAGACTGTCTGCTTGTAGAGAAGATGTTTACTTCCAGTCCTTATCATCCTTGTTTATTCTGCTGTTCAGACCACTTAATGATACCTAGAATTCTCCTGAAGTGTACAATCCAATGAAAAATAAATATTTTGCTGTTGCTGCTATTGTGGAGACTTGTTGTGGAGACTTACTGTGCTGTTGTGGGGACTTTGTTGTTATTCTTCTTTCCTAACTGCATGTGGAACTCCAAGTGTCCATAGGTGTTGCTTCCTAAGTCATGTCTCCCTCTGATATCATCAGGTTCATGATGGACATGAGCCAACAATGTGCATTCACTCGCAGCCCAGAAAGCCAACCGTATCCTGGGCTGCATCAAAAGAAGCATGACCAGCAGGTCAAGGGAGGTGATTCTGCCCCTCTACTCTGCTCTGGTGAGACCCCACCTGCGGTACTGCGTCCAGCTCTGGAGTCCTCAGTACAGGAAAGACATGGACCTGTTGGAGTGAGTCCAGAGCAGGGCCACAAAAATGATCAGAGGGCTGGAGCACCTCTCCTGTGAGGAAAGGCTGAGAGAGTTGGGGTTGTTCAGCCTGGAGAAGAGAAGGCTCTGGGAAGACCTTATTGAGGCCTTTCAATACTTAAAGCGGGCTTACAAGAAAGATGGGGACAAACTTTTTTGTAGGACCTGTTGCAATAGGACAAGAGGTAATGGTTTTAAACTGAAAGAAGGTAGATTCAGACTAGATATAAGGAAGAAATTTCTTATGATGAGGTTGGTGAAACACTGGAACAGGTTGCTCAGAGAGGTGGTGGATGCCCCATCCCTGGAATCATTCAAGGTCAGGCTGGACGGGGCTCTGAGCAACCTGATCTAGTTGAAGATGTCCCTGCTCATTGCAGGGGGGTTGGACTAGATGACCTTTAAAGGTCCCTTCCAACCCAAACTATTCTATAATTCTATGATAAGTAGTTAAATCACTTCTCCATTTTAAATGTGGAAAATTTAATTTTGCTCATCTGCACAGTGTTCTCTCTACTACAGCCTCTCAGAAGAGTACTTGGATAGGTAGCTTTTGTTGTGTTTGGGAATCTCTCTCCCTTAGTCTTTCTTATTGAATTGATTCCAGTGAAAATAAGCATGAAGTAGATGACAGACTAAGTGTAATTTCTTTTTTATTTGTCATTAGGGTACTAATCTGAGGTCTGTAAGAACTTCTTAGACTAAGATAATAAATATTTAAATGCTTGAAGTAGAAAATCAGCTCATGACTACCTATCCAACATTTGGGGTACATCAAGTTTTCCTCCATGCTCTTTCAGGTTGCTCTACAAGACAACTGTAAGAAATTCTACTGCTCTATTGTTTGTGTCACTGTCAAACATACACTATCCTTCTGTGTTGTAGTATACTTATTGCACTTAAATTGGTGGGATGAAGAGCAATAAGACTTAATGATTTTTCTGATTTACATCATGTCGCTTTTTGAAATTTCAAGTGCATTTAGCCTGATTTTGTTTTTCTTTAGCCCTCACAAGTAGCCCATGATTTCTGAATTCCAGTATTCTTTCTTTACACAAGACAACAGAACAAAACAAGAACAAGTACAAAAGCAAGTACTAAGCGGAGTAGGTCTTCCTGAAAATCTTTACTGTTAAAAGCATAACAAGGCATAAAGCAGATGCTGGGATCTTCCTTGTAGGAGGCGTAACAAATTATTTCAAGAAAATGTCATTGGAGGAAGTCCTTTCAGGTTCATAGAAAGTGGTCATTTTCACAAACTGTCTGTCATAGAAAATGGCTTTGAAGCACTGCATGGACAAAGTTTAATATGTAAACACAATTAAAACAATTACATTTCTATAAATCTGGAATATGTTAATGCTATTCAATCATATTAGAATATTTAATGTCAGGATACTCTGTGAAGTTAAAATGCATTGTATCACTTGAGTCTCAAGAAAGTTTAACTGTTTGGAATCACTTGACAACTTAGCTCCTGAATGAACATGAAAAACAGGGGAAGTAGAGTGAAATCTCACTCATATTTGTCTGAGTTCTTTCACTATGGCCATTGTGAGATCATTGGCGGGAGGGGGAATTGGGATTTTCATGATTCTAGAGTTCATTTATGTTTTTTCTGTGTGAAATGTCTTAAGATTGTGATATGTGAGTTCACTCTTATTAACAGTTGTCTTTCTATCCTGAAAATAAAGCATTTTTCATGATAATGTTATTCTGTAATATTACTTAATCGATTTGCTATAGTATAGTGACAAGTGCATGTAGAAAATTATGTACCTTCTTAAAATATATTTTTTTTCCCCAGAAGATGTCTTCAGTGACTGATCTTATTATATTTCCTAAAGCTTCTAGAAAAAGGTTTTCTTCTAATATACTGGGTAAGTCAGTTATACAGGCAAACACTTGAATTGTATCTACTGGTACAATACATATCCAACGTCTTGAATATTCACATTTCTTTTGTGAAAATCAGGTAACCGCTTACTCAGTTTTCAAGTTTATCATACTTTATTTAGAGGATTATGACAAAAAAGCATGCTCTCACTTTTTGAAGACCTGTATTAACTAGTCACAATTGCTAACAAGTGTTCTCTAAAAATGTTTTCAGATAGTTATGTATAACATAACAACACCTAGACGTCCTCCATAGACCTGTGACCATAAGCAAGCATTGTGACTCTTGAATATTCTATTTTTGTGATCCAAAGTGTCTTTTGTAACTTCTTTTTGATTTAAGTAAAATGATTCATAAAACAAATAATATTGGTCCACGAATATTTTAAAATGTTCAGGCTTGTAGTTCTGTTAATAGCATCACTGACACCTAGCTCTTGGTTCTATGCAAACAGATTATTCTCACAGAGAATTTTTCTATAGCTGCAGGTGGTATTCCATACTTCTGCTGCTCTGTTTCTTAATCATCATCCCAAAATGAGGCATAGCCAAGGCAGATAGTATCCAATGATGGAACTAAAGAATTTTCAGTAAAGGTGCAAGTCCAGGCCAAGCAATTTCTTAATTGCTTGGCAGCAGCCTCTAATTAGCATTCTAACATACACTATAGTTTCTATATTTTACTATGCAAACACAGTATGGTTTGTAGGAAAATTAAAAAAATAGTCTTTTTGAAGCTGATTTTCAATTTTTCTTATTTGGAGAACCGTCACAAATCTGCAGGTGCCTCAATTTTCTAGTCAGATATGTTCCTAGTATACCAAGAGTTTCATTAGAATTCCTGAAAGAAGGGATCACTCTAGTGGTCTTTATGGGTACCCCAGGAAAAACGTAGAAAATATAAATAAACCATATTCAGAATATTTTCAGACTGTGTACTGTTAATCTCATCTTAGAAGGAAACTAAGTCATTGAGAGCTGTTTTTCCAAATGTTTATAAAATGTTATATGGCAAAGCATTTAGATTTTGTAATCAAAATATGGTAGGATCCGGAGGATGGGGAGAGCATTATTTTTTTCACAGAACAGAACACCGTTTCCTATTCATCTGTCTGTCCCTCCTTCTTAGATAGCATCTAAATTAAAAATCTCCAGGACAATCAGAGAATTATAGTTATGACATCCATCCCTTGGCTTGTTATCAGATCCTGTTGTTTTCTTCTGCCAATTGTGTTCTCAGGTCTTACAAAACTATGCTGCAACGGCCATGGCTAACCATGCTAACTACTGAGTCATGGTCTTACACGTCTGTAAGAGCTGAGCACAGAAATACAGAGTGAGAAGTCCGATGCTAAGAAAATAAGGACATAAATGCATAAAGGAAGGTTATGTTGGCTAAATATAGTTAAAACCAGACAAAGGCAGTGCCTCTCGACTGCCAGTATCGTCAAGAAAAACACTTCAGTAGAGAAACTGCTAGATCTAATTCTGCTTATCGGGTCTGGCAAAGTGTGAAAGTAAACAGATGTGAGTTTGACCTTTCTGTTGTAATTAGAGAAGACATTGCATTTTTATTGCATGTCTCCAGGGTTAGGAATATTTGCATAGCAGTATCTGAATGTCTGGGGTCAGAGTTATTTTACAGGTTGGCAGCTGCATCACTTCGAAAGTCAGAGGATGATTAATGTGATTAGCTATACAAAGTATCTGAACTGAAGCACAGCTTTTCAAATACAGTGATTCAGTAGCAAGCTGCAATGTTGTGTATTTTTCGTGTTGGGGGATGTGTGTTCAATAAGCTCATAATTTGTATGGGATTCACTCTTTTCCTTTAAACATCATTTTTTCCCCTTTAACTTCTTTCTAAATAGTGTGACTGCCATAATGCAGCATGACTGTTAGAATTGTCATGGCATTTAGATTGTCACTCTACTCCTTATAAGTTTATAGTCTTAATCCAGAGCGTCTTAATCTAGTCACAGATTTCTTATATTCATTGGTACTAACTAGTGCTTTGTTAAATCAGCCTATTCAAGAGAACATCCTTCAGCTATAAGAAGTTATCTCTTAATCTACACTGCTTTGTTCATCCTCATCCATTCGTTGCAACAAGCTGTTCACTGATGTCATTTCTCTAGTGAATAGGATAAAGGCTTTGTCAGAATCTGTGTTTTCTAGTTCTTGCTTTGCCATTAACTTGTTACATTATTTTACAAAGCTTTCTTAACTCTCTGTACCTTCTATTCTTTTTGTCTCGCCTATTTAGACTGTAGGCTCTTAGGTACAAAGCCCTTACTAGAACAAAGTTTTAATCTCTAGGCATTTTTTTCAAACTTAGAAATAATAGCATTCAGTAATATCAGTTCTGAATGTAAGCTCACTGAAATTTGTGAGAGTTTTTATGTTTATTTCAATGTATGTGACCATGCTCAACGGAATTATTGTGCTGTTCCGTACAATAAAATACTGAAAACACATCTGGAAGTTATATAGTTGTCTACTGCAAGAATTTACTGTCAGAATTGAGGGATATTTCTTATTTTTCACCATTTACCAGTAAGTGTGAGATGCATGACTTCTTTTCAGCTGAGGGTATGATCCAGGAAAAGACTTTAAGGGTCTACAGGTTAGGTGATGTAATGTATTTCCTGTAGTGGATCTCAAAAAGAAAAAAAAAAAATATGCAATGTTGGTTTTCTAGCTTCCTTTAAAACATTTGCTGTGGAAGGTTAGGTATTATAAAAAAATTAAAGAATTTGGTGGGCTGAATGGGAAGTCTCTCATAGCTCACTCACAGAACACTAATCTCGTCTGTAAAATCTTATCTCCCTCTCATCCTTCACTGGAATGTAGGTACTCAAAGCAGGACCAAGTGCATTTGGGTTCTAAATTCTAGAATTTGTGCTAAGAATGAAAGACTGATCATTACAAATGATTACTACATATCAGATAGTCACTGCATGCTACAAATACCATCCTATGCAAAAAGGCAACGAGATGGACAGAAACATGCAGCCTGGGGAATAAAGTTGTATCTACATCAGAATTTTAGTTCAGGTCTTGCATTTTTGAAGCAAAGCTGATCTTATTTACCTACTGCACTTTGGTTCACATTGGGGAACAGTCTCAGAGGGCACAAACTGAATTCCTTTTAGATAAAAGTTAATTCCTTTCAAATAAAACTAAAGATAGGGTCTTGGAGGTCTCACCTAACACACTCCAGCTGCTAGCTGACATTCAGTCCTTAGGACTATAACACAGGGCACCACTCCTAAGCATGGATTTCCTGAATGCGCATCATCAGCACCATCTGTTTAATTCTACTGCACTACTTGATAATGTAAATGTAGCCTCAGGCATTCTCAGGATAGGAAAGACATGAACTTCAATCTTCAGACTGATTCTCTAAATTCAGCTCTTTCACTTTTTATTCTGTAATAATGTACCCATCACCAGTGTTTTAAAAATGACCTACATATTTTTTGAGATCTCATCTTGACATCCTGTGCTCAGCATACTCTGTATCTGTGGAATGTGTCCTTTAGGAGAGACGTACTGTTCTGCCTTTTTCTGAGCTCCAGAAGAGCTTAACCAGGAGCTGCACAACTCCTAGGCTGCGCCTGAGTTCTGCATGAAAGCACAGCTGCAGGTCTCAGAGAAACATTCACACTGAAAGCAAAATCAGCACCTCAGTGTGGCAGCAAAGGAGACAGCAAGTTATTTGGTTTCATTTTGCAGTAGAATGTGCTTCGGGATGCACAGCTACTCTTTGATATACAAGATGCTATTTTCTACCTTTCTCATTTCCTTTTTCCCCAGCATCCCTGGCTAAAGTACCAGATACACAGAACTTTTTGCTCATTCCTTCATCATTTGCTCCACACAATTTCTTATTACTTTAAATACTGCTTCACCCACAACCTTATCTGAAAGGCTATTTTAGCTGTGAAAATACCCCACCACACATATTTTTTTTCCTTCTGATTTCGTTCCCCCACTCACCATTACATGTTTTTTCCTCTTCTTCCCACTCCTTTGTTGTTTATCTGCTGCTTTGTTCCTTCTGTTTTTTCTACTCCATTGTATTACATTTTATGTGTGGGCAACAAAGTAAAATGACAAAATTTCTGATCTCCAAAGAGCCACTTTCACTTTCCCACCTCCACACACAATAGAGAAATCCAAACCAGCACAACAACAAAAAAAAGACAACCTGCCTGTACATCATATCATCACATTCTGACCCACTTTGAACTCCATGTAGGCAACTGAACTCCTCCAGCTATTGCGAGTCAATATGTCAATATTGATGTCAATAACCTTAGGGACAGCTTTAAAGATCATAAATTGGAGGATGAGTTCTTGCCTGGAAGAAATATGTCATTGAGCTCAACTAGGAAGAGATACATGTGTCAGGTATTTGCCCCTACCTCACCCATCAGTGATGGGAAAATAAAGAAAAAAGACTTGAAAAGAGCCAACAACTAAGATGCACTGAACAGTCCATAGTAGCCATTAATCTACTTTTTCTTACTATGGTCAGGATACTAGGATCAATTAACCAGAGAAAGAGCTTAGATCCTAACAATGCCCCCTCATTTTGCACCCCCCCAAAAAAACCTGCCTGAAGAGGGAAGAAGGAGATCTCTCCTTCTTCCCCATGGTCAAAGTGTGCCACAGAAAGTATGAAGAATCCCTTAAAAATGTAAGTGGCTGACCTTCTCTCAACTGCTTGTTTCAGTTGTCATTTATAAGTAGACTCTAATTCCCACAGCTTTCATCATCACAGACACAACAGCACATTCATATTTGTCTCTAAATGTGTTCCATTGCTATGTAATCAGCACATAAATGTAAAATGCAGCTATTATAAATGAGTTAGTGAGTTGTTCCTTTGTCTCATTTATTCCCTCTAACCACTTCTAATTCTTGGCAAACATATATGTTTCCATATGCTTATTTAAGAATCCTTTCCAAAAGGCCCTTCTGTTCTTTTTAGCTAGGACCAGACTGACATGTAGGGAGGAAAAACATGACACCACCTTCTCCGCCAACAATTCAAATGGGAGCCAAAAGGTATCTTGCATTAGCACTTAAAGGGGAGATATCTATTTAAAACTGGTGAAAATGATGAAAGTGTTATTTTATTCCAGTTCATAAGGGCCCTGTTTCTTAAAGATCCATACTGATTTCTGCACCTTAAAAGTCTCTCAACCTACTCTACCCTGCCACGTGTCTCATCTTCTTCTGCTTAGTATACTATCCAGGATAACATCCATTACTGAATGTTACACTCAGAATCTTATTATCAGCAAAAAGGAAATACATTTCATGTCTAAAACCCAAAATTTATTTTTATTCTAATTGAAATCTGACTAGTCTAATTAAATAAGTGCTTCCCATCTAACTTTATTACTGAAAAATTAAAAAAAAGGAAAATAAAATGCTGCTATGCAGAAAAAGTCTCAAACAAAATAATACAATTAAAATTACTATGTACACATTTCTTAGTTTCTACCCTTTTTCCTGGTATAATGCTTACCCTTCCACTGCTCCTCAAGATGCTAATATTAATGTTTTTTGTCTGATGGAAGCAATACAGTGAGTTGTCAATATCCCAAGTTCTTTGACAGAACTATGATGTTAGATGGCTTCTCTTTCTCTTTTCTTTTCTTTTCTTTTCTTTTCTTTTCTTTTCTTTTCTTTTCTTTTCTTTTCTTTTCTTTTCTTTTCTTTTTTCTTTTCTTTCTATTTTCTTTCTATTTTTTTATTTTATTTTTATTTTTTTTCTTTTTTTAATTTTTTTTTTCCTTTTTTTTTTTCCTTTTATTTTTTGAGGCAGACAAAGGATTCATTACAGTTCCATTGCATTTCCAAGGAGAAGGAGTTATGCCATCCATTTTTTTCTGGCATAGTTAAGTTCCTCTCATTGCTCAGAAAATGGGTACTAGTATATTCATAAAATCATAGAATAATATTGTAGAGTCAGCCTTCACAAGTGTCCCCATGGCCAGCTGTCCACTCACTCACCAGTGTGGGATGAGGTGGTTTTGTCTTTTGGCTCTCTGCAATATAGGTAGAAAATGCAGAGAGTTATGGTAGTTTTTTAAAATCACATAGCACCCTTGTTAACATACATCAAAGAATATAGTAATTTTACTCCAAAAGTGCATTATGTGTGAGTACCATAACTTAGAGGCCCTTTCAGGCCAGAAAAAAGATCTAAAACCTCTTGTTCTCAGAATTTCTCAGTGATGATTTTTTGGATGAGGAAGGTATTGAAAGTAAAGAAAGCAGTTTTCTAGTAAGAGCTGTTGTATGAGAGAGAAAAAAATAAGAAAATACACATATATCAAACAAAATGTTCCATATTGTTTATCAAATCACAGGAACAGGAGCTGGACTGTCTTCATGCTCACCCAAATAAAGCCTGGGAGGAAAGACAGCGTATAATTATGAAAGAGGCAGAAAACAAGACAGCCTGCTGATATGTCTAGGTCAGAGACAATGACACTGAGGGTACGTGCACATTGCAGAGATTTAAGTCCCTATGTTGACACCACTCTAAGTAAAGTTCACCCAAAGCTCTGTAACTTCAGAGTTAGATTCAGCTTTGAAGCTGGTCCTGCCCTGAGTGAGGGTCCCCACTCCAAACTAAATTATTCTCTATCCCATCAAACCCAACTTATTTTATGATTCTGTGAAGATAAAACACACTGCTGAGATACTTTTGGACTCCATTTGGTAGATTTACAATGGCACACTTTGATGTGTCCAATGTATTCAGGTCAGGTTGCAGTTGCTTAAGGGTCTGTCTTACCATGCCCACCGTGGACACATCCATTCACTCATCCAAATATAGCAACCCTCTCTTTTTATTTCAAACTGCATCGTTTCATCAAGCTGCTTAACCAGGTCTCTCCTTTTTCATCTAGGCCGATGTCAGTTTAGTTAAATGTTGATTTCTTGTTAAAATGCTAGTTTCTAGACTATTTACCTTGGTGATGGATCATAGATCCTTCACAGTTTATTAGAATCTGTGTATATATCTAGACATATAATTGAATTATTTTTTTTTAGATAGGACTGCCTAGTCTGCCTTACCTACAGACTTTAGTATGCAAGATTTGTAAGCAGATGTCAAAGTAAATGTCAAAAGAGCATCCACACTTAGTTGTAGAAAAATGTTTATGAATTCTTCCAGAATTACAGAGAGGGAAAAAAATACAACACCTAGGGATTAAAACTCCTCAGTAATAAAGACCTTGAAAGAACACCAAAGATACCTATAAACATGAAAAGAAATTTCTCCAGAAAACCAGGATCCTTTCTTCATAGAAAAGACATACCTAACATATCACTAAATAGAGGGTTGCAGGGAGGGATCCTTTTCCAAAGATTATTTTTACAGCAAGCTGCCATACTGTCCTGGTTTCAGCTGGGATAGAGTTAATTGTCTTCCTAGTAGCTGGTAAGGTGCTGTGTTTTGAGTTAGGTATGAGAAGAATGTTGATAACACTGATGTTTTCAGTTGTTGCCAAGTAGTGTTCAGTCTAAAATCAAGGACTTTTCAGCTTCTCAAGCCCAGCCAGCAAGAAAGCTGGAGGGGCACAGGACACAGCCAGGG
>JANXJC010000055.1:26068508-26094919 GCA_027564655.1 Leptodon cayanensis | reverse complement strand
ACCATGGTCTAGTGGGCATGGATGATGGTTGGACTCTATGATCTTGAAGGTCTTTTCCAACCTAAATGATTCTATGATTCTATGAAATAACCCTGATCACAGACCCAACCCTCCCCAGAGACAGCACCATTTAAACACATATAAACTATAAACAGAAAGTTTTATAGTATAAAAGCTCATATTGACAACTCACTGCATCAATTGAGCATCCCCAGTAAGTTTTCAGGTGTTTATTTTAAGACAGAATGATGAAATTGATCAACAGTGTTTCCAGAACTGATATATACTAATATGACAAGCTAAAACAAAATGTAATCTTATTCTTCTTCTAGGATTTTTCAAAGCATTTCAAAGGAAAGTGGATGTTTAGAATGCATTGTGCCACACTGCAAATTACCTGTCAGGAACTTGTGCTAAATACTATATTAGTAGAGGGCCCATTCTGATCTCACCACAAACTGAAGCACAATCACTTTGTGGCTGTGAGCAGAGATGCACTAATCTTAAAGAAGCATAAGCACAGAATCAGAGACAAAATTAGTCCCATGGAAAAATCTGAAGAGATGGACTTTTCCATAGAAATAGGAATTGTGCTGAATGCTTTAATATTATTGTCAAGAAAATCATAGTTCCACAAAGGAATGGAGAATTCATATGTAAATCATATTAGGGAATAGGAGAATATGCTACATAGGATAATACAACATTAACAATATCGGACTATTAATTTGCATAAATACAGATATAGTTATTCATTTTTATAAAGGCTAAATCACAGTCACACAAATACTTTCTCATAGGATACAGTTCTCTGTTTGGAAACACGTTGTGGTTACGCCATAACGAAATACACATTTTGTTTCATTAAGATACTCAAAGATGTTAGACAGAAGAAATAAATAGAGTAGGTGAGCACTGTAGGTGAACCTGAAGCAAAGCTTGTGTGATTTATCACCTCCAGGAGTGGGCAAAATCACAGAAAAGATTTCTGAGGGAGGTATACATTTTGATCAAACTCCTCTCCATGTTCTTTGCACAAAGAAGTAGCTTTCCTTTGATGTTTAGTATGCGAAGAATAATAATAAATAGTATGTTATAAAAAAGAAGGTAGAAATAAAAGCTGTAAAACCAAATGAGATGGTCCACTTGCCCAGTTTTCATGAATCTAGTATGCATAGTCTATATCAGAGGAAGCTAAACTTCATTCCAGTTTATGGACTTGAGTGAGGATCATGAAGACAGCGATCCACCAAAAGCATACATGGGCAAACAACGCTAAAAGCTCAGTCATTGGCCTTTAATGGAATATATTTTCATTGCCAAACTGAGAAGGTAAGTTGCATCTTAGTTTGCAAAAATAAACCCCAAACCTTTGGCTTCTGTGATCGTAATAGTGGCATAAAATACTGAATGTAGTAAAAGAATCAGGATTTAGCATACAAATGAATAGTAAAACTCTCTGTAGCTTAACTTAGACAACTTGAGAGCATTATGACTCATTATGAGAGTCATCCCAAGTTTTTAGTAGTAGTTTTAAATAAAATCTATGAGAGCAACAAGAGCTATCGATGTAAATTCAGTATTATATTATGTATTTCAGTCAAATCTCTGATACAGAAATAAAGTCAAAATCTGAACTCTCTTGATAATAAACATTACTTTTGCCACAAATTAATAACTACAAGAGATTCGACCTATCTGAGTTTATGCTATAGTTTGTTAGAAACTTGCTTGAGCTAGTAAGTGGTCAGTTTTAATTTTCTGCCTTTCTGGAAAGGATTCAAACCCACAACTACTATATCTCTTGACATGTTGTTGGGTTTGTTTTTTTTAATTAGTGAAAATAACACTTTATTTTTCTTGTAATACATTTATTCTGTAAAGAAAAAAAATTAAAATATATTAGAAAAAAGGAAAAGCTCAAGGTCAGGACTCATTAGTCTGTAGGATTCTCACTCAGGGGCCAGAGATATAAAACTTTAGTCCCGATTCTACAGATTTTTTCATATATTTTTCCACAACAGTGCTACTATATAAAAGTACATGGATCTTGCAAAACAGGCACAAGAACCTACACAGAATACAGCATCACAGAATTCCTGAGACCTGCACATCATCTAGTACACTCCCCTTCTCTACACCCTTGGCTCAAAACCTACAGCAGGTTGCCCTGGACAGTATTCAGTTGGGGTTTGAGTATTTTCAAGGATGGAAACTTCACAAACTTTCGGGGCAACCTGTACCACTGTTCAATCACCCTCACATTAAAAAGGTGTTTTCTTATGTTCATGTATAATTTCCTGTGTTTCAGTTTGTACTCATTGCCTCATGTCCTGCTACTGGACACCACAGAAAAGCCTGTCTCTGTCATCTTCGTGCATGTCCATTAATTATTTGTAAGCATTTACAAGATTCCAATTCCCCCTGCGCCTTTTTTAGGCTGAACAGTCCCAGTTGACTTAGACTTTTGTCATATGAGAGATGCTTCACTTTCTTAAACATCTTAGTGTCCCTTTGCTGGACTTTTTCCAGTGTGTCCATGTTTCTTTCTTGTACTGGGGAGCCCAGACTTGGACATAGTGCTCCAGATGTGGCCTCACTAGTGCCTGGTAGAGGGGAACTATCACCTCCCTCAAGCTGCTGGCCATGCATTTTCTAATGAAGCCTGTGAGACTCTCAGCCTTCTTTGTCTCAAAGGCTCATTGAGGCTCATGTTCAACTGGGTGTCCACCAGTACACCTAGGTCATTCTCTGTAGAGTCATTTTCCAGCCAGTCAGCCCCCAGCCTGTCTTGGTGCATGAGGTTATTTCTTTCCAGGTGCAGGACTTTGCATTTCCCTTTGCTGAACTTCACAAAGTTTCTGTCAGCACATGTGTCCAGCCATGGAAGCACATTCACCTGTTGTATTAACCACTCCTCCCATTTTTGTGTGTTCTGCAGATCATAGCTTAATGTTTTACCAACTAATTTTTATCATCATTTGCACTGTCTTTCTAATGAATTAAACTATACTTTTATAGAGTGTTATGAATATGTCTTGAGATGCCAGATGTAGGAATGAACTCTTGGATGAAGAAAAGTAATGTCCGAGTGTTGCACTTGTTAGCTTAAAATTTGAAACTGTTAGAAAGCAGGTGCACAGCACCTTTTTTGTGAATTTCTGAATCTGAATTGTCTGCTTCTCATACTCAGCTCTCAACTCTGTCCATGTAAATGGCTTAAGCCATACGTGTTACTCTAGGTAGGATCAACAGCTCACAAAAACAAATTATTGCCATTTCCTATAATTACCTATACGGAGTACTCCCACAAAGTTCAAACTCAGAAATAAAAGCTGTCTAGCAGTAATTGCTTTAAACCTGTGTCTTAAGCTGTGACTCCTTACAAACAACTTGACCTTATTAGGTGGCAATTGGCTTAGCGAGAGCATTTTATGCCATGAGTCAATAGCTCCAGGAACCTCCCTGCACAACAATTTGCATTTCAATTCAGAAACTGGGAGATGTACAAGGGTATAGACACAATAGTGTAGAGAGAAAGGAGTATTGTGAATGAGACTGTACTTTTTTAGGCACTAGCTAATTTAATTTAGGCTTGCAGAAATCATACTTTCAGTGGCAGAAATCTTAATTTCAGTGTCTGATGTGAGAGCATCATAAAAGAAAGTAGGGAGGTGTAGTTTAGTTGTGAAATAGACTTCAAACTACACAGTAGTGTTATGATTGGGATTTTCATAAATGCACGAAAACAGAAGTGCAAATGCCTGATGATGCGCACATAGGAAAAAGTAAAATAATATGGAGCTTAAGCACCTCACAAAAGAAATGATAGTTGAAATAATTTTCTGGACTGTAACTTTGAGTTTATCCCAATTACTGCTTTAATTGCATAAAATCAGAATATGTCATTAAGAAAAAAATCCCAAAATGTCCTACTTCTAACGCATTAGCTATGGAATTTGGGCCTAACTGGAGCTCTAAGTTTGCAGCTAATTAGATTTTCCAAAGTTTTGCCAAACATCTTACCCTGATATTAATTTAAATTGGTGTTTGGGTGGTGAAAAATGTAACATATATTGCAATGTTATATATATATCAGGAGGACGAAGTCTGGAAGGTAAGGTCTTCTTTCCTGTTCAAACAATAATATTTTACATGGCTTCAGTGGAATCTTTCCCAATTTGATAAGCAATAATCTTGTATGACTAGTGAGCATCTCTGCAGATCAGAGCTTAATGCTTCAACAACCAACTTTTATCATCCTTCTCACTCTCTCTCTCTTTTTCTAATGAATTGAAGTATACCTTTATAGAGTAATATGAACACTTCTTGAGTGGATGAGGCTTACCTGGATTTCCTTTGTGTCTCTGTTCTTTGACCTCTCGCAAACCTACCATTCTTGCAAATTATACAAGAAAGATATGTCAAATGAAATTACCTGCAACCACTATATAAACTTAATTCAGATCTCAGTGGGCATTCAAATGGTAGCCCTACATGCAAAAACCAATACACCTCTACATATACCTCTATTTTATAGTACATGTAGAAAAGCAAGGCAAGTCAAAGTAAAAGAATAAACTGCACAGTTGGAATCTGGTAGCTAATATTTATGACTAGATTGTGAGTTAGAAATAATTTTAATTTTCATACTTCTCTCTGATGATAGTTATAATATTACATAGAATACCAGTAACTTGTATGATTATCATAATTTTAAGAGACAAGGAGAAGCGAGTTCATTTTCAGGTTGGTACTTTACTGTAATTATTTTTCAATTAGTATTTAATAGCACTTTATCCAAACAGTGTCACTCTTTATCTTAATGATTAGTTTATTCTCAAATTTGTAAGGTTTTCAGAATAGTAGACTAAAAAGAAAGACCTAGAGAGCAAAAGAAGAAAAAGGAATATGAATGCTACAAAATTTGTTACAGCATTTGGGAATCAATTTAATGCCTAAAGCTATATTTTAGTGTATGCATTTGAGATCAGAAGTATACTGTGTATATATGTATATACATATACATATACTTATACTTACACTTACTGAAAAGATGCAAAGCCTGCTATCATCTTAAAATACATTTAAAACACCAAGTATGTAAATAGTACTTAAATGGTATGGTACTTTTTGGTGCAAGCATTCAATTACAGTTTTCTGCAAAGGGCAGAGGAACATTTGCCTTTTAAGGAAAACAGACACACACACTTTTAAATTTCTATATAGTTACACAGAGGAAATATAAAATACCCCAAAGTGAAAAGTAATAATACTTTCACAGAAAAGGAAATAGAGATTGCATTGTACAATACAAACATGTCAGCAGTCAGTCATTATCAAGGGGAAAGCATAGTGAGCATAAGGATATGGTCATTATTGTGGAAAAGTTAATGTGTCTTGATAATCTATTTTTTGTGATTTAAACAGTGGCCTGGTAACATGTTTCAATGGGTGGAAAAAAATCTGTTCCAAGTGGTAGCTGGAGAAACTTCTCAAGCTTGTACTGTTTCACTCCTTAAGTTGTTAAGAATTTGGATACTCTAGTGCTGTTTTGAAATTACATAGCAAATATTTTTCCACACCTATACTATCAAATAAAGAAGCAGCTCCCCCCCCCGCCTTGCCCCTCCCATACAATCTAAAGAGATATGCCAATAAGGAAAGTGTTGCTGGAACTCAGAACCTTCTTAGTCTTGGTCTTGGTCAAAGAGACAGATCAAAACCTCATGAACTACTATGCTACATAACAGTGAATAAGATGATATAAAGAGAAAAGATAACAGTTGGCAGGAATAGCCATGGATTACACCATAAATCACGATCTTGTGTAGACATAATATATATATTAGAATAATGCATGTACATGATGCTAAAAATAATATTTGTCTGCTATTCTGGTTTTTGGTTTTGTGGGTTAATTTTCCTTATCAAATTGTACATCAGTTATCAAGGCTGTATTTAGTATGTGCATTGTAAACTTCATGTGCACATACAACTAAGATACGTATATAGCCTGCACTAATAAAAGCTCAAAACATCTAACAGTCTTTTCATAAGCTTGTCTTTAATATACCCTTGAGAGACTGAAAAGGACTATTGTACATTCTAAAGGATACGGAGCTGAAGGACAAAAACTAAAGACTGCTCAACAGGAAAAGAATTGCAATAGCAGCTTCTTTAGAGTAACTCTTTGTGTCTCTCTCTGTTAATACTCTTTTGCAACTGAACAAAAAATGCTTTACCTTGGGGCATCATTGTATTAACAGATTTAGTCTAATATGCATTTGCTGCTTCACTCCCAAAAGTTGCCCATAAGATCAGATACTAATTCTGGGAGAGGGTAAGCCCACAAGACTGAAACTTTCAGAGCAAGGAAAAATATGCCCTGAAAGCCTCTCTTAGCATAACCTCTGAAGTGTTTGAAATGTAGGTAGAGCAAGAAATGAAGGACTTTTCTGAACTCAGGACTGGGCTTTTTGCCAATTTTCACTGGTCATTTTCTCATTTATTGGTCAAATGGCTGTCATGCTAGAAAGAATAAAAATAATGCCTGAGGCATACTTTTACCAAAGAAATATTAAGGTGTAACTAGAATATCTATTCTTGGAATGTTTAAATTTTTTTTTTTTTTTTTTTAAAGCTAAGAGTAACAGGATCCTCTGTTGCTCTGTTTGGAATTTTGGAGTGTTTGAACGTCTGTTGTAGGAAAGACGAAATTCAATATTGCCAGTTAGAATTTTCCTATCCCCACCCCTTTTTTTGTTCTTTCTGTCTAATGTAATTGGCCTTCTTTTATTTCATTTTTTACTTTTGATACTGTTATTTTTGATTATTCTGTTAAGCCATCTGATATCTGACCTTCTCTTATTCTTTAGAATATAGGTATCATTATAACTGCAGAGCAACAGGTTTTAATTAGCCACTGGATTATTACCGTGTCTTTCCCTTCTGATTCAGAAAGTAGATGAAAACTGTTCAAAACTTTTCAGATTTCCCTTTTAACTGTAGAAATTTTCATAACTTAGATCTCAAGATAAATTCAGTGAGGAGCTTCCCTTTCCATTACAGAGGCATTCCACCAGACTTAGAGAGAGAAATTTTTGTTTTTCACCCTGTGTTTTATTAAATTAATGTTTATTAATTTCATTTTTATTAATATTATGTCCACTTAAACATATATTGCACAGGCATCTGAATACATTGTTTTGTACTATGATCATAGTAAGATACTTGTAATTCTTCACATTAATTCAAGAACAGTGTTGCCTTTCAGTTCTCCATAAAAGCAGATGATTATAACACATCAGAATACTACAGAGAATGAAGCTTTCAACAAATTGTGGAATGTTATCCACAGGCTGCAGCTTGTGTCTTGTCTCCACTTCTCAAAGCCTCTGCTATCACACCAGGTCTGAATTTCTCTGCAATATGTCACTGTGTTAAAGTCAAATATCTTACTGTGCATACAGTAACTGTTTGTTACAGCTATCTATATAGAACTATGGTTGCACCACACAAATATGATTTTTTGCTCTTTTTTTGGCACATGAAATTAGCAAATAATATTTATTCTTGACAACAGAAGCTGTGAAAGGAATCTCCATGTAGTTTTTATAATTGGGTCACTTTTCCATAGAAAGACAATTATATCTTTTATCTGAGAGAGCTGTAAGATTTAAACAAAAATTCTTCCACCTAAGTAAGATTTTCTTTTGTTAATATTATACTAATTGACAGTGCTCTACTTAACTTGTTTCCACTAGGCCAACAGTAGTAATTAGAAAAAACTGAATGTAGTGAATTATGTCCTGAAGGATGCTATGCTCAAAATCTTGTTTATGGCCAAGAGGAAGCATATATATATATATAAATAAAATCAGGAATTTATTGTTACTGAATTGAAATCGTGAGAGTCTAATTGTTATTTGTCCAGATCTAATTGTTACAAAAAAAAGAAAGAGTAATGATGCAGCTAAAATTGTTCTACACACACTTGGTTTCTACCTTTTTTCCTGGTGTTCTGCTGACCCTTCCTCTGCTCCTCTGGGCCTAAGGTCTGTGGTTTCACACCAAAGAGGAGGGAGTCTTACGATGAATTGTCAGTATCTGGAGTCCTTCACCAAGAGGAATATGATGTTCATGTTGATGGTTTCTTCTTCAGCCCTCCAGGATCAACTTGGTGTTATTTTTATGTGTTTGCTAACACTTTTTCACCTTTCTCTTTCTCCCTTGGCCTACAGCTCCAGGTTACATCCAAATTTACTACAAATTGTGACCTTTACATATGTTAGATATTATTTCTTTGTTTCTCTTTGTTAGCCCTAAACCCGGTTCTGCCCAGCTCCAGGTCTCCATTTCTTTAACTGACCATGAATGCTGTTGCTCAAAGCCATGGTGCCTCCAGTGCTGGGCCTGTGACCCAGCCCTTCTCATCACACGCCTGCACTATATGTCACATCCTGTGCCTCAGCTTCTCAAAGCCTGCATTTCTCTACATTACTGCGTTAGACCCGTAAATATCTGTAGGAGTACCAAATATCTTGGTACCACTTGCTATATAAAGCTATGGCTGTACTACAGAAAGAAAAACAAAAGTAAAACAAATTAGCCATAATCTCCTGCTCAATTAGATAATTTGCTGTCACAGCCAAACCAAGCTGAGACAAAGCTACAGACGGGTCAAGTTCAGCCAGCGGAAGTCTGACAATTGCAAATCCGCTACAAAGCTTATGGCCTGCTACCAACAATGGCAATAGCCTCGCACTACAGGGCTACATGGTTACAAGGAGCACTAGTTTATATACGTAAGACATGAAGAAATGCCTCTCTGCATACGTGTAAATAATATATCCCTAGGGACAAGTTCAATATGGGAAAATAAGACTGGCCAGTACCCTAAATGTCAGCTCCTTAGAGGTGTTAATGGTGATTTTCTTCATTAAACAGTAAGAATGATGTACTTATATACACAGGTATATTTGCATAGAGGATGGTTTTCTTAACATAGTTTCAAGTCTTTTTTTTTTTAAACAGATGAAAATAGTGGAATGCACTAAAATATAAGCAGGAAAAATCTAAATATGAAGGTAACAAAGCAAAAAGTGTTACAAGGTATACACAATGAGTTACCTCTCAACATAAGTATTAAGTACTGACAAAATAATCCCCTGGAGCAGGGCTGTTGAAAAGTGGTCACACAGACAACTGTAGGAAAAATATTATTCTAGTGACAGATTCAGGCTTAAAGCAGTTAGTTCCAGTTCACCTGCTACTGGATTACATTTTGGCAAAAAAGAAGACATACGCTGTTGCGTTGCAGCAGCGTATGACTACAGCCTTGCAGTATATGACTATAGTGTCTGACAAAAAGCCTACTGAAATCAAAAGAATTCCACAAAGATGTAAGAATCCACCTTGTGATTTTAAGTATCAGTGCCTTTTGTATCTGTTTCTTATGAAATTCATCACAGGGACACAAGGTCTGTGCCGTAAATCCGAAGCCCAAATTTAGTAGTGATTTTCATTACAAAAAAGATTTGTTGACAACATGATACTGTCTCTGAAAAGTGAATGTTTCTCCTGGGGCAAAAAAAGTTCTTTTATGCAAAAAATTGACTTGGAAGTGAAGGCATAAGGTAAAGAGGGTGCCATTTCTTTTTTGTTCATCAGAAGATAGCAAAAATATTATATTTAGACCATAATATGTAATTAAATAAAAGAAACAACTGTCTGAAGTGTAAAAGGTGGTACTATATTTTGATAAATCATTAAACAATGTGACTATTTTCCTGCACTGCATGAAAGCGAATTACCATTTTTAAAGGATACGTTTTGCTTTTTGTGGGGTTTTTTTTGTTGTTTGTTTTTGGTTTTTTTTTTTCTGCTATTGGTTTTGGGTTTTTTTTTCCCCGGTAGTGAAAAATATGTCCTTATTCAACGTCCCTTGGATATTCTTTAAGGGTATATATGCATGTTTGGCAAACAATCTATGTGGCATCAGCAGTAATGTTTGGACACCTAATTGTTCAACAGATTTTGAGGAGGTAAAAGAGGTTCTTCCCTTTCATTACATTTTTAAAGAACATAACGCAAAAAGAGTAAGCTTAACTTTTTCAGATATTTATTAGAAAATACTTAACATCTATGCATGAGAAAAAATAAAACACTTTACTTTTGTACCTTTATGAAAATAGGACCCAGTATACAGAGACAAATCCTATTGTCTAGATAAAATGTCTCTAATATGTAGATGTAATGCAGGAAAATACATATTATCAAGAAATAAGATGCTCTATTGTCCAAAAATTTTGAAAAATGAATTGTAATCTGTTTTAAACATTGTTGCTCTCAAACAATCTCCATTCAAACTGGTTTGATTTTTTTCCTCAATCCAACTGGGCGGTCTTGTATATAGCAGCTTGAAATAGGCCTAGCTATACATGTTTTGATTTTTGTGCTAGACAATCATCTTCGTTGAGTGAAATACCATATTTCAATAATATCATACATGTTCAAAAACATCAATCTTAAAGAGGTATGTAAAATTTCATAATAGTTGGCATTGTTTATGCACTATTACAAAACACAGAGATCCAGAAAAGCAGCATTTTTGCCAAGGAATTTTTTTTTTTCATTGAGTGGTGTCACTAGAGTTAAATATCAGGCAAATCTTAAGTACCACTTCAGGTAATATACCACTTAAACTACTAGAAGCAGTACCTCTCATGATCATGAAGATGCAGGAGAGCAAACAATTGTCACCTTCTTGATACCTATGGTACTATTTTCCCAAGTCTATACAAACTTTAACCCTTCCAAAATTAATTAATGCACTCATTTTTTTTAAGTAGAAAAATAACTGAGAAATGGACACAATTTATTCATCATTTGATTTAAGTAACCAAAACTTATTTCCTTTAAAAACATTTATGGCTTTTACTGGATATTAATTAGTGATATGGCTATCCCATTACTAAATCTCTGCCAAGCACATTAAAATCTAATATGCTACTATTCTCCAAATAACTGTTTGTGGGAACTATGAATAAAGCTCAGGAGAAATCACAGTGATTTGATTTCTCTCTAATATTTCATGTAACTGCAGTTCTCAAAATAATAAAAATGGAAACACAGTACTTTTGGTAGAGTTTATGCTAAAATGTATTGTATAAACACCAAGAACTATGCTTCAGACTTACATCAATTGTGGTGTCATCATATAATATGGTATTATGTTCCTCCTTGACAATTCCCTGTTCTAGTTACTTATATTATCTAGAGGAATGATGACACTAGAGATTATTAGAGAAGTTAGGTGTGAATTAGGTCTCAGTCAAGTCCCTCACCTACCAAAAATTAATTTAGTTCATCAGCAAAGTGTTTTTTCAGTGCAGCTTCCTGGATCATTTCCATCCTCTTTTGTTGTTGTTAAAATAGCTAGAAGAATCTTGTCTTTGCTAGTCTGAACTCTTTGTGATCCATTTAATTAGTGTAATGCAATAAGAAGTCATAGACTCTCACAACCTTAATAGTTATGCATTAGTTATCCATTTAGTACTGCCAGGGACTCCCTTATTCATGCTAGCTTTGGATTTCTACTATCCCCTTTTGCAGATACAGCTAGCATTTTCAGAGTTTTGTAAACTTCGATGCTAACATACAGCTTGTTATGATTTCATCTTCTGCTTTATGTTGTTTCTTGGACTATCATAAATCCAGTGAAAATTGTTTTATAATAATCTTTCACTATCTGCTGAACTCTGTTTATTGGGTTCAAATCATGCCAAGATTTAATTTCTTTGACCACCTACATGGTTTTAAGGGATAAACTCTCTATTCTTCCCCTTTGATTTATTAATGGGAAGAGCAATGGCTCTCAATAGAAAAAGACTGGGAATCTATTCTTTTCTAAACCAAGCTGACTTTAATTCTATTTACCATAATATTCACTGGGGACTTTACGGTTTTCTTTGTTTCATTTCAGCTGGGATGGTAGAAAGTAGTTTGATTCAATGTTATATACTCCTTAAGTAAGTAAATTAAAGAATATATTTGTACAGAAAATCACCATTCTCCCTTCTTTGACATCTTGGATTTTCCTATTCTGACAAAAACAAGTGAATACTTGTTTGTCCTGCAGAGCTGAACAAGCTGTAGACTTGAGAGGGATAAATTATTTTGTTTTTGTGAATCATCACCAAAATTGGCAGCTTCAGTCCTGCTCATGAATCTTTTTAATTGGCAAAATACCTCATTTTAATTAGCATATGCAGAGTAACATTAATCCATATGTCTCCTGCTCTTTAGCTTATTTTGGTAGAAGCACAGTTCTATTCTTTATCTCTGTCTCAGTAGCTTCTCTACTCCTAAATGGTTTTATCACTAATGTTCAATCCACCTAAAATTCTCTGAACATTATTGCTTACTGGCTTGTTACGTATTTCTTCTACAGCATTATTCTACTAAACGTGCTAAAACAGAGGAAGAGATGGCTTGGATGATAACTGTCAACTTTATTACGTAAGATTCCATTTTAGATAGCTTTTAAAGCAAGCAACAATAGCATGTAGCAATTTACAGTGATTTTTGAGTTTGCTGATCTTTGCTGTAAGATCCTAGGAAGAAAAAAAGACAGAAGTTAAAAAAACTTGTGCATGATGGAAATGAAAAGAATCTCATTCTCCTTCATTTTGGAAAGAAGAAAAAGGGGAAGTGAGAGAGAATTTCTGAACATACAAACCCCATAACTATAGCAATATGTTTAAAATGGAAACAAAAATAAAGCTATGGAAAATAAAACAAATCCCTTTCTTAAGGACAAAACCAAACCAAACACCTTTTCTGGACAAGATACTAAATTTCACTGACTGGAAGGGTAGATTAGATAGTACATGGAGTACTCTGATTGCAGAATGGCACTGTACATCTAGTGCAGTGTTCCATGGATTTGTGGTTGTCCCTAGAAGACCATAAACAGAGTCTATGGCAAAACCAGTTATGTTCCTCATAATTCTCACACTTTATCTTGGTCTAGAACAGAAACTGAAAGTAATGAAAGATGGAAACAGAGTGCTTTACAGGAGGCATGAATACAGCTCCTGTAATGAAGAGGAGAATTGTCTTGTATAGTTACTGCAAATAATACAATAAAAGTATTTGTTTTTAAAAAAAAAAAAAGGAAAAAAGATCATATCATGCTAAGGCAGCTGCATTCCTAATATTAAGGAATGCATTCAGAAATAGTTAATTATGAATGCTGAGTTTTGTATTTGTATCATTTCCAGGAATCTTTTTTTGTGGCATGAAGGCAACAGAAAAAACACTGAATGGGTTTAACTGGAAAAAATATTGTGTAGTTAGGGAGAAAAGACAAGTGCAGTAAAAACTGTTGTTTCAAAAATAGTTGATTAATCTACATCTGTAATCTAAGGAGAGAGTAGAACCTCCCAAAACATGATTCATCTCACTCAGTTTATATTCCAATTTTAGGAAACAATGAATCATACCAAAAGGGACATTTATCGGTTAAGTTAAAAGCAGTCTAAATTATTATCTTTTACTGGCTATCCAAAATTTAGATGGTTAGACAATATAAATTATACTTAAAAGATCAAGGAGTCTTCGTTTTCCTGTAACTAATATCTAGTTGGAACTCTCAGTTGTCCAGTGGCAGTAACACAACAAAAGAAAACCTAATCCTATTCAGTATAAAAGTAGCAACCAGCTACAATCAGCAGCAAGTTTCAGAAAATGGAAAAGGACTTGGGAGTGAAAGGTAAGAGGGAGGTGAAATACCAGATCAAAGATCTTTAGGTATAACCTGTACTGCAAAGTATTACTAGTAGCAAAAAATACTGGATAATAATATTACATAAAGTGTTCTTCAAAAAGTATCAAAGAGGTTTCTTTAGTTCCAATTTAAAGATATCTATTTCTTTGATGTTTCTGCAGCATGTCAGGGAACAGCATAAAAAGTAATGTGATCATTTTGCCAGTTTAACATTAGATCAGAGGACTTATCAATAATATGAGATTTAGGTCAGGCAGAAGGAAAATATCAGAAACATTAGTACTGGTTGCAGAATAAGAACAGGCAGAAGGCATAAAAAAGTAGCATGAGCAGATATTTAAGATGGTGTGACCATTTTCAGTAGTTGTTTTGGATGGGATATTGGGATTTTGTTTTAGTTTGGTTTTGTAGCAAAGAGAACAGCTTAGTGAGGTTACACAGTAGTCTGCATTAATTAAATCAGTAAGGGAAAATCCTTTTTAAAGCTTTAACATGCATACTTGACTTAAAGAGAGGAAATAGAGATATCAGGAGTTTTCGCTTTATCCACATTCATTCTAAGACACAATCCACAAGGAAAACATTGTAATATATTACATCCTTTTGCATATTTAATTTTGAGCAATATTTGGGAGACTCCAACTTTAGACAGATTCCAGGCTGAAATGTAACAAATGTCATTTTAGGAACATTCTAGAAAAGTCTAATATCATAAAAGCAAAAATTCTGAAAAAATGTGATATGAAGTTCTGTATTCTCTTACAATAAAATCAAAACTTTGATTCAGGTTTTGTAGATTTTTCTATTTATTTCATTTGTTCTCACTTTAGTATTGCAAACTGGAACAAACTGGTCTAGTAAACCAGCCATGAAACAACAATATATCAAGCAACAGCTTTGCTATCAGCAGAAGATACCATTCTTCCACCCCCATCCTGTATTATGTTATTTTTACTATAACAAATACACTATCTGACAAAAATGTGGAAAGCTTATTTCCACAACTGATTTCCATAAGCAGGTTCATTTTGCTGAATGCCCCAAACATTACTGCATCAAACCTATGTAATTGCCATATGCTGTATTGAAAAGATCTGAAAAAAGTGCAGGCTATGCACTGAATGCTCAGCCAGATATGCTGACCCTCATGCTATTGTCTAAAATATATATCTTTCCGGAATTGTTTTTCTGTCTGATACATGGGGAAGAGTTCCATCTCTAGTAACAACAACAACAACAACAAAACAACCCTGAACTATTGTTTTTTAATTAATTGATTTGTTATTGAGAGATTTGGTGCAACTTTACAGTTTGAGCTGCATCAGTTTTACATCTTTCAACCAGAATTCCAGATGTTCCTGTCTGCTAGTGACAGATGCAATCTGATTTCTATTCTATACCAACTCTGCATTGATATAGCCCATATTTGAATGCATGATTAGTAGCATAGTTACTGTAAATTTTTACTGTGGATTGTACTTTCAGGGTGGGAATGCTTGAAGATTCTTAAGTGCTGGGGGGAATATAATACTGGAAATATATCAATACATCAATAAACTGAAGCAAGTTCTGCCGAGAGGCTAAGGGTGCAGGGCTTGTTCAGCCTAGAGAAGGGACAGCTTTGAGAGGAGTTTGAGACCAAGTTAGCAGGGTGAAGCTTTTCCCAGAGCTGCCTGGAGGAAGGATGAAAGTAAATGGGCATAAATTGAAGCAAGAGTGGTTCAGACTGGGAATAAAGATAAAAACTTTCCCCATATAGACAGGAAAGCAGTGGAAAAGGCTCCCTAGAGAGGTTCTGCAGTCTCTGTCTTTGGGGACTCCAAGACCCAACTGGAATAAACTCTAAACAATTTGTTCGAATTTCAGAGCTGACCTTACATTGAGCAGCAGGTTGGACTAGAGACCTCCTCAGGTCCCTTCCAACCTGAACTCTCCTATGATATTACAGTCCAGCTTCTACCCATTGATTTCTTCTACCTCACCATTTCATAAATTTGTATAGGTGCATCATATGAAGCTAGGAAATAGCTGGATTTTGATGTGATATAATCTTTCTCATAAGTTTTTTTTCTCCCCAGGGAAAGAAGGAAGTGGTCAGGATACTACAGTTTTTATGATACATTACATAGATGTGTAGAATAAAAATAGATTTCATGTATTAATTTTCGTATTTTAAAAAACGTTCAAAAAGTTACTGTGCTGAAGTTATTCACTAGCATTTCATGGAATATCACCATTGAGTAAATTAAGACATTATTGCACAATGGTTACTCAAGTAATAGTCAAAAGCAAAGGCATATGCATCCTAGTGAGAAGAATAGCAAGTCTCCTTATTTTCATGTGGGAAGACTGGTGCAGCCAAAAGGAGTTATGTCTTGAAAAATGTTTCATTCAGGAACTTCTTTGTTATTAATAGAGAGTAAAATTAATGTACTTAGAAAGGAAGAATCCAAGGGTATTGGACACCCATAGTTCTTTGGGGTTGTGTAGAATTATTAAATCCCTGTAGCTTTACATTTATCTTGTTCCATTGTCAATGTTTAATTTTAGCCATTCCTCTCTTTTTTATGGGTGCTTCATCGATCTTAAATATTTTTGTTTCCCAGGTTTTTGTTCCTGTTTCTCCAAAGAAGTTATGAATTGTGTACAAAAAATAAAAGTTCCACTTAAAATCCAATGATGGAAGCCTTTTCAGTCTTAGTCCTCCCACAGAACTTACCGAAAGGATGAACTGTCTGTTTCTATAAACTTTATCTTCTGTGATACAGGGTTAGTACAAGATAAATAAATTCTTTGCTTTAAGAGAGAAATCATTTAACACACTTTTTCCTAACTCAACTTCTTTGACATGTGCAACATCCATATCTGAAATATACTGATACAAAAAAATGTATATATTTGTCTTCAATTAAACTTTACTCTTACATTTATTCACATTTATTTATAGATATAATAGTCAAAATCCTCCTCTTTCTTTAGTGGTTCCACTATTCTTCTTTGCTGCATATGCATACCTGTCAGCACATTAACAGTAAAGGATTTTCTGTTGCTTGTTAATACTGCCTACGCATGCATTACATACATCTTTTTACCTCACATTATTGAAGAAAATGCTTAACCATGCGTGTGTAGTATTTGGATTAATTTTTAATAAAACTGAGTTTCTGGCCCGTCATAGTAGATACTGGGTTTGGTTTCCTTCCTTCTTTTTGCTGAATATAGAGTTAGCAGTTAAAAAAAAACAACAACAAAAAAACCCCAATAATTCCTTATAGACTGGAAAATTGTAAGAAAGGGAGATGAAAAAAGAAAGACAGTGAAGATCAGTACTCCTTGTCAGATGTGATTCTTGCCCCCTTTACAGGTATAAGTAGACTTTTTTCTCTTTTTCTTCTTAATAAGAAATATAAATATTCATCCTATTTCATATTTCTATTAGCCAGTTGCACCAGGTTGAGTATGTTTGGTAACCAATTATAAGTTGAGGGTTTCTGTCTTTATTTTCCTTTATAGATTGATGACAATGAACTAGAACAGGATGCAAGATTTAACTACTGTTATAGATAGATAATCAACGCCAAAATTTAAAACCTTGGGTTCTTTACTCGGGAAAGCCTACTTGTTTCAACTTTCTTCTTTTTTTAAGTTTATGATGGAAGAAAACTACTCTTGAAGGCAAACTCCACCATTTTAACTCCAGAATTTCTCTGAGGAAAAAAACTGAGACTATTTTCTACTCTGTCAGGGTGCACTGAGGGCCGGTGGCTGCCTGGGGTCAGGGCACCAGGAGGTGCAGGGACTGCCCATGGGGGCAGCAGGACACAGGTTGGCAGCCAGGGCCTGTCCCACCACCCCAGCTGGAAAGCCGGGAAGACTGGAGGACATCAGGAGCAGCCACAGCACTGGGCATTGGCCACCATCCTGGGGATAGGGATGGGCCAAAGCTGGGCTGGAACATGGGCCCAGAGGTGGGCCCAACGTGGCAAGGCCCATGGCTGTGCATGGCTGTGGGGAGGTAGATACTAGCACTGATGTGGCATCGCTGGGGCAGGGACTGATGTTCTGGGTGGGGGGTGTCACGACCCAGGCTGGACAGACCAGGGAGTTGTGTTGAGTTCAGAAGTCCCTCGGGCTAAATTAAGGTGAAACAACACCAAACGGTCAGTTAAACATTTTATTCATTGCAGAAGCAGCCTGAACTTGGAAGGTGTTAACAGCAGGTGGCGGGGTTTCTCTCAACAGGAATTGGCATGGAACTACCTCAGTAAATCATGTAACTGGTGATAACCATATATATCAATTCAGGGAAAAAGGAGATCCCTCCCGTTGGGTCACGAGGTTCAGAGCGGACCCCCTTGCTTTCTAGACTCCTTCTCAGAGAAGAGCCCAGGGGCAGCTGGATCCACTCCTAGTCCCAGACTTGGTCAACGGTTTTATGTCTGAAAGGGATGAGTTGTAGGGAATATGAAAAGGAAAGAGAGAGTGAGACAGAGAGAGAAAGAGGAAAAGAAAAGAGAAAGATTTCACTGGTCCTGGGTCCAGCACTGGTCCAGTCAGCCGAGGGGTCCAGTTCCTGTGGGTGCCTGTGCAGGACCTCAGTTTGTGCCCTTTTATCATCTTATTGCCCCTTCTTTGGGCGGGCATTCAATCTCATTAGGCTAATTAGATGCCATGCATGGTTTGTGCTTTCAGACCCTCCGGGAAATGGGTCGGTGGACTTGGGGGTTCTTTGGGGAGTAACTTGTCCTTACCTGCAGACATGACTGTTGTTTGATCTTTGGCCATACCTGGTGAGCTGCCCTGCTCAGTATATCAGAACAGGGAACTGTGCATCCTCCAGCATGGCCTCCATGTCCTGTTGCTGATGTCCCGTGCTGATCTGTGTTGATGGGCTTCTTTTCACCTGTGGTTCCTTGCCAGGGAGGGTTTGTTGTTATGCAGAGTTTGTTGTTATGCAGAACTTGCCCCACCACAATGTTTGAGACATTAACTCTTTCAGTCTCTCACAGTGAGGTCATGGCCAGGGACTGATGGCCCCGAGGGAGGTTGAGCGGGAGCAGTCAGGCCTGGTAGTGCACTTAAGACCTTGATATACTGCAGTGAAACTAAAGACATTAATCAAAACAGCAAACAAACAAACAAACAGGTTTCTCTCTTTTCCTTTTCTTTGTATTCATAATTCATCACTTTTTTTCCCAAATACATGCCAACTTCATGTCTCTTTGTTAGATGTAAATAATAGTTCATTTTTAACAACATGAACTTTTATCATTTTTGCTTAATTTTAAATATAATTTTCCAAGTTTGGAGCCTTGAAATTCTATTTGTTCATTTCAATAAAGGAGGATACGTAGATCTTCATAAAGTGCAGAAAAATAGTTTTATTTGGCATTTTTTGTTTTACCCTCTACAATAAACATATGTGAACATGTCACAGCAAAAACATTGGACAGAAACTCATAACTGAGAGGACTAGTCTCATTTAATTGCTTACTACTACTTAATCCTTTTGAGCAGGACAAAAAATTCAATCTGTGGTGCTAGCACAGTCATGAATTACCAGATGTAATTATCCACTATAATTAAAGATATCAATTTTTCAGAAATAAATTATCATTTTATTACAGTCTTTCTCTTATCAGTTGGATATTTTTCTATAGCAGGATCTAAAGGAAGACTGGCAGAATGGATATCAGATGGTTCAGAGGGAGAAAAGAAGAATGAGAAAGAGTTAATGGTAGATTATGTGAAATTAAGAAAATAAATAGTGCAAATGATATATTCATTGTATTTGTCATGTTCATGAAGTCGCAAATATCTTGGTCCACTAACTAGTGAAATTATGTTGGGTATAACCATCGATCTTAAAAATAATATGACTGAAAAAGCAGGGCGTTTAAAAAAAATCTTTAAAATCACTCTTAAAGGGCCTTTTTCCCAAAGAATTTACTAGAAAATTACTCCTGAGAGAAAACAAAAACAAAAATAAGAATGTAGCACATGTTGGCTTATCCTAAATGGCATCAAGATGATCCTGACTGTTTTCTAGTAACAAATGTTTTCACATAAAATGTGAATACATTATCTCTTAAGTAATCCCATGTGTTTTATCTTTCTATTTATAAGAATGTGCTTCACAGGGCAACACCAACTAGTTCTATGAACAACTGATTTATATTGTTTAAAATATGTTTACAGTTTAGTTTGTAATTTTGTATTGAAGTAGACATTAGCCAGATAATAGTAGTCAAACATTAGATTTATAAAATCTCAAAAGAGGAAATATGTAAATTGTTTATAAAATATGAAGTGTTGTAAAAATATTCAGCCATAAGATGTTTTATTTAAACTATATTTGACATTTTCCCATTGGCAGTAACTGTAATTCCTCAAAAAACAATCTTCTGCGTAATCAAACACCTAGAAAAATGTTGACAAAATTAGCACAGGTCACCTTATGTCAGAGGAAGTAGCTCACTGTTGTGAGAGAGACCAGAGAAACTTACCTGGTCTTACCCTCCCCTTTCTGTGTCCCTCTGATTTCTATGAGAAGGAAATTTTTGTGCATTAAATAAAAGATATCGTAATCTAAGACATCATAACCGTGACATACATTGTAACTTTTACTTTCCATGCAATTTAGATGTCTAAGCCAAGAACTGACATTTTTTGGTCACTTGGTAAGGAAAAATTATAGAAACTTTTGCAGCTGCAGCAAAAGCCAATTCAATTGTGGGCAAAGAGAGTAGTCAAAAATATTAGGAATAACTTACAGCTCAAAGTTGCTACTGAGGCTAATGAAACCAAAGGTGTGAATTTACTGTCTTCCAGAAGTGTAACAAGGAATAATGTGGGCTTTGCTCTTTGATTACAAGTTCTTTTGAGAATATGACAAAGACCTCAAATTAATTTATGTTAGTTACTAATCAGAAATTATTGTTTTCAGTTAGATTTACAGTTATACCAGTCCAGACTGAAATCAAGCCTGAACTTAGAGGCCATCAGCAGAATAATCTCCACCACTACTGATTTATCTGAGAACAAAAGAAGAGATAATATGCAAGGAATATCTGGGAACATATGGCAAACAATTTAACAATCACACACTTACAAATTATGATGTCAATAGAAATTAGAGCAGAAGATTGTGGCAGAAATGTGGCTTTGAAATAGTTTAATATATTAAAATAGCGTACATAGCTCAAAAACTATTCAAATTGTCTAAGACCCATGCAGTTTGGTATAGGACTTTTATTATTTCCATTAGCTATGCACAATTAAGCAGTCATATTCTCTGTCTTGTCTGTGCAGAGACTATAAATGAAGACTACAGCTGTCTAATTCTTCATGACCACAGATTTGTGCTGTAAATTTTGCTTGACTTCTTCTTGTGGGAGAAGGTGCTGCAGATGGAGTGACACACTTCACTCTTAAGAGAGAAGTAGCAATATGTTTATTGACATAAAACAGCGATTTAACAAAGTTTGATAATAAATGCAACAGTGGTTTAAAAAGATTCAATGGCAAGGTTCACTCGATATTTACTGCATAGAGGACAGGGTCAGACAAAACTGTCAGGGAGACCCTCCCATTGAGTCATGAGGTTGAGAAAGTACCCCTTGCATTCTAAACTCCTTCTCAGAGGGAAGTTTAGGTGTGACTGGATCCAATCCTAGTCCCAGACTTGGTCAATGGTTTACATCTAAAGGATTATATGTGTGCAATCAATCCTTTATATCACTTAGCTAAGATTTCAAAGTTTAGCATGCCATTAATCACTTATCGAGAATCTGTTGGGGCAAGGAATCTCTCAACCTCAAGAAGTAACCTTGAGAGGTGTCCCAACTCAAGGGCAAATCCTGGCATGCAGCCCTCTGCCATGCAGGAGAGCTCAACAGTTCCTGGGCTGTCCACTGTTTATGGAGTAAGATAATTGACTTATATTTGAATACTAACTACAGACGTTAGTTTCTTTCAAATTTGTCTTGAGTCAGACATTGACTAGCACTGTGGTTAGGTGGGCACATTGTTTAAATTAGCCCTTGGTCATTGTGTTGTTATCAGTCTCCCCTGAGGTCATTTTGAGCCAGATGCAGCCATCCTGACCAGAGGCATCCATTACGAACACCGCTGGTGGTTATCACTTTAGCAGGGTTATGGGAAATACAGGTCAGGCTGGGGGAGATGAGCACACTGCCACAGAAGGGAATGAGTCTTTATGTAAATAATAGTTTGAATAATAAATATGATGTTAGAAAGGCATTACTCCTTTTCATAAATTCTACAAGACTGTATGAGGCAGGAGGGATCCCTTCAGCATTTGGGTACGCAAAATAAAAAAGTAAAGAGAAACACGTAAACCTGTAGTTTTGCTGGAGAAAGAGAGGGTTCATTAGAAGCAGACAAAAAGAGAGAATATTTTTCAATGGATTGGATGTTTTCAAGACATAACCAATTTCCATTCAGACTTTTTGTATAAATCTACATGTTATAACACTTAACAGAGCTTCATACTTGGCATGGCAAACTTGAGTCCTCATTCTGTCTTTAATTCACTCTTTAGAAGGCAACATTCACTGGAAATCTAGGCACTACATTCTTCATACTAGTAAAAGAAAGTGCTACAGACATAAGAAAACACCATTATTTAATATATTTGATAAACATGTCCAGAAGGAAGTCTAAATTCAGCCAAATTTGGAAGCCGCTAACCTTTGAACCCTTATGAAAGTGCTACAGTCATAAGAAAACACCATTATTTAATATATTTGATAAACATGTCCAGAAGGAAGTCTAAATTCAGCTGAATTTGGAAGCCGCTAACCTTTGAACCCTTATGAACAAAAGACATGGAAAAATCTGACTGAGATTTCTGTAGCAAAGATTGTGAATATGTTTGGGTTCTCAGTCTGAAAAAGAGTAAAGGACTTTTACTGGGATTGCAATTCTTTTTGTTGCAAGAACTGTTTCAGCATGGACCAAATGAGGTTTTTTTCCTTGCCGTGTTAGTGATGTCAGGTGCTTAGCACAATGCTTTTTTTTAATGCTGTCACTGAGTGTTTTTCAGGTGAACTTGCTAGCACAGCAGAGCAAAATAGCATTGAAATGCAGAATATGCTGTAAAATCATAGCAATAGAAAGTATAAGAAAATTACGTTCAGGATCTAGACAGAAGCTGAATTTCTAATTTTCTGTCTGTTAATATAGTCATGATCATAGCAATAAAATACATTAAGTTATACATATGAACACTTTGAAGATTTACCTTCATGTCCACAGTGGAAATAACAAGCTTTTCCTAGTGCTTTCCTTTGGAATTGTGTTCTGTATCTATTACCTCTTAACTGTGAAAAAAGTAGCCCCCTAAGATACACTATTAATATAGCCTAAATGGGATTATTTGAAAAACAAGAATAGTGCAAGAAATAAATAATTATTTAAATTAATTAGTTAATTATGACCCTTCAAATGGACATGTTATTAGAATCCAATCTGAATCTGTACTTGACCCCATTTCTCAGGAATTTCACCTCATTGAAACTATGAGATTTGGCTCTCTATGAATTTTTGTTTGATGGCAGAGATAAAAGCATAAATTTTGAACTTTAATACTGTTTACGTTAAGCAGTTATTGTTGTTTTCACTGGGAACAGAATGGTATTCTTACTGTAGATAACAATATTACTGGGGAGAAAGAAGGGTTGATCAGGACTTAGTAGCATTGCACACGTACTTACACCAATGACTGACTGAAAAGGGTTGGGGTTTTTTTGACCATATTCCTTGTCTTATTAAACAGAAGAAAAAAAAGACAAAAAGCCAGAAGACTCTTGGTCATTTTCTAGTTAATTTTGTATTTATTCAACAGCTATAACTATGGTAATGTTTATTCTTCAATTTTTCAATGCAACATGAGAGCATGTGAAACAAACATTATCACAAGTAATCCTTCTGAGAAAAAAATCTAAATACAGAACAAACATCTGATTACCCTAGGGTTATAGGGTTAATGATAAAATTCTATATTTGACTTCATCTCACATAACATTATATACCTCTGTCATTGACTTCTAACACAGAGCTAGTCATCCTAAATTCCTTTGAAGTTAATGGAGGGGAAAAGGAACTCTTGGTTCGAATGTTTTGCTGCAAACGCCTACTTTTCTTCCACTGACTGTGAATGGATCTCAGTTCAGAAAACATAGCTGCATTTATTTGGATCAGTCTCGGCATTAAGAACTTCAATGTTGTCAAGATGCTGAGATGCCAGGATTATAGTTACATCACTGTAACATACCTAAATTATAACTCTTTGTTTCAGTGGAAACAACCTTAGCAAATGACAGACACCAAATCATTCCAAAGCAATTGTGTATGCTGAGAAACTTGAATTTTGAAAAAAAGATAAAACATGTTCTCAATGTATTTCTTCATTATGTGTAAATCAGGTCACCATGTTGATTTTAGCAGTGGTATAAAAATACCATGAAAAGTGTAATTCTACTTCTTTGAGTTTCACTTTCTTTCTCTGCTTGCTTGTCCATTTGCTAGTTGTACTTCTATCCCCGGCTCCCTTTGCCTCACAAGCATTAGACCAAGCAGAGGTCAATGTAAGGCAATGGTCCGTAACTGATGTGCAAGGGACAGTGGTAGACATGAACATGATAGTTCACTTTCAATAAAGATAGCCCTGAACTTAATCCATTTGACAGACTATGACCAGAAAGGATATATATCCCATTTTCTGTAGTGACATTTCTCTGAACGTGCGCTTTACTGTTGCAAAAAGAGAGTTTCCTATAAGACTTCTTTTCTCTAATTATGGGTGTATTACTGGTAATTTTTAGGAAACTTTTGAATTTTTAAGTTCTAAGACGAGGCCACAGCATAGGGTGACAACAACAGAGAAGCTGCTGTCTCCTGTTCAAAAGTTCAGGCTTTCAACAATGCCATTTTTAGTCCTGCTCTACCTATTACAGAAAGCATGTATTGCACTCAGGAAGGACCAAAGGCCGGGGGATTTCTATAACCTGTTATTTCACCCATCTTAAAGTGATTTTGAGAGGTCATATATGTGTCATTATCTCCCACTGAAATCTTAACTATTTCAGATGTCAACTCCTTACATTTTGTCTGCAAGCAAAACCTCATTTTGTAATCAAAGTGGCTGCCATTAACTGGCCAATTAGAAATACAAATTCATTTTCATTGGAATTATTCTCGATTGAGATGCATGGAAATGGAATAGAAAATATAAGCCTATATGACCTGCTTGCCTACTCATTAACCCCAAATTAAATTTATACCACAAAATCATAAAATTAAGTTGCTATATTGCATTTTTCTTATTTTATAACAGGTGGATGAAATTATTTGAATTCTACTTAGGTTTTAGAATATTTATTCTAATTTTATTTTGACAAAATCATAAAATCATGGAATCGTTTGGGTTGGAAGGGACTTTTAAAGATCATCTAGTTTGACCCCACTGCAGGGGGAAGGGACATGCTCCACTAGACCATGTTGCTCAGAGACCCATCCAACCTGACCTTGAACACTTCCAGAGATAGAGTATCCACAACTTCTCTGGGCAACCTGTTCCAGTCTTTCACCACCCTCATTGTGAAGAACTTCTTCTTTATATCTAACCTAAATCTATACCCTTTTCATTCAAAACCAGTACCCATTGTCCTATCCCTACAGGCCCTTGTAAAAAGTCTCTCTCCATCTTTCTTATAAGCCTCTTTTAAGAATTAAAAGGCCACAATACAGTCTCCATGGAGCCTTCTCTTCTCCAGGCTGAACCCCAACTCTCTCAGCCTTTCTTCACAGGAGACATGTTCCAGATTTCTGATCATTTTCACGGCCCTCTTCTGATCAGTTTATATGTTCTTGACTACATCCACTCTTTACTATGCACTACCTTGCCTTCACTGTCTTATGGTCATGACATGATTGCACATACATATATATCAAAAACATACATAAATTACTGTATTTGAATGAAGAGACTTGTTCATATTAAGAAATGTTAAAGAAAGGGACAATTTTTTTTTTCAGTTGCCAAGTATTACTAACAGGATCTCACACACACTGGAGGAAGCTTTATCAGATACAGTGGATTTATTCCTGGAAGAGACCAGTACAACCATATTTAAAATAAACATAATGTGTAGCAATCTCTTGAGTGCCAAGTGCTATCACTGAGTGAAATTTAAAACAAAGGTTATGAACCTAGCTAATAAAATAATTTGTCATACAAAATAGAAAATTAAGCCAGGAAAATTCACTGCTTAAAATTCCATGCAAGTTTATGAAAAGAAGTATGCATCTGGAAACAAAGTTTAAATGTTTGGTCACCAATGGAGAAGCACTCAGTACCCTCCAAGATCTCAAAATCAAGTCCAAATATACCCTTCCCAAAAAGTTTGATATTAGTTCAAAAAGGAAAGTCACAGTATCTTCAAGTAGCCTGTAATGGTTTAGATCCGGCTTTCCCACCGAATGCTCAAACCTTACAGTTTGCAGCCTCTGTTCCCCCTACCCCCTCTATAAACACAAGGGAAAGGGGGAAGGAAGAAGCTACTGAAACACCGAAATGGCCAAACCAAAGTTGTAT
>JANXJC010000055.1:26004300-26068408 GCA_027564655.1 Leptodon cayanensis | reverse complement strand
TGGAATACTGGGAACATGACCACTTCCTTGGTTGTACCCTGGTTGCCAAGGAAGTCCTAGAACCAAAACCACTACATAGCCAGAGATATTTTTAGCACGAGAACAGAATGTGCATACACAAGCATGTCTCTGTCATACAGCAGCTGTGATTCTGCCTTTATTTCACCCTGATCAGTGTTATACTTTCAGAGAACAATTCTGGAGTATAACAGTTGAGCCATTTATAAATAATTATAAAGACAAAAAGAGGTGCTTATTTTATATTTTCAAACTGGTGAATATCGTGGGAATAGTTGCAGGAAAAGGTAGGCTAATTGAAGAACTAGCTGATCTTGTCCATTGTCCCTTTTAAAGAATATTAATAAAGTCAATACACATTTTCTCTGAAATGTTGAAAAATATGCAATTTATTTATTTATGGTTTTATCCATATAATAGAGCTTTTTTAGCAGTCAAGAAGCTTGCCCCTTTCTGCCAGTTAGGGTCACAAAAAGTATCATCTCATTGGAGAATAACTATAAACTGTGAAGCCTTTTAAGAAATTATTAAAAGAAAACAAAATAATAATAAAAATGTTGCCTTCTTTTTTTACATTTATTACCTTCTTTTTCATGTTTACCTAAACATGAAAACCATTGTCTTAGTGTTACTAATGAATAAAATATTCAAACAAGAATTTCAAACAAGATCAGAGGAGGCCAAAAGATCACAGTTTAACCTAAAATCAGTGATTGCTTAAATAACAGATTTAATGCCATGAAAACAAACAAACAAACATGCTAAAATAAGTGGACTAAAACCTGCAAAGATTCAAGTAAAATAGTAAATGAACAGATAGCAAAGGATAATAAATATATACATCTACTGTACCATTTTGTGAATGGAGGCTACATAAAATATCTAGGAGACCTGAGAAATACTATGTGGTGGATGTGACCATGCTAATGAGTTCTGAAGCAGAAGATAAGAGACAATACAAAGCAAACACTATAGGAAAGTTATGAAACTGCATATTAAGAAATTTGAGGAGTAACACCTGGAAAGAGGGCACTAAAAACATATTCTATACCAATTAAGCAAAATGTTCTCCTTCAAAGGAAAAGAACATATTCTGATCAGATAAAGAACTTACAGATATCAACTGTCAGGAAGCAGTTTGAATTCTCCATGGAACTTTCTTGAAAAACACCAATATTTTACCTCTGCAGAAACAAGAGTTTCAAACAGATTTTGTGCATAGTATTAGTTACCAGGAAAACTAGTCATGCACATTTCTTCATTTGGGAAAGGATCTTGGGTGTTGCTGGATGCAAGCTTCCTATTCTGTAACCAGTAGGGAAGGACTCCTCCCTCATCTTACCACCCATTTCATAGAAAAGTCTTCCTGCAGTTTGTTTAGCTGCCCCAAAAATTAGTGCTAACATATTTTGAAGTGTAGTGGATATATGTAACACAGAAATATTAGAATGAAACAATTGGAACTTACTGGCTTTAACAGGAGATTTTACAGAGCAAAACAGAGTGGAGAAAATAGAAGTGAATGTGCAAAGTGAGCAGAGTTCAGTTAAGCCTCTGCAAACTTCAGACAGAAGCCTGAGGGAAGGTTTATCATATCAGTACAAACAAGTACAGCTTACTATCTCTTAATTTATGTTCACCTTTAAGAACTTGTAGTGCGTTAGCCCTGGCTAACAGCCAAACTCTTAAACTGCTCGCTCACTCTCCCCTCAGCAGGATGGTGCAGGAAATAAGAACACAAAAAAAAGAATATGTGGGCCAAGATAAAGACAGGGACATCACTTATTAATTATCATCACAGGCAAGACAACCTCAGCTTGGGGAACTTTAACTTAATTTGTTAGCAGTTAAAATAAAAATGTAGTTACTAATTCAGGTAGCAGAAAACAGAAAGACAAATATTAAGACACCTTTCTTCCCCTCCTTTCCCAGGCTCAACTTTTCTTCATTCCCAACTCCTTTACCCTCCCCAGAGTAGTGCAGGGGAGGTGGGGGACAAGGGTGGTGCAGCCAGTACCTCACAGTTTCTCTCTGCCACTCTTTACTGTCACATTTTTCCCAGCTCCAGCATAGGAGCTCCTCAGGCTGCAGGGGGGAAAAAATCCAGTCTTCTACAGGTCTCTACCTCTCACCCTTTTTACTTTCCTGCTCTCTACAACACTTTCTGCCCTTTCTTAAATACATTTTCCCAGAGGGGCCACACCTATGGCAGACGGGCTCAGCTGTGTTCCTCAGTGGGTCCTTTAGAGCCAGCTGGAGCCAGCTGGAATCAGCAAAGGGCAGCCCCTGGCCTCTTTCCCCAGAGGCCACCCCTGCAGTCCCCTCTGCCTTGGTACCAACACCCAATACAGAATTAAACAGAACTTCACAAATATAAATGAAATGGTAAATATCAGTGTCAAAGTTCTGTCATGCCATGATGAAGAATGAAAAAAATACTTTAGAAGAGTGAAATATTAGGACTCAATGACTCAATTTTTCATTATATTTCCCAAATTGTTTAGTGTTGTCTTATTAGGTATTAATATGTTATCTATGTGGACTTCAGAGGTCCTCTGTTTTGACATGGTTTCTAGCCATTGAAAGGGCACTCAGAAGGCGTTTAAAAAATGGCTTATTCTTTAACCCAGGTAAGATGAATGGGACCATCGTCATGGGCTGCCAAATCTTGTTAGCTCTGCTTCTGTTGCTGATCAGAATGGAATTTAACAAAAAAAAAATATTATTTGGTGCCTACCAGTTGAGCTGTGGTCATAATGGTTTAAATGCAGCTTATAAATGCTTAATAAAATAGATGTTTAGAAGATAAGGTTTATAGTGTACCACAGAGAAGTTTATAAATGATTTTGTGCATTCTAGTTGCAAGTGGTTTATAATGGCAGATAAAACATCATTTGCTAAATGTTTTTAAACAATTTATAAATAAATCACAGAATCACAGAATCGTTTAAGTTGGAAGGAATGTCTTGAGATCATCTAGTCCAACTCCACTGCTCAAGCAGGGCTACATAGAGCAGGTTGCCCACGATCATGTCCGTTCGTGTTTCAAAAATCTCCATAGATGGAGCCTCCACAGCCTCTCTGGGTAGGCTACAGTCTTTGATCAACTTCACAACAAAAAATAAAAAAAAGTGTTTTCATGTGTTCATATAGTATCTCATGTGTATTAATTTGTGCCTATTGCCTCTTGTCCTGGGTACTGCTGAGAAGAGTCAGGCTCAGGTACTTATACAAATTGAGAAGATTCCCTCTGAGCTTTCATTACTTGTCTCCACGATGAAGAGTCTCAGCTCTCTCAGCCTCTCCGCACATGAAGGAAGCACCAGTCGCTGTTTCTTTATTGGTTTTGTGTCTGTACACTGGATTGGCTCCAGTATGTCCATATGTTTTTTGCACTGAGGAGCCCAGAAATGGACAGAGTACTCCAGATGTGAACCTCCTTAATGTTATCTTTATAAAAGTATTTTATATTTTATATTAATTTATTTTTGTTAAAGTACAATAAAGTATTCATATCTTTATTTTTATTGCTAAATCTAAAGTGAAAATTGGGAGTGTGGTTTCTGTTTTACTTGTACAATATAGGTGGCTGAGACACAACTATTTTTAAAAATTATATGTTTGAATATTCAGAGTAGAACAAACCAATTATCACATTTTATAATCCTCACATAAGTTTCTAACATTGCCGAATTGGAATTAGAATGAAAATTCTTCAAGAATTTATATGGTAAATTTATATGGTATCATAGCTATTGACTCAGGAAAAAAGTAGGAAGCTGAAAGCAGCTGTAAATACTATGATATTTTCCCTCAAAAAGTTTGACACACTGCTCACAATAAATCTATGAATAATCTAAGAATCTACTTCATATAGACACACTATACTACCTCACAATATTTGGAATCCATGTGGTGACTTTTATAATATGAAACACTTTACTACACCTTCTTTTTCAAAGTAAAGAGGGATGGTTTATGAAATACTTATGAAGTTTATGACAAAAATATTTGTTCCTCCAATATGATACACAACCCACTGCAGTTACTATGGTGGCTTGAGATTTGTTTCTACTTTAAAAATAAATCTGCAGCACTCAAGTCTTCCCATTAATGCTCTGCAACACTATTAAAGTCATTGAGCTAAGGCATGTTTAATTGACATTTAAATAACTGGTGGCTTCTCAGGCTTTGTTCTTTATGCTCATTGTAAGCAACAAGAGGGCTAGATTTAATAGAAGGTGTTTGGGGATCTTAAAGGAACCTCTGGAAAGTTATTTGTCTTGCTCTACAAATAGGAACCCAAGATAGGCAGATACACCGTTAGATGCGTCTGGTTTTCACCGTTAATGGTGAAAGGAGCTTAGATTTTGCTGTACTTATTGACATTATTTGGAAGACTGAACCAGGTAGCAAGATTTCTTGCTGTTTGCTATGCCATCTCTTGAATTCATATTAAAAATGGTAACTTAAATATTGTAACACCTACTGATATCCAATAAAATAAATCACAGTGCCACATGAATCGCTATTCTTATTAAGCTGTATCCCACTTATTCATCTAGTATTCTAGGAATTATTACCTCTTCCCAAGAAGATACCATAGTGAACCTCTGTTGCTGCTGTATGATTTTTTCTTTATTGGAAAGTTTAGAACACTTCGCCAAAGGTGTTTACTCTGTATTAATTTTTGCTGCCTCTGTAAATATGGCTTTCCTGTTGTGTTTCCTAATAGCAGTTCACTGGGAATTTATCAGATACTGAAGACTTGCTTAATTTTTGACACTCCAGAATCTTAGAAAACCTTATACTACCATACATGAAGCAAATGAAAAGGTTTCTTTGCCTAACCATTAATGGTGGGCCACATTTACAAAGGTCTGGCACTTCATACCCCTTTCAAATATTACATTGTAGACCACAATTCACAAAAGTTTGACCTGACAGACAATAATAGGCACTGAGCTGACAGGCAGGGAAAATAAATCCCTATTATACAGATATAGTGCTCTAATGAGCTGCATAGTCTGTATGCTTACTTCCCAACCCCTGAAAACTGTGAACTAGAAAACAGTAGCCTTTGTACAGATAACTAGGCTTTACATTGGCTGAAACAAAGTATGCTTCAAACTGTTCAAAGATGTTTAACTTCTAAAACAGTTCTGTAAAACTAGATTAATCAGCTAACCATGATTAATTTAGACAATAGCAATGAAGGTGTGTGATTGCTCAGAAGGGTGCACCCTATTAAAAAGTTGCTTCATATTTCCAATTTAGTATTTCTCACAGGCTATTATTGGCTATTCCACTGCATAGTTCATTTATATACTACTTGGAGTCACAGCGAATTTACGAATGCAAAAAACTTGAATACAAAATGGTATTTCACTTTAGAAGACTTTTCATCTAGAAAATACTTGGGCATCTCTCTTTCTAAACAGGCAGCAACGTGGTCTGCTAGTATCTTTGACAACCTACATTCTAATGTACATCTGTAGAACATCAAGCCATGGCAGATGACAAGACAGGCAAAAAATTGAGTAAATCTTTCACAGAATCACAGACTGGCTGAGGTTGGAAGGCAATCCTGGAGGTCATCTGATCCAGCTCCAGGGCAGGTTGCCCAGGACCATGTCCAGATGGCCTTTGAATATCTCCAAGGACAGAGATGCCTCAGCATCCCTGGGCACGCTGTTCTAGCTCTCAGTCACCCTCACCATAATAAAATGTTTCCTTATGTTCAAATGGAGCCTCCTGTGTTTCAGTTTGTGCCCATTGCCTCTTGTCCTGTCAGTGGACACCACTAAGAAAAGCCTGGATCTGTCTTGTTTACACCCTTCCTTCAGATTTTTATACACATTGATAAGATCCTCCTGGACCTTCTCTTCTGCGGGCTAAACAGTCCAAATTTTCTCACCCTCTCCTCATATGAAAGATGTGTCAGTCCCTCAATCATCTTAAGCGTTTGTTGGACTCTCCAGTAGCTCCATATCTCTGCTGTACAGTATGTCCATGTGTCTCTTTTACTGGGGAGCATCGAACTGAACACCACGGGTCAGGAGTAGTCAGCATGACTTCACCAAGGGGAAGTCATGCTTGACCAACTTGATAAAATTGTATGATGAAGTGGCTGGCCTGGTAGATGAGGGATGAGGGCACAGCAGTAGATATTGTCTACCTGGACTTCAGGAAGGCCTTTGACACTGTCTCCCATAATATCCTCACAGAGAGCTGTTGATATATGGGCTGGAGGAACAGACAGTGAGGTGGATTGAAAACTGGCTGAATGGCCCAGCCCAGAGGATGGTGATCAGCAGCACAAAGTCTAGTTGGAGGCCAGTGACTGGTGGTGTACCCCAGGGATCAATACTGTGTCCAATCCTGTCAACATTGTCGTTAATAATCTGGATGATGGGGCAGAGTGTACTCTCAGCAAGTTTGCAGACACAACCTAGCTGGGAGGAGTGGCTGATAAATTTGCACCCTCAAGGGAGGGTGCAAAAAGGACAGAGCTAGGCTCTTTTCAGTGGTGCCCATTTGACAGGACCAGAGGCAATGGACACAAACTGAAACAGAGGAAGTTTGGTCTGAATGTAGGGAAATACTTTTTACAGTGAGGGTGACTGAGCACTGCCACAGGTTGCTCAGAGAGGCTGTGGAACCTCCTCTCCTTGGAGATATTCAAAAGCCACCTAGACGTGGTCCAGGGCAACCTGCTCTAGGTGGTTTTGAGTAGAGGTGGTTGGTCAGGATGACCTCCAGATGTTCTTCCAACCTCAACCATTCTGTGCTTCCATGATTCTGTGACAGTGCTCCAGATGGGGCCTTAGCAGTGCTGTGTAAAGGGGAAGGATCACCTCCATCGACCTGCTGGCAATACTCTGCCTAATGCAGCCCAGGATACCATTGGCCACCTTTGCTGCAAGGACACCCCAAGGTCCTTTTCTGTAAATCTGTTTTCTAGGTGGCCAGCCCCCAGCGTATAATGATGCATGGAATCATTCCTCCTTCAGTGTAGGACCTTGCACTTCCCTTTGTTGACTTTTCATGAGGTCACTTTGTGAATTCATGTTGACTACTCCCAAACACCTCCTTGTCCTTCATGTATCTGGAAACGGTTTCCAGGATTAGTTGCTCCATCACCTTTCCAAGCACTGAGGTGAGGCTGACCAGCATGGGTCCTCCCTCTTTCCCTTTTTGAAGATAAGAAAGATATTTACCACTGTTAACTCAGAGATGCTCTGCTCTGGAGCTTTAGGAAGAAACAAAAACAGTTTTCTTGGGAACACAAGGAGTTAATATATTTATACGAGATACCACATGCAGTAAAAGCTAATCAGGTTTTATTTATTGTCTGGAAGTGATATTGATTATTTTTTTCGCTGACACTCCATCTCCTGTAGAAGAAGGAAATGCCTTCATTGAAACTACTGTCAACACATTAAAATACATCCTGTTAAACTAAATTCCTAATTGTTACTTTTTTTTTTGGTATTGCTAATTATTGTTTCTATTTGAATTACTGCTGAGACAAATGTTCTGTTAGCAGAATTCTATAAGAATGTTGTATTAGGGTATCAAAGCTTAACTTTACTATTTAATGATTTACAAAGGTTGTTACAGAGCTTACTGTTATAATTAAGTTCAAACATGTTGCCCTTTCCTCTGACAGTAGTGTCCTAATGATGATATCACCATTATCTCTATCCTGAGCATTGTGAGATGTCTGAGGCCTGTCATTGGCTTATCAGCAGACAAAAAAACAATGAAGCAGAGTACATACTCTTAGGGTTACTTCCTTTACACATAACAACCAGAAGACAATGCTTTCAGAAGTAGAAACAGCTGAGGAAGACAGGCAGTAACATCTGTTAAAGATGGCTGTTAAGGGCATCGAGGACTGGTTCTTTTGAGACCTTACAGAAGGCTACTGGTAGGGGTTCTGAGAGGATATCTCACTGTTGGCTACCTCAGAGCAGCATCAAGCATCGTTTAAGTGCTCGACTCCATCTCTTATATGTTACACAGCTACCCTGTGGCAATTCCAAATACAAACCAAGCCTTAAAAATCAAGCTGTGGTAATGAAAGTTGGTTTGGTTTTTTTTTAACAAAATAAGACAATAGTAACTGTTTTCCCCTCACAAATTCAGTTGTTTTTATAGCTGTTTTTTAGACCAATTGTAAGGAGTTCATTCATTTAGAAGATGATTCTGAGATCTACACTCCTCTGATGCTTCATTTCCTATTACATGTTTTCTCTCTCTTTTCTATCAATGCAGAGAGCAGGTGTTCGGTAGCTGCCAGCTGGCTTTTCATGGACAGAGTATAGTATAATGTAGAAAATACATTAAATCCCTAATTGCACTGGGTAGGCAATGCATAGTATTGAATTTACTCTCTGACAAAAAGACCAAGGTAAAAAAAAAAATAAAATTCTTTCCTTTGTTTTTAGAAGTTATAGAAGTTCCTCCAGCATAAAACTTTCCAGATAATCAGATTAAAATCGTGATAGAGTCCTACTAGCATGATCAAAAAAATGACCTTCCTAAACTTGAAAGTATCTTCACCTTTAGGAGTTTAACAGATATCTCTAATTACAGAAAACCCCAGCAAACAATTTTAAAGGAAAATTGGAAAGAGAGTGTGGACAACACATAGTACATCCCCACTTAAAAAAAAAAAAAAAAAAAAAAGTAGAAACTGTTATTTTAACAATATTATTAAATGGAACAATTTTATTTCTGTTTATGTTTCCTCTTTTGGAAAATGAGAAACAACAGGTTCTAGTGTCAGAAGTGAGGTGCTATGCATGAATTAATGACAATAGACAAGTAAATGTAAACAGGCATACCTAGCCTTTGCTTTTCTGGAATAAAAGGCTTTGGATTAAATAAATGCATTTGTAATGAGTAGGAGCTCAGGGATTAAAGATGAAAAGCACTGATGTAGAAATGTATAAAATCCCAAGAAAAAAAAAACGTGGAAAGATGATGATTTAGCAACATCAAAGATCAGCCCATTCCAAGGAGAAAAAGAGGCGACCCTTCCCCCTTTGACTAATGACTGTCTACCAGCAAAGACACATTAAGTGTCTCATCTCAAATAGCAAGCATATCCAATGTTAATCTGGGAGATTATTAGTCTTGGCCATCTATTGAATATATTTACAGAAAAAAATAGTTGCTTTGTATTCTTAAACTATGCATGACCTTCCTGAAGAGTCACTTTGCAATTTGGAAAAGGTGCTTGTATTGTGACCCAGAGACAAAAAGTTATAAGACCGTCTGGGCTGATAGCACAAATATGCAAAATACACACATTTTACATCTGTAAAAACTGCTAGAAGATTACATTGTTAGAATACTTTAATCCATTAAACAATCCAGAGCTCTTCAATGACAGATTAAACAATTTTGTGTGATTCATTGACAGACTTCCATCAATTTGTCAGTCTCTGCCTTAATCCTTTGGATGTAATTTTTTTTTTTTTCATTCAAGGTTATATGGTCAATTCACTCAGGACAAATGACTTGCCCACCTTTTTTTTTTTTTTTTTTTTTAATATCTAGCTTAAAATGCAATTGTTTTTAATGATGTACTTGCCCTTGGTAGCTTCTTCCAAATAAAATTAATCTTTGATGGTAATATTCTCCACATGCTGTATCATGTCAAGAACTATAAATGTTCCATCACTATTTTTATGTTACTTTATAGTTGTAGAAGGACTAGCAATTTATTAGCCCTTTTACATTGTCATCATTATTATGTATTTCACATGGTGAATAAATGATGAACTGTTGTCACAGAAAGCATTTTATTACAAAAAAAACCCAACTCTACCCTGTCAGAAAGTGTGAAAGCCCATAGCTCTGCTCTTACCTGAATCCTAGAACAAGAAAATATGGGCTGTTTTGAGCTTTTGGCACCATTCAGAGAATGTTGTTACTGTGAACTGCAGTTTAGCTCGCTCTACACAACCAAATGTGAGTGGGTATGTACTTGAGGTCCTACAGTCTCTTATTCCCCTGCATCACATGCACTGCTTGAAGAACAAGAATACTTTTTTTCTTCTTAAAGGTAGAAAAAAAAAGAAAAAGAAAAAAGAAGAGAAAGTGGGGATTGCAATTGTTACTGGTCTCAATATTAAAAAGGGATGAAATGCTCTAGCAGAAGTATTTTCAGGCAGCCTGTATTTCACAAATTAAAAAGTATATTCCTTGTCCTATGAATGTGGACATTAAATGAGTTACAGGAGTTAATGGTTATGTTAAATTAGTTTTCCTACCTGAAAACATATGTACTAACAAGCAAGAGGGGCTTGTAAGTTTAGGCTTTGTGGAAAGGAGGGAGGGAAGGAAAGAAGGAAGGAAGGAAGGGGAAAGGGGCAGACAGACAAATGTTCATTATCCAGAACTTCATATTGGCTAGAGTTTATATTGCACTAAAACACTATTGTAGAACCCATGGAATATTATATATTTTACTGGGCATCATTTGAGGAAATATGTGTGCTAAGATCATACTACTCATCCTCTCAGAAAACAGCATAAGAACAAATGGTCAATGATTGACCTGCTATTAGTATGCATCCCACAGCAATATGTCAACAAGATGAAAATGGTTTCCAATTCCTCCATCAGGATTACATTATTAATATATAAAATTGCAGTCATAGATCTACAAGAATCAGTTCAGTCAGTGGCCAAGTGTCTGAATTATAGACAGAGTTTATATGACAATCAACAAATATTCAGTACAGCTAATATGCTCATAGGGAAAATTTTCAATTGCTTCTTCTATACAGCACACTACATGAAAAGACATGTATGAAATATGTAGTTACAAGCGTTGTTTGGTAAAAAAAATACATCATTTGAATCTGTAGGCGTGAATGTCATACTTAAGGAGCTGGTTGTATTAACTGCTCAGAAATACTAGAGAGAGATCAGAATGATTTGATTACTATAGTAATTATTTTAAAACTGACTAGGTAAGATGCAATAAAGTGAAAATAGCTGGGCCATCATAACACTGATTGATATATGACTATTATATTGAAAAGACACATGCTTCATAAATAAGTGTGAAGAGCAATGACAAGGGTTATGATCAGACACACTTTTGGTGTTTCTATTAACAATATTTTATCAAATAATATCAATTACTAAAAGCTGTTCTTGATGCACAGCTTAAGTGAGAATTCCAAGAGGAGATCAAGAATCATGCTTCTTTAAAAATATGAACTGCAATAGATCCTATGTAATCAGCTTAGTATATATCAATCTTATAAAATTTATGATTAAAGATACACTCTTGTAGACCATCCAAGCAATAATAATAACAAACAGAAAGTTGTCTCAGAAGAAATGTAATGTATCAGCATTTCGCAGGACTGACCTATTTTTTAACCTTCTGCAAGCTAAGAGAATATCAGTCCTGATACCATAATTCTGCAAACACTTTCACTTATTAGTTTATATCAAAATAGAAAATGCATATATATGCTTAACAATTTAAGCACCTCTGCTATTAGTTGCCTCTAACGTGTTACACAAAAATGCAGTTCTAACATATCAAACTCTAGAAACTGGTTAAATATTGTATTACATCTATGTGAATTCCTCTTAAATTTTTGGAATTTTTAACTGATCTCCCCTTACTACTGGTCTATTCCAGATATAGTAGTAGAAAATATATACGGCGTCGTTTGCTATTGAGCTGGTCAGGAATAGGCTAGCAATTTTATCTTTACGAAACGTTGATTCATCAAAGCCAATTTGTTTGGAGTAGAAACATATCAATTTTGAATGTTGCTTTGATCACAAAAGATTTCCTAATTCTTCCTCCTCACACATCCACAGCCAAATCACACATCCAAATCATGGGTCATATTGGCTTCTTAGGAAATCAGTCTTTTACTGTTTGAAAATATTTTCTGACACTCTTCTGTTCAGCTACAGTTCATCCCATGCTTGACTTTCACTTAAAGCTGTATGCTTTCTTGCATATATGTTCTTGGATGTAACAGTAGGGAGAAGACAGCAGGGAGGCATATTGACAGTCCATCAAAAGGCAAAAAGTGCCTTTGAATAACTCTTTGCAAGGAGTATAGAGACAGAGAGAACAGGCTTTTTACTGCAAGTGCTTTGCTTGCAGCAGAACAAGGGTAGTTCCTGGGAATGAAGACATCCAGCTGTGGGGACCCTCTGAGTCAGGAGCATCACCTATGGGGTATTGATGAGCCATCATGGTTATTCTCTGAACAGAGTGCTTCAGCCAAAAGCCAAGGAACAGACAATCCGAGCAACAGGAGTCATGGGTAATACATCCAGAGAACTAAAAAAGATAAAGGATGAACAACACAAAGGATAAAAAAATCCACAGAACTAAAAAGGATAAAACCTCTTGTCTTAGTCATGATAGGAGGAGGAGGGAGCATCCTTCTTGGATTGTGTTCTAGACACCATGGCCTAATGAGCTACACATGTACCTTACTCCTTTAAAGTTCTTCTTTTATGGAACTTCACCTTCTCCTCTCAATGTCTTTGCCAAGCTCCTTCTGTAGCTGCACCTGCAGTCACTGACTGTAACTTTTTCCTAGCCAAACCCAGCATAGTCAAGGCCTGTACAGTGAACAGCCATATCTCAAGAAATAAGAGAAGAGTATTTCTTGGGGGCTGAAGAGATATCAGCCAAAGCTTCCTGTCAGTACACAGAAAAGGGCAAAAACTGTATCGAGACAACAATCATAGTAACCATGCATGTCCAAAAGGGATGGCTGATCATCAGTGAAGTGATTTGTAAGAGGATATGAAGATATTTCCTACTGTCTCTTAAACCAAACTTGAAACAGTAGCAATGACTTAGACTTATTCAAATACCTGTTTCCTTAAGGGAAAGGACCTGAAGGGGGACTGTCATTAGTTCATTTAACATGTCCGCCCAGCATTGCTGCTGCAGCTACAGAACCAATTTTAACACTTTCCCACTATGTTACCTTGCACATTGCCCAAACTCATATCTGAGAGGTGGGTTGGTCATCAGGTACCAGAGAGTCATTCAGAAAAACACAAGGAGGAACAGTAATAAGGCTCAGATACTGAGGAGATGGGGACACTAATTTGTTATCCCCCTCTACGAGACAGATAAAAGATCAGTATAGTTCTTCATACAAGAGTCCAGACCTGGGGAAGGAAAGGTTTATGAGATATCTTTTCTTTAGAAAGCTGTGAACCATCTGTGTAGTAGAGACCTTTGGCACCAGGTATACTATATCTTACCCTCTAAACCTTCCTCCCCTCTCCCCACTGCCCAAAACCCTAGAGGGGCATCAGGAATCGGAGCACCAACTTCCTCAATCTATTGATTCACAAATATTTTACTGTACTGATTTACTGACACAATAATTATCAGGGTTTTGATTTCCATGAGAAAAACATTGAAGTTAGACATTGTCAACACTTAGCATTGCAAAGCTAACACTTCATATCAACCAGAGCATTTCTTATGTAAGTCTAGCACCCCTAAGTTACCATAGTTTCCTGTGATACAGTCAGCAGGATCTATGAAATAAACAGGTGACTTCAGTAAAACAACAAATGCATGAGGTGGTGCTGACTTAAATTCCCATCACATTGTTTTCAGACATTCACTGTGAAAAGTGACAGTGCTTGAATAGTGTCAGATTTTTAAAACCTGAAATAGGATGCAGGAGAGGAATTACATCGTTATGACGCTCATAAGATATTGAGATCTCAAAATCTCACTGACTGAAACAGTTGTTTTTATTTTAGCACTTTGATATATATGATACAAATTTTTAAAAAACATGTTACATTTTCCTGATACAGTTTTATTAATATTGAAAATATATATTTATGTAATAATAATTTTAATACTGAATGAACATTAAATATTTAGAGTAATTATTCTAAGGATTCAATTACCATAAATGTATATTAAAGTGTACACATTTGCAAAAATTATGTTTTGGCTTCATTAATAAAATATTCTTTTTTGGAGTGCAAGACTTACAGAACTATTTATATAACAAGGCATATGGACTACTTTGAAAGTTTAATAGGTACATACTATTTAGAATCTTTTAGAAGACACGTCTGATTACTGTGACTAAAATGGCAGATGTTACTCTTCATTTCCAAAAACAATCTCAGATTTTGCTTGCCTTCTCATTCAAATGTTTTCTTGACAGACATGCTAAATAAGCCTTCTATTAGCTTAGAAAATTAATCCTATGGGTTTTTTGTAAGCATATTTATTTTGAAAACAAATGGAACTAGGTGAACATAGATATATTTCACGAGCTGTTCTGTATTTGATATAAAAATCCCTAACATAACTCCCACTAATGTCTGCAAGATTCTTTCTGTTGGTAACTATGGTTGTTAAAGCAGGTGTCTTGCACAAAAAGTTGTAGGTGTAATATTTCACTCTTTGTCAGGTCTCTAGAGACTGGCATTTATAATATGCCCAAACTTTATGACTTATTTTTAACTCCATTTGCATTTTGTTTTTATTTTCCTGAAGTCATACAATTTTATGAAAAATTCCCCTTCTCCCCATGTCTTCTTTTTTAAGTAATTATCATTGCAAAGAATGTTTGAATTGTATTTGAAAAGCAAATATGTAAATAGACAACTGTTCCACGATGGTTCATTTCATGATGATTCATGTCCTTTGTTCACTATTGATTTAGCTTTACTGAATCCCACCATAAAAAATTGGCAGGTGTTGCTGTTTCAGCATTTAAGAATTGTAGACTAAAACTATGTAACATTAAGTATCGTAGAAACATCTAAGAACAAGGTTTAGAATCTGGGTGATGATTACACATAGATAAAATGCACAGAACAAGGATACTATGTAGCTCAACAGTAATAACAGTAAATATAATCTGGTTGCTGTGGTTTTATTTGTAAACATTACAGTAATTATGAAAATAGTCCCATGCAACTTGCCTATAACTAAATTGACATCCTTATGGAGTTGTTATATAATTTCTCTCCTTGTTGCACAGGCATTATGGACAGTTTATTTAAAAGCAAGCAAACAAACAAACAAACAAACAAAGTTGATTTATTTGGTCCTTTGAATAGGGTAACTCTGATGCGGGGAATGTCTGAAACAGGAGTTAGTCACTGTCCGGATGGAAGTGTGAGTCTCTGTTGCAAGATTCTGTAACAGCAACTTCAGCTGGATCAGGTCTGACTCTTCTGCTGAAGTCTCATACTGCAAGTGGCCATAGTCCTGTGTGACCACCTCAGCACATGTATGATCCATTGCCATAGATTTTCTTAACTCACATGTAAAACAACTCCTAACTTTCTTAAGTATGTACAAAAGACTGTCCTATGTGACCATTTCTGCATCTGAAGGAAGTATATATTGCTTATTTACAAGACTTTTATCTACATACATGTTGATCAATTTTGTAGCAGGAACCAACTAGGGGAGTACCTGGATAGGCAGACCAGATTCTCCTCTCAAGACATTAGTTAACATAGTTAAACAGAGGACTTTGTTCTTGCACTGCCTGGAGGGAGCTTTCAGGACAGACTGAAATTCCCACCTAGAGAAACCCTGCACCAATTAATCAAGTTGTGGGTGTTGCTGAGTTCAATCAGCACCAGTTAATCAAGTTGTGAGATCTGCTAAGAGTTCAATTAGTCACCTAGTACCAAGTCCCTTCATTTTCTCACACCTGTCCATTATCTTGTATATGCAGGTGACTGGCTGGAGAGTTCCTGGACCAACCAAAGAACTAATTTTCCTCAGGAATATTCAGGTTTCAGTTCCAAGCTGTTCATTTGGAATACTATCAATTAACTATTTTTTAATAGATTGAATAGTCTACAGCTATAAGTTAGCTGAAGAGTACACACAAGAGAAATACTGATTCGTCATCCCAGCATGATTTTATGGCTGAAGAATGTGTCTGTCCTCAACAACCTAAAGGACCTACCAAATCTGAGTATTTCCACATTCTGCTGTTTTGGTTTTTTTTAATTTTTTTTTTTAAACTAACGAACACATAGAAGGACCACATAACAGTAATGTAATTCTCTATATTGAGGAAGATACATTTTTCATTGGAGTACTGGGTTTTCAGTATATACATTAAAAATTAGATTTTTCTCCCTACTATAAGCTGTTCATGTATATCATAGTATCATAAAATCATAAAATGGTTTTGTTTGGAAGGGACCTTAAAGATTACCTATTTCCAATTCCCCTGCCATTGGCAGGCATACCTTCCACTAGACCAGGTTGCTCAGAGACCCATCCAACCTGGCCTTGAACACTTCCAGGGATGGGGCAGCCACAACTTCTCTGGGCAACCTGTTCCAGTGCCTCACCACCCTCACAGGGAAGAACTTCTTCCTTACATCTAATCTAAATCTACCCTCTTTCAGTTTAAAGCCATTACCCCTTGTCCTATCACTACATGCCCTTGTAAAAAGTTCCTCTCCAGCTCTCTTGTAGGCCCCCTTTAGGTACTGGAAGGCTGCTATAAGGTCTCCTCTGAGCCTTCTCTGTCCTAGGCTGAACAACCCCAACTGTCTCAGCCTGTCCTCATATGGGAGGTGCTCCAGCCCTCTGATCATCTTCATGGCCCTCCTCTGGACCCACTCGAGCAGGTCAGTGTCTTTCTTACACTGGAGGACACAGAGCTGAACACAGTACTCGAGGTGGGGTCTCACAAGACCTGAGTAGAGGGGTAGAATCACCTCCCTCAACCTGCTGGTCATGCTTCTTTTGATGCAGCCCAAGATGCGATTGCCTTTCTGGGCTGCAAACGCACATTGTTGGGTCATGTTGAGCTTCTCATCAACCAACACCCCCAAGTCCTTCTCTGCAGGGCTGCTCTCAATCCACTCATCGCCCAGCCTGTATTTGTGTTTGGGATTGCCCCAACCCATGTGCAGGACATCGCACTTAGCCTTGTTGAACTTCATGAGGTTTGCATGGGCTTACCTCTCAAGCCAAGGTCCCTCTGGATGGCATCCCTTCCCGGATGGCATCGCTTCCCTCCAGTGTGTTGACCACACCACACAGCTTGGTGTTGTCAGCACACTTCATCAGCTGAGGGTGCACTTAATCCCACTGTCCATGTCACCGATAAAGATGTTAAACAGTACCGGTCCCAATACCGACCCCTGAGGAACGCCACTCATCACTGGTCTCCACTTGGACATCAAGCTGTTGACTGCAACTCCTTGAGTGCGACCATCCAGCAAATTCCTTATCCACGGAGTGGTCCATCCATCAGATCCATGTCTCTCCAATTTAGGGACAAGGATGTTGTGCAGGACAGTGTCAAATGTTTTGCACAAGACCAAGTGGATGATGTCAGTTGCTCTTTCCTTATCCACCAATGCTGTAACCCTGTTGTAGAAGGCCACCAAAATCTGATAACCATCCCTGATTTTACTCCTCTAGCAAAATTTAAGATAAAAATATTAATGATATCAAGAAAATAAGCCTGACATACTGACATAAAATGATGTTTACATTAAATATCACTGAAGAAACAAGGCTAGTATAATAACATTCAAGAGTCAAGACAGAAAGAAATGCTAAAATTTCCTAGCATTTTTTTACACATACATATTACATATTTACACTTCTGCTACATTCTACCCAATTCTAAAAAATGATGTCTTGGAAGATTATATGGATAGCTAAAAGTTACCTTATATGTAAATACTGTTATGTTTTAGAAAAATTCTGTTCTACTTATACAAACTCTTACCCATTAAACTGTTACAATATTTGGATTTTTTTATTTCTTTCTTACTGCTACATGGAACATTGAAAGTGTTTTCATTTATGGATGTATATGCATATTTTAATTGAACTTTCTCCTTAAAATTTATTTTTTTCTTAATTTAAGATTGGATCTTTTCTTCTAGATAAATCATTCATTGTGGATTTATTGTAATAAAGTTTGATTTTTTTTTAAAAAAAGGCTTTTTACATATTTTCTATTTTTCTTAATAATTGCAACTTGTTTATACAGTTGCTATTCAATTATTAAGCTGTATAGCAAAGCTGTGTATGTCTTAGTCCGGCATTTATTGATTCTTTCATAAATTATTTCCCTTTAGAAAAGTCCTTGCAGATATAAAGTACTTATAAGAAGTTTTTACTAAATAAAGCAGCCAGAAACTTACATAATGACATTCCTTTTTTTTAAATATGTGTGAATAGAAAATTATGGAGTTTAAAAACCTTGCCTTTGCATTGAAAACTGACCAAAAACAAACAAACAAACAAACAAAACAAACCCAGATATCCTTAAAATATCTATATAATAAAAGTATTTTTTGATCTTTTACAATTGTATTTTAAAAAACCTGAAGAACACTAAAACAAGTGCTAAGTTGTCTCAGAGGCTATAAAAGTCCTTATCGTCCTGTCTCCATATCTCTTCATGGTACAGTGTAAACTTTTCCTTATTATTCTCTAAGTTCCTTTATTAAAAACAAACAAACATATAACAAAATAGTGTTTCTTTCCACGGCCAGAGTTTAAACATTCTCGCTTCCAGTTTATGAAATAACACTTTTTAGTAGACATACTAGTTTCCTTGTTTATCTCCTTATGACATAATAATTGAAAAACTATTGTTACACCAAAATAAATCATTTGGTCTAATATAACATATTTCCTCCCACTATCACCTTTGTTTCATAGAAGCCTTCATTCTCCAATATGGACTGATAATCTGTTCTGCCACATCACTTCATAACTTGTAGGGAAGAATTTTATGATATTCCTTTGTCATTGACACTTGCTCAGTTATTCTTAAGTACATTTTTACTATTTGTTATCCTCTTGATGTTAACTGAAAGTTTAGCACTATGGGGCAGAGGTTAAGTCCAAGTGAATACTGTGACTCAAAAGAAATACAATATAGGTGTTTCTTAGGGCCCTAGGCTGCTGAAAACAGTAGTAATGGAGAAAATTGTTTTCAACAGCATGAAGAGTCACCTACAGAAGAGTCACACAGGGCAAAGATGCGAGCACTTTCACCTTGACTCCTCTTTGGAAAGGTTGGTGAAAGTTCTGATTCTCCATTACTACAAATCCTGCAGACATTCTCAGCCTCTCTTTTTGCCCTTGGCCTTTATGACTTTGTTGCAACATAACCCAGTGGAAATGTCCAGGGCAGCTGATAGTGCAGTGAGTCTTATATGGTCTCACTGAGAAGTGTGGAAATCATTCATAACATCAGAAATTTTATACTTGCTTCAAACTGAAGATTTAATGGTCTTTTGGGAAAATGGTTGCTGGTTTAGAGGTAGGTTCATAGTTGTGGGGGACAAAAGGGTCATTAGCAGTGTCATGGTTTAACCCGGCAGGCAGCTAAACATCACACAGCTGTTCGTATCTGCATAAGAAAACCTATACATATTAACTCCATATCATTTGGTTCTAGGAAAAAAAAAAATCAACAAAAACCAGGGAGGCAGAGAGAGAGCTTATATGAACTCATTGAAGTTTTTTACTGGTAAATTTAAAATTCTTAACTGGGAAATAAGATAACAAAAGCTAATGGAATAAAAAACCTCCAACTTTTATAAATATATCTAAAACTTTGAAAAGTAATAACAATTCATTCTGAACAAGAGATTCAAATCTACAGCATCTTGTACAAAGTCTAATCCACTGAGCCTCTCTGTACCCTGTAGTCCTACTGAAGTAATGAAAACACAGGCTAAAAATGCAAAGAGATAATTTCTAGATTTTGTTTGCCTTGTAGTTCTCTGGGCAGTCAGTCTCTGAACTACAGCCATTCAATTCTTGTGTTACCCTAAAAGCACAGCCTTTAGATATAGACAAAATAATTCTGAATATTATTTTTCTTTCTTTTTCCTTTTTTCTTTTTTTTTATACCCTTGAATAATCCCCATGGAAAGCCATATTAATATTAGGATTTTCTGTAGTTCTCATCAGCTGAATATCAGGATGCCTATTGTCACCGTTCAGTGTACATTCCAAATATGAAAGTGCTCAGCTTTGGATAGAAGTGTCACTGTAAAGGAAAATCAGAGTGCTTTGGGGAAGACTTTGTTCAATAATCACTGCTTCTGATGGCAATCTGTGAAATCATGTTTTATAAAACTTGCAGAAGAAAGCCAAGCACAGATGTTTCTTCTTTTTTTCCTCTTTTTTTGTTTTTTCAGTATCATCTCTTTGCTTTTGTTATCTTTGTTGCCTATACTCCACATACAAAAATCTGAAAGGTTTTTAGTAACTGTTCATGGAAGAATGAAAGAAGAATGATTTATAGAAACCAGTTCCTCACTTGGATGCATAAAATAAAAAGCGGTCATAAAAAAAGCAAACTCTTAGTATGAATAAACCCTACATATGCAAATTTGGAATAGTAATATCTAACCAAGTCAACCATTGCTAAAGATGATTAACTTAAAGCTATGCTATAGTGAGTATATCACAGTTAGGTTCACATAAACAAAAATATTGTTTTTCAGAACCTCTAAATGAGAATAGACAGAAAAGAGTAAAGATTAAAACCCGTAGCATTTCTCCTTCAAAAACATGGATAAATACCAGGCATATCATGACAGTTTGTCCATATCTAAGACCTCTATTGGATAGGATTATTAAAAACATTAAGCTAACACTAAATGCATTCAAAGCTGAGGGGAAAACTCTGACTTATTCTTTAACCATCATGGGAAAAGATGGCACACATTTCCTAATTACCTATATATATTAAATGTTAGCCAATTAGCTTCGCTCTTTAATGAATTATTTATTTTTTACAAATTTTATAACAAAATTAAAGCATCTTCAAAGGAGGAAAATACTGTGTACTAAAAAGTCCTTTAGTCTGGCATAGAAAAACATAGGAAGAATCAGTGCCTTTCAACTAAATTAGACAAATTAAAAGCACAAATAAACACATATTTAATAGTGAGGTAATTAAGTGCTGGAATTAATGCCAAAGGAGAATAATGAATTCCGTCCATCTTAGACTTTTCACATCAAATCCATTCCAGAAGATAGGCTTAGATGTATATATGTTGCTGGATTCAACCCGGGAAAAAGATTTGTCTGTTCTATATAGAAGATCAAACTATATTATTTAATTCTTTCTTCTGGAATTAAAATTTATTTTTCTTTAAGACTATGTTTGAATGCATTAACAATAAGAATTGACTTTAGCAAAGTAATAATCTAATATAGATTGCAAATCCCCAAGTATTTTCTAAGTAAAAACATATTAATCATTGCATATTATGCAGTGTTAATGACTTGATATTTAAAAATAGAATGTAATTCTAAAAAAAAGAAAGATTAATTTGAGTTAGTGACTGAACAAATAGTGTCCTTTTTCTAAGCCATATCTGGTTTTCTAAAACTGAGCTGTAATACAAACATTTGATGATGAACCCAAGAACAAAAAACTACAGGGGCTGGAAGTTGGCTAAACTTTTTAAAAAAGATAGCAGAAGCGATTACAACAGTTTCCAGAGATATAAAACAAAAATTCTTCACATTGTCAGAATATAAATATTTGTTTGCTTTCATATATTTTAAATCCTCCATTAGGTTCACCATTATTTCACAAGGAGGCAATCTTCTTTCTTTACCTGTCCAAAGAAGGACATTACCTTTTTTTTTTAGTGCTCCTCTTTTCTTCTTATTTCCTCAGATGGATCAAGTAAAACATTCTCGAAGAAAGTGATGTTTTTTTTCCTAGATCATTTAACTTGTCCCATTTCAGGAAAGAAAATACTGGAGTTTGGCTTTAGTGCTAGTCCATTCCAGCATCAAGTAGGGCAAAACACAGTAGTAAACAACTCAAGCTCCTCACCATTCCAGCAGAGGAAATTCTAGTTCAAAATTTCACATTTTGCCCCGTTTCATTTAGAATATTCAAAATATTTCTTTGTTCACCTTTACAACATCAGGAATGTTGTGGAGGTTTTTGCTTTTACAGCTATCAATAAGCATATTTGTATATAGCTAAATAAATGTAATGTAGACTATTTTTGTTGGTATCAGATATTTCAAAATTTTCATTTTTCACCTGACCTTACCTTAACTGTCTGAGGAAACATCCTCAAGAGAAGAACAAACTATAAAAGCTGCATTACTTCAGCGACTGACTTTTTTGTGCATATATTTTTGTTTAACCCTTGGTAAGTAACTTTGGGTGTTCATGAATTACTATTGTTTGGTGCTGTCCTTTTGGCTACTCCAAAGCTGTAAAGTATCTCATGCTTCAGGCATATCAGCTGAAATCAGTCCAAGAGGAATGTCCTCACTGATGATATTTCTGCTAAGCAAACCATGTGCTTGTGATGACACTGCAGTTACCTGAAGAAAATCAGCTTAAAAATCAATTGAAAAAGGGAGATAACCACTATGTCATCAGTGAATATGTCCTATTTTAGTTTTAAAGTGCATACTAATGTTTCTTTATTGTGGTGTGCTGAACTTGGAGGAACTGAATAGTTTTTTTTTAGATTATAAATTTGCAATCAGTGATCTACCTGGAAGGATTTTATACTGAGACAGAAGTTGCATTGTGACTGGAGACTGGAGACTACTATCTGCATTTAAGAAAAAGAGGGGGAAGAAAGTGATACAGGCAAACAGAGGTCCATTCATCTGACTTCTATGTATAAGAGTTTTTAGAAAAAAAATAAAGAGAGATGAAGTTTAGGCATGGAAGTAACTGGAAAAGGTTATAAAACACAGATGAAAGGTAACTTTTACCAGACAAAAGTGAACTTTTTCTTGGTAAGTTTGCTGATTTGCTAGACGAGGAAAAAGAGGTAGCACTGAGTCTTTTCCTGTGCCTTTATAACACTTACTTTTCCTCCTTTTTATTGTTGATGAGATCATAAACATAGACCAAGAACAGAATGAAAGGGCTCCTCATTTTTCCCCCATCCTTCTATGACAGAATTTTTCAAACTTACAGGAATTCTACAGTGAAGGATTTATTATAGAAAATACTACTTGTTGAAACAGAAGTGTTTTTTAGGAATTTTTTGGTTTGATGAGTTTCCAAATACCTGGCTTAGGGCCATTGTTCTGACAATGAAGGATACATCTAGAGATCTCAGAACTTCCACTCTTACACAGAGGGAATCTGGAAGCATTTAGAGTACAGTTCTAGGCAAGCTAGGTCCCCAGCCATGGAGATTTAGGAACCCCATTTTAGAATTGTCAAAGTTCTGAGTTCTGTGCTTTGATTTCCAATTTCAAAACTTCTTGGCTTATCTGGGACTTCAGAGCCAGTAAGTTCTCACACAAAACAATTTAAAATTGCTACTTTCAGTGGAATTTCTTGAATAGTCTTTGGTAGAAAAACAGAAAGATTATTTTGAAATGCAGTCATTTAATTTCCATGTTTTCAAAAGGAATTCTTTCATTTCAGCAATTCAATATTTTGGATTTAAATTGTTGGTACAATTTTAACTGGATTCATAATTTTATTAGTCTTTATTAGATTACCAATACTTTAATTAGACTGACTGATAGTAAGTTCTTGGTTCCACATGAAAGATCATAGAATGGTTGAGGTTGGAAAGTACTTCTGAAGGTCATCTAGTCCACTTCCCCCCACTCAAGCAGGATCACCAAGAGCCAGTTGTCCAGGACCATGTCCAGATGGCTTTTGAATGTCCCCAAAGATGGAGGCTCCACAACCTCTCTGGCAAAACGTGCCAGTGCTCAGTCACTGTCACAGTAAAAAGAAGTGTTTCCTTATGTTCAGATGGAACCTCCTGTGTTTCAGTTTGTGTCCCTTGCCTCTTGTTCTTTCACTGAGCACCACTGAAAAAAGCCTGGATCCATCTTCTTTACAACCTCCCTTCACATTTTATATACATTCATAAGATGTGTTCATTTAGCCCACAGGAATTGCACTGGATATTTGATGTACTCACTCATCCTTGAGGCTTGGTTGTAATTTGGATACAATGTGTGTTTATGTGTGTGTAAGCGTGCACCTATTAGTATGAACAAGGGAGGAGTCAATGTTGATGAGCTAGGAGACAGAAAACATCTTTGTAACATGGCAATTAACTCGAAAAAGAAATGTGAAAAAGACAGATAATTCAGTGTATTTTCTCACACAAAGACAGTCATTCTGGGAAGCTAGGGCAATGGTCTACAAAACTTAGCCAGAATATCCAGAAGAATCACTGCTATAAGGCCCTGACCACTGTAGCAGATGATGCCTTATTAGTGTGTTAGCAGCTGAGACTTCTTCAGCAAACAAACAAGTACTTAACCTTATAGATGTGCACGCGGTTTTACAACATAGCATGATCTTCAGTTAAATGTGTGTTTGAATAGTTTGTTGAATTATGTTCCAAGGGTTAGATACAGAATTAATCAAATTCTGAATACAGTTTAATGATGGAAAACACAATTTAGATGGAATTTAGGTGTCTTATTCCAAAACTGTCATCCACAAAAAAAGCTGTCTAACTGCTTTAATTTGGTACAGGAAATCAGCTTATACCTAAAACCATCTAAAATGCACAAAATTGACAGTCTGACAGGAAGATGATCTACTGAGTTTTTGTCTGAACAGATCCAACATATAGCAAATCAGCAATTATTTCAGCAAAAATTAGGGTAGCCACTGCAACAGGATAGCAGTTTGTTTTGCTGTTAAATTCCCTTCTAGGTTTCTGAGAGTTGTCCTAATAACTTGTCTGGTAATGGAAAAACATGAAGCTTCAAACTTTTCAAACAAAATTTTAATATTACTATTTATTTTAATTAAATTAAGAATATTTTAAAACAAAAAGCCATTCCCTCAAAGTGAGGCTCTTTATGTCTCCAGCTGGTGTAGTCCAGGAGAGGGCCTAGAAGACTCTGGAGGTAAGTCAGTAAAAAAGTTTTGTGATTACAAAATGACTCCATCAACACATTGGTGTGAATTGGGATATAAGGCAACTCAGTAACAGGACCTGTTTTGTTAAGTGTTTCCTTTTCTGAAAAAAAAAGATACCTCAGGAGATTTATGGGTAGACTTTATGTTCTTACAAAGATTGAACAAACAGCACTTATATGTAATCTTTTTGTTTGATAATCTTTAACATTGAAAGAAGATGGATAAATTCATTTCATATCTAGGTCCATACACAAACGCATAAAATTTTTCATCCTATTTATTTATTTAATGAATTCAGGTCCAAATTCCCATTTTTGTCTCTCTTTCCAAGGGAACAATGCTTTTCAAATTAAACGTAAGTTGTTTGTCATATCACTGTGGGTAACATCAGACCTCAGGTATTTAAGTGAAATAATTTTCCATTATTAGAGTGTGATGATTCTACAGTGAAGTATTTATGTCAGCTGCTCTATAAACAAAATTTTTGTCCTTGAGCCACAGATGAGGATGCACATATTTCACAGCTGACATCAATGTGTTCTTACTTTGGATGCACAATACAGAAAAAATAGGCACAAGTTCTGCAAGAGAATCTTCATGGAGTAACCAGAAGGAAAGGAGGGTTGCAATTAGAAAATATTTTGAGAATTTTTACTTATAAATAAAATAAAAGTTTGTTTAAGAGAGATTTGTTTCTTTTGTGACCCTAATAGGCTATTTTGACAAAACAATGTATAAGATCTGGTCTATGTATGGTAACATTATATCAAAAGGTAACACAACAGATACCAGACGACAGGGAATCTCGCTGGACATCTGAAAACTGCTCTGTCTGCTCTCACTCTACCAACATTCCTACAGTAAACCTTTTATTAATTCTATATTTTGAATTCTTGATGTTCTTGGAAGAAGGTAAAAATTTAGGGTTACAAAAGTTCAACTTTCATGCTGACTATAATAAAAAAAAATTTCTAGATATATATTCAAATAACTCAACCAAATTTATGTGTTCTTATGGACCTGACAAAATGTCCTCATATGCCTGTGACACATGAAAAACAATTTTCCTTTTCACCTTTCTGTATGAAAACAAAACCAATGAGACAAGAAACAAGAATCAGTTTGCTACCATTTGTTTTGTGGAATAAGTCCAAAGAAACTCATGGAACAAATAATTTATATGGTATTCTTTTTTAATTTAATTTGTGGTTTTGAAAACTGTTATAAATGTCTATTAAGATGAAAACTACACAGCAGCAATTGCTTTCCTCATGAGGTTTAATGATCATCCTTGACCTTGTACTTCTCTGTAACATAGAACAACATTTCTTCTTTCCCTTCATGTATATTCTTTGCCTCTGAGGAGGTGAAAGGTTGTTCTAACTCAGCTCTTAAAGTATAGTCTGACGATTTATCCATTTAGACACCTTAGAAACACTTTTTTGTTTGTGTAGTTCAGAGAAAACGATAAAAATGGTTTTGTAATAAATGATGCTCTTACAGTGGATGTCCAGTCATTCAAGTAGGAAAGTGTCCACAAGCACAATAAAGGGATAATTGTGTGTATAAAAAGCAGATATAAAAAAATGTTTGCGTTAAAAAGCAGATTGTTTTGGAACAATAAAATGCTGAAATATGTAACAAAGATTACAAAAATATTTTTATTTGATTTTTAGAGAGTATTCATTTTGCCATACAGGAATTGAATAAGTAGGTGGCATATGAACTATTCAGTTTGCAAATCTACCTAATGCTTATATGCAAATGTCTGTGCAAATTCTGAATATTCACATTACAGATCCTTCACAAATTTGTCCATTACTAATAATGCATTTCTCAAGCATGTTTAATGGTTTTGTGTAAAAGTGGAATGGGAAGTATAGGCAAATCAGAGAATCTTCCAAGACAAAACAAAATTACCTAATTTTTAGTGCACTGAAAGGTGATAGTTCAAATAAAGTCTTAGGATTCATGAACAGTTTACAGACTCTTTCCTCTTTCTTCATGTTCTTGTCAGCAATTTACAATATTATATTTTCATTTACCCTATTTGTTAAGAACTATAATACTTTGTGAGCTAAAAATTTGTTTCCTCAATACAACAAGAATCACAGCTATGTTAGAAATGTTTTGACTATATCTTACACCCTTTTTATTCCAGATTTGATCTTTGTCAAGTCAAACTGCATAGATTTCATGGTTTATATAGTGCAAAACTGAAGGATAATTTTATGAGACACCCCCTAGCTACCATCAATCTGAGCCAGTACATTTGCATGATGCTTTGACATGCCATAAGGGATTGTGAGCTCAGGTCCCAAAAGCAGGATAGTCGTTGGAGGGTGAAACTGCCTGGATTAATCAGGTTTATTTCTCAACATGCTTAATTAAAATGGACATATTCAAAAAATTACACAGATACACTGCTGTGTTTCTGGAGGTGAGATTTCTATATCATACTCCATAGTACAATGTAAGCATGGCCTTCTAATGTAGGGCTTGCATAGCATTTAGGTACCTCAGCCTAAAATTTACTCACCTGCTATTTCAACTTCAGTCATGGCATTTTGTAGCTATGCTGGTTTTGGCTGGGATAGAGTTAATTTTCTTCATAGTAGCTACTACAGGGCTGTTTTGGCTTTGTGCTGAAAACAGTGTTAATGATAATACAGGGGTGTTTTAGTTACTGCTGAGCAGCGTTTACTCAGAGCCAAGGACTTTTCTGCTTCTCACGCCACCCCACCAGGGAGCAGGCTGGGGGTGCACAAGAAGCTGGAAGGGGACACAGCTGGGACAGCTGACCCCAACTGACCAAAGGGATATCCCACACCATATGACATCATGCCCAGCATTCAAAGCTGGGGGAAGAAGAAGGAAGGGAGGGACATTTGGAGACATGGCATTTGTCTTCTCAAGTAACTGTTAGGCGTGGTGGAGCCCTGCTTTCCTGGAGATGGCTGAACACCTGCCTGCCCATGGGAAGTAGTGAATTAATTCCTTGTTTGGCATTGTGTGCATGGCTTTTGCTTTACCTATTGAACTGTCTTTATCCTAACTCACAAGTTTTCTCACTTTTACTCTTCTGATTCTCTCCCCCATCCCACCTGGGAGGAGTGAGCAAGCGGCTGGGTGGTGCTTAGCTGCCGGCTGGCGTTAAACCACGACGTAGCCATAAAGTGTCAATAGGGGACTGAAGTACATTCTCAATAGTGGTTTCAGTTTTATAAATTTGAATTATATCATTACTGATGTAACGGGGATCTGAAAAGCCAACATTCTTCTACTCAAAATCCTTGATTAGATGTTTGCAAACTGTGCAAACTCTCTAGCAGCGGTGGGCACTTTCACAAGTACAATGATAGTTGTTCTGGCAGTAGCTGTTGCATTTTCCTTTAGAAGGGTATGTTTTACTTTCTTGCAATAGCATCATTGGACAACTTACCTGGAAAACAGGTGAGTTTTCCAACGATGATATCTCCAATTCACCCAGCAATTAGCATTAATATGCTTTTCTGCTCAAAGATATTTTAATGATTCTCAGGAGAATGAATTTATCAAGGAATAGGAGGAGTGGGCCATGTCCCAGCACACCCCTGCAAGTGGAGCAGAGCAGACCCAGGGATGGCAGCTAAGGTCAGCCAAGAACCCAGATAACCAGACAAGTCCATAGTGATGGGGAACGTTACGATGCGAAGCCGGGACAGGAATTCCACAAGAAAAGGAGAGTCTCAGGCCTGGTGGTGGTAACCAGGCTTAGTCACAGTCCCATGACTGTCAGCAAGTCCATAATGATGGAGCTCGTGTGAGGTCAAACCAGGTGGTCACATTTTTGGGTGACATTCAGGGTCTGGATCAACAAAGGACATGGCTCTGCACTGGTGTAGCTGCAATGTAGCTCAGAGATGGACCAAAAGCAAAAGCCCAGCTGAAAAGCACATCCTGAGAGAAGGGAAAAGGTAGATGGGCCAATTCAGGGGCTCTCACAGTTCTTTGGCAGCTGTGCAGCCCTCTGCAGCGTGGCACAGTTGCAATATCAAAGTTGGCCCTGAGTCCAAGCAACCACACTCCCGGGAGCGCAGGTATATGCTCAGGGCACTGGCGGATTTATCCTACGGGGGAAGTTAGGAAAGTGCAGGCTCTGGTAAGAAGGACAGCCTCCAGCCGTCCCAGAGAAGCTGTGTCACTGTAGAAGAGATTTCAAAGTGGTATGAAACCAATAGAATGTATGATTCTTGTATCAGGGCAAACATCAGAGAGGGGGATATATGGATGCTTCTCTTGCTTAAAAGGTTGTACATATTTTATATTAAACATTATGGACTAAAGTAGAGGAACAACTCCAAAATCAAGGACCAGTGCAAGAATTACCTTTCAGTAAGTTCCAGGGAGAGCAGTGGCAAGTAAACTACATTTTCATATTTTTCCTTTGTCTTTTGAATCAATAATCTTGACTTTTTTCCTCTCCGGTAAAATACCTTAAATAGAAGTAGCAGAAATTGATCATCCCTTTTCTTCTTTCAGCCTTTGACCACTATGGCCTTAACTGTCTGTACAAATTTTGTGTCTCCAGAAATAGATTAGCACCTGTTGTAATCTGTTGGTAATATACAAATTAAATCTATTAACAAAAACAAAAAATCAGCGGTAGAAAACAAAGGTCTTACCAGAAACAACTGCTGATCTCTGTTCTCTGTTTACCCTGAAGCAGAGCTGGTGGTTGAACTTTGTGAGGATCAAGAGTAAATAAACAAGTGACCACATTTAGGTGTCAAATACACCTAAATCTAGAAACTCAGTTAAACACTATTGTTTGAAAGCACTAAACACAAACTGCTGTTTATTTAACAGTTCGCAATGTAATCTGCTGGTGTAAAATTTTGGCATATGGGCAAGTGTAAAAATTTGTGGGAGGCATCAGGAACAGAGTTTGAAGTGAACAATAGTGTGCAAGAACTAAGTGGTTAGCAGTAGGGCTTTTGTACCTTGAAAACTAGGTCCTTAAATCCCTGGCTTTAGCAAGGACATAATAACATTACATAGTAAATGGTGTTATAACTTCATGCCTCAGGCAAAACCAAGGTATTCTCATTATTACTATTTTGATTATTATTATCTCCTTTATTGAGCTGAATAATTCATTACTACAGACATGCAGAAGAGAGGATAGATTTCACTCTGTAAATCATAACACAGTATATCAGTCACAAGCTTTAAGGTAAAATATATCTTTCCAGTGTCTTAAATTTGGACATGATTTATGCATGCATTTTTTAAACCATATCATCTTTTAATTGTAATCCTTTTGTTGTGACAAACAGCATATTTCAACTAAGGCATTATTCATGTGTTAAAACATACTCTAGACAACTTTATCTTCTGCCAATAGCCCAATTATTCTATCGAGTCCTTCTGCCTCTGAGCACTAATTATATTAATAAGAATTATTAAATATTAAAATTAACTGGTAGAGTTTTCTAAGAACAAAGTAACCTTCTAAATGAGAACTTCTTATACAATCCTAGGTAGATAATATTTTTGAGGTTTGGAAACATGTATTTTTTATAATATCCAAGGGGGCTGATGTTCATATGTGTTATATGTATATTGCTTTAGTCCCATCTTTAGGGCATCTGGATGAATATGAAGCACATGTGATTCACATGGAAAAAAAAATTGGCTTTTGAAGAAGGCTTTAGTAAAGAGCCAGAAATTCACATAGCTGCATGCAGTGTGTAGAAATGGTTTGCTATTGATTGGAGTGTCTTTAAATTACCTCTGGTGCTTCAAAAGTATGCCCTACTCATTTGTACAGCACTGAAGTCAGTCAACAGTGGTGGTATAATATATTATATATAATTATTATACATCCAAATTTCTGAAAGAAATGTGATACTTCACAAAAAGTCTGATCAAAAGCAGGGTAGAAATCATTAACAGTCTGTCCTCTAAATTCAACGTGATTTTGATCAAGACCAAACTGTACCTGAAGTAAAATATATGCAGTCGCTCGCATGAGGTACAGAAAATTGTAGAATACAAAGGCTTGTCGTGTTCAATGCCTACACACATCAATGACATCTTAAAGGCAGAGAAAACTATAGCACTGCAAATGATACTGGTTATTTTGCTTTTCTGAAAAAAAATCTAAAGAAAACCCAACTATCTTCTGAATTAACATAACACCAGTTTCACCATGAAATGAAAAAGCAAATAACTTGTTTTGGTCCAGTCAGCTTTTCCCTGAAAAAATTAATTTTCATATAAAAAGTCAAAATAAAATGTTATTTTTTCCCTAGTGCTTCTGCTTTTTGTTTGTTTGTTTCTTGCCAAAGCTAAGCTAACACTTGACAACTTTAAGCAGTCTCAGCAACACTTTTTTTTCCTTTTTTCAAATTAATTGTCTTAAAGGACAATAAAAGGGAAAAAGTGTTAGATCTTGAGCATTCATCTTGCACTAAGAGAGGACCAGTTTATTTAGTTCCTGATAGTTTATTTTGTTCTTAGGACTATAGATGAGGAATACACCAACCCTCTTCCAATGAATGTATACCTCTGTTTATTATCTTTATCATAATAAAGCTTCTTCTTGTACCTAACATGACTCTTCTACCTAACAATGCAAACCCATCAGCCTTTGCCTTATCTAGAACAAATTATTACTTTTCTTTTCACAAAACTCCTCTGTCTACTTAAGGACTGTTGTCATATGCCTTCTCAGTCTCCACTTCTTTAGGCTAAACAATGCACTTGTGGGTTTGAACTTTTTTGTGAATTTTTTTTGTGAAATCCATACTGTGCTCTCTTATCACCAGAGACACTCCAAACATCAAAGTAACATTTGTAATAAATACTCTGTACTTAATCCTAAAGTTCTCAAGCACTAGGTAGATGTAAGCATAATTACTTTAGATTTATACAGGGAATGGGTCATGCATCATTTCAGTTATTTTCCAAATTCACATATCAATCTATTCTCTTAAGCACAAGTTCACAAGAACTGCAGCCTATACAAATAACGAAATCAGTTTATTTCCCTCTACATGTTTTTATACAATATGAATCTTTTTAGAAAGGGTTCGCCAATTTGTGTAACAGTCTTGAACCACTTTCAGATCACCCCTAGATTTCCTTCATCTGTATCATCATGCAAATAAACCTATAATTAAGATCATAGTGCATTTTACATAATGTATCATATGGGCATTTTTCCGTTGTCCAAGGTATCTTTTATTATTTACTATCCATTATTTCATTACTGGAGATATCTTTCTGTTATTCAAACTATTCCTACCTAAATAATAAAGACATTAGGAAAGAACAAAATTTAAATGGATGGTAACCTAGCATACAATCTCAAACATTATTAAATCTTTTAACTGATCTTAGAAGAGATAAAAATAATTCGTATATTTAGTGGAGTTTATTAGCCATCAGACTTATAAACCTGATTCTCAATGTAAATTTCACCTATACTGAGTCCATACTGAGCTGGAAATAAGTAAGGTGTTGCAAGTGAGACTCTAATGGCTTGTCCCTGTTGTCTTCTCTTACAAATAACAAAACCTTTGCCAGACTTAAAATATTTGTTTTCTGTTCTACTGTTTTGTTGGAGGGATCTGGGAATTCAACCCCAAGTTTTGGAAAGATAAAGGTATTATAAAATATAGAGCTGAAAATTGTCTTTACCTGAATTTATTTGTGGGGTGACATTTATAGTATAATTTTAGGAAATGTGGAATGCCCTTTTTGTTTGAGATTCACATTTAAGTATAAACCTATAATAGCACAAACTACTGATCGAAAAATAATTGAGTTTATTCTTATTTCCAATAGATTTCATTAACTCTATAATAAAAAGAAGATACAGTAAATGCTTTCAGGCTAAGAGTAACATTATGGAGTTCTATGGTTACTATCCACATTGCTTATCTTTATTTTACAGTTTAATTTAATTGTACTATATTTATCTTGATTATTGTGTTCCTCCATTTTCACTGTGGCTTCTTCAGCTTTTGTGAGTGAGGATCATTATTTCTTGATCTATTGAAACAATGGTCAGTGATGCATACATATATTAAATGTTTTTGTTACTTTATTTTGTTCTGTTTCATTCAGCTGTACAACATAATTGCAACTTTCTGTTGTGGTATTATTTAGATATGGCAATAAGCCACCACTACAGCTTTTATACTTCTTAATTTTGGTTGCTTCTAATAATCATGAATTTGAAGAATTCATTGAGAATTTCTTTCTCTTTTCTAAAATGATATAAACAACTCACACATTTTTGTGGATGTCTTGACAATGGAAAATTCCTTTCTTTAAATGTTACTGATGATCTTTTTCTCTCACCTTCAGTCAGAAAATTTCTTATCTTCAACATAATAACTAACATATATTGTTAGGAAACCATGAAACCAGGATCTAGTTTTAGCCTCAATACACAGTTCAAATTAGTAACGTGTATTTCCTCCTCTCATTAAAAACAACAACAACAACAACAACAAAACCAGTTAAAAATATGTGGAAAAGAGAAAATAGCATACAGTTCAAAACCAAGCAAACTTCTTTGTAATTGTGGTTATGCAATTTAGGATTGCAACTTTCCAAATACAAGGAGGACATAAGACCAGATATGACCAAAGAGCCTAAAAGGAAGTCTAGAGTTTCTGTGTTTATTGATGACTTAGTTGCACTTCAATGTTTCAGTTTCCAAATGGTGGTATGATCCAGAAAAGTATAGACTCCCTGTATTAATTTATCATTGACAATGTTCTCATGTTCTATTTTGCATTAATAGCCAAATCATATGTAGTTATTGTCTCAGGCAGTACACTTTCAGGATTCAGAGATAACATCTAGTGTGTTTTGGATAGTTACTCTGTACTACAGACGCTCATGCCGAGTTTATTCATGGACATCTTGAGTAACGAGTCCTTCACCTGACCAGCTGTAGAGTAACATGGGCCTAATTAATCTGCTGAAACAGTTTAGAGCTCTGGAATAGTTTTGTTATCTAAGTTGCAAGACATAGCCAAATGTAGAAAAATTGTAATAATTTATGATATCAAGATCATAAAGATGTTAATAAATATAAGTTTTGAGCAAATAGTTTATTCTACCTACCCAATACGTTCTTCTTCTGCTCATACAAACAGATTTTTTTAATCAAATATATTCATTGCTACCAGTAGTAAGTATTGTCCTGTAACTTGCTTTCAAACTGGGTTTCCTGCAAGAATATAAAATTCCAAATCCAAAGCTTGTTAGGTAGCTTGTGTTGAGAAATAATCTGTAAGGCATGCTTCCGCTCTCTGATAGGATGAAAGAAATGTTTTAATAACTGAATTTGCATTTGTAAATTCAAAGCTCATTTTCTACTCATATTCTTTAATATTTGTTTAGGATCTAATATTTTCAAAGATGTATATAAATTTTTAAATAGAATACTAATGTGAAGAAAACATAGCAGATGCTAGGATGAAGATTACCTAATTCACTTAAATATGAGTAAATATTTTCAAAGGAAGTACTTATATCTGTCCAACTTCTGTATGAAGTATTGTTTGCAATAACTATGCAAACACTTTAAATGATGAAAGGACACAGAGTGTTCAATTCAAACAATATTTCAGACAGATTACCTGTCTTTGACATTACTTGTTAAGCTATCAATGGTTAAAACACAACTGAAATGCCCCCTTGGTCATTTCCAAAATAGAACATTTGCTGGACAGCTGCCATCAGTAATTTGCAACCAAGTCCTTTTTTATACATTTTACAGTAACTTTCTCCAGACATGCAATCTAAGTACAAATATGATATAGACATATTCCCAACGTAAATAGATTGTGCCAAAAAAAGGACAATGACACATTTGAAGCCACTGTGTAGTATTGAATCACTGGAAAAATGTCAGATAAAGGTTTAGTAGTCAGGAAGAATACACTCTATTTTCTATTATATAACTCAACAATGAAGAATTTCCTATCTTTAGTATATTTCACTATATTTTTGTCCGTGTGTTTTCCCCATGACATAGGAAATAGGACATTACTACACTCCCATGAAGAATAAGAAAATAAATCTTAATTTTAAAAGGGAGATGTCTGAATACTAAAGAAGAAGAAATCAGTGAATTTCCTTTTCTCTAAGGAACAACATGCTTTTTTATAGAAGTTTGGGTTAGGTCTAATGTGCACTAAGGATAAAATATTGGAATTACTGTTCATAAATGGTTTAGATTTTATAAAAATTTTTAATATATAAGCTATATCACTATTTTTTAACTTTTCCAAGGAAGAGTGTCATCTACAATATGTAAAAGAATGTGTACAAAGAGGAAGATGCAAACATTCATTTATCAGAAAAGATCAAGACACTTCTGGTATTCTGAAGATCTCAGGATTTTTCTGTAGTATTCTCTGTAATATTCTAATTTTCTATTCTGTAAAATAAGATTAAGAAAAAAAATTACAGCATTCCCAAATGAACTGAGAAGATGGACTTATGGCACACAGAAACTGTTGTGATTAAAAGTGTTTCTGCTTTTTTACTTAAAATTCTCAAAGCATTAAAGAATACTCTGAAATTTTCAACTTTGGTACTCAGCTGATTACACACAAAGCTCTCAGTATGTTTCAGGAGTGGACACAGACAACTTTTAGGCCAGCAACAACTTTATTTTTCACCATCCCCACATGAACTAAGCTCTCATGCTGGAAATTTATACCTGGAAACAGAATTCCCAGAGGCAGATACACTCTCTAGCAAGAGCATGAGGAAACTGTAGTTCGGAGGTATTTTCTCTTTTCTTCTGATGTAGCTGAGAATGAAAAGAGAGCCTCACCCAAATGAACATGAAATACTATTGAAAGTATTTTAAAGAACAGCCAGTTAAGAGAACTGATCTGCACTCCCTTGACTACTTGATTTACATCTACTGCAAATAGTCGATTACTAGGAGAATACAGAAGAAAACTCTGACTCAGTCATATTTGAAATGAATTCCTGTATTTACTTCTTTAAGGTCATTATAGTTTTAACAATGTGGCTAACGTAAAACAATAGAATAAATTGAATTTATGGAATAGTTCTGCATGTACAGTTCACAAAAGAAAAGCTTTTCAAGATTATATTCTATCTGAACATTATCTTTTCACTACTGTCCTATTGTCACCCACTCATATCTCTTTCATTGTCATTCATTGTCTATGAAATCCAGCCATGCAGTCATCGATTTTCGGAACTAGTTTTGATTTCCTATTGTTTTGGCTCATTACTGTAGGAGAAAAAATTTATATTTTGAGGAGTGGGGTGGGGAGGAAGAGAAGAGAAAAAGGAAAGTATTTTCCTTCAGCTTTTAATGAATCAAAAACACTAGTTTAATTCTGTTTTGAAGAGGTAGTCTGTCCCTTTTGGTTTTATTTTTCGAATATGCTTTTATGACCATCTTGCACTGTGTGCTGTGTATTTCTTCTGTTCCTTGTGTTTTGCCATTAGGTCAATGAGCCAAATTGTGCTTAAGCAGGCAAAGTGAAAGTATGCGGCTGAATACCTTTTTGATAGAAACTCAAAGAGCACAAAGGGTCTGTTAGACTGCAGAATGAATATGACATAACGCTGAGTGCAGTCTTGCAATATGTAGGACTTAAAGGTAAAAATAAATGGGGCAGTGCCACTTACACAGAGTTCACAGAATGGCACAAGCCTTTGTCAAATTTTCTGATAGAGACTTCATAGACACAATAGCAAATGCTTTGAACTGACAGACACACTTTCCTTTTGCTTAGCCAGGGGCAGCGCTCTGCACATAACAGTGAAGTAAATTATTCTTGAGAAGATCTGAGAATGAGGTATAAAAAATAATTTATCATTTCTTTAAGCTACTATTTAATCTAGATTTTTGAATATTGTGTGAGTACTGTGTAATTTGCATGAGAAGAATTTGTAAATTTGTGAATTTCCCCCATCATCTCGGAAACATTAAAATTAATCTTTCCAGCCATTGTTTCAGCATACACAAAAAAGTGGAACAGTGTGCCTACTGCTTTACTTGAACAGAGAATGCCCATAGCCAACCATAATATTTGTATTCTTCTGAAAAAAAAAAAAAAATTGTGGCACATTCTAATTCCTTTCCACCCATTCACTTATTTATTCATTTGTTATTTCTGTAAATATCTTCCTATTCAGTGCACCAAGTTATTTTCTGAATATCAACTATAACCACAACATCTCATTATCTCCACTATCTCAGTGTTCAGATCAGAGGTGACTGATATTCCCAGTCAAAATGTTATAAAGGTCAGGCCTTATGGCTGAGAAACTAAAAAAGTTATCTTAAATAATCCCATCAAAATATAGCTTCTAAAAGAAATTCAAAATTCACAGAAGCACCCACAACTGTTCCCTTAATCAAGTCCTATAGCTATTATTTTGGAGTAGTTCACATTGCTTTAATGAAAGTTCAGTTTTCATCACCATTAGAAGCACTGCATTCAGACACTTTTTTTTTGTTTTTCTAATTGCATCAGCTTACTTTTTTTTATAGTTATCACACATATAATTAATAAAAATTATTTACATGCCAAGGCTATTCTTTTTTTTAAAGTTATAGAGTAAATAGGGGGAAATAAACATTTACCATGTTTCTGTTACTTCTTTGCTGAACTTTAGTTAAAAATTACTATTTTCAAAAATAAAATGTTTTAGTCAGTTAAGTTTTAGTGACTTTCTGTAAAATATCATGGAAAAAAATATGCTGGATATCCATTAATGATTTTTTTTCAGATCTTGTTTGCATATTTGCCTTCATTCTGCCGCTTATGCAACTGCTTAGTTTGTGGTGGCTGTGGTGTTTGATTTTCTTCTTCCATTATTTCCCTGAGGTTTTTTGTTTGTTTGTTAGGGTTTTTCTTCATCTTAATCAGTCCTTTTAGGAAATATTTACATGTTTTAAAATCACTAAAATAAATAAGAAAACTCAGACTGCTAAAATCAGACATTTGCAAAGGGTGAAGAGGGGTCTAACACAGATAGCTTGGACAAGGTCCTATACCGTATTTTACACTCTTTGAAATCAGGCAGTCATTAATCAATTCTGAACCAAGCTTCTGCCTAAGGCTACATATTGGGTAATAGTCTTAAATAAACTGTTTGTAGGCAGATAAGCAATTGTATTTCTTCTGTCAAATTCAGACTGTTCACAAGAGGTGCTAAGTACCTTTCAGTCGCTCTTAACTTTTATCAGGAACAGTAGAAAGTCTGCATTAAGCAGCATTACAGAAATGAGAATATGATGTACATAAATATCCACATCTTGTTTTTCACCAAATCTTGTCTTACAATAAATATGAATGAAAAAAGAAAAAAACAAAACAGCCCAAACCAAAAACCCACCTACATAGATTTAAGATATGTTAACATAATTTCTACTCTTTTGTTTCTGTCAAATTCATGTTAGACTTTGGAAGATTTCATTAAACTAGTCATGCTTAGATTTGCACATGTAGGCTTTTATACTTCAGACTATCAGAAAATAAGCATATGCAATAAATCCAAATATGAAACAAATATTTTGAAAAGTTTTTTTTGATGCATACTTGGATGACATTGCACCACAAGGCAGGGCTACTGGTATACATAAAACTTAGCTGTAATGTGCATTTTGTTTGTATCACAGTATTCAGTGAAAACATTTTTTCACATTTGCTTGGTTACAAAGCATCAACATGATAGACAACATGCAGTTCCTCTAGTAGAGAATACTGCATTATATGGATTTGATTGACCAAGGTAATCTTAGAGACATTTGTCAGAGTAACTGAGCTCAGAGGTACAAGTCACCTTCCTTGCTTAATTTACACCTCCTTTAAAAGATAATTTTTTTTTAACACTTAATTTTTAAATCATAACCAAAAAGAGTGATTTTTTTTTCCTTTCTTCTAGAAATCAAGTAGAGAGAGACTCATATACCTGTTTATGATGACTGGGAATTATTTCTTTAATCTATGACAGCATTTTATATATTCATCAATTATATACATACATTTTTTTCTATACCTTACTGCATGTAATTGTAGGAAAAGATCTATGACATGGCAGTATAGTTTTAAAACTGAATTTAAGGTCTATTTGCTATAGTACTTGTCTATTATTTACAGAACCTGTCGGTCTTAATGTGATTGGACAAATCTCTACACAAAGACTCTGTAATTTAATGTGTGGTTATGTTGTGCACTTAATATGATTTTTTAAAGTTTCTGCTTAAAAGAAGATATATGCAATAGCTGAAAAACATTCAAAGAATAGCTCAAGAGGCAAATTTTCTTTTTTGAACAATATTTTTCCCTAAAATAGATTGTGGTTTTATCTGTTGCCAGAGTATTAGCATCTGTTTGCAAACGTTTTATATTTGCTGGAAAATATTTCAAATGTGAAAATGAATAAACTTCCATTTGACAGGTATATTGCAGTTTTTCAGGGGAAGAGTTCAATAAAAAAGGCAAGAAAATGTTTATTACCTATTAAAAGGGAAACAGGACGGTTTAAGAGATTAGGGAAATTACCTAAGACAAGGCAGTACAAGAGAGTTATTTTGGGAACTTCTTTTATAGCAATCACGGAACAGCAAGTGCAATGTCATCTGTGCAACATTAAGAAAAAAAAAAGAAAAAAAAGAAAAAAAAGGATCTCTTGATCCTAATAAGTGTTTAATTTATTATATTCAGAATTGTGTAGAGGTTTTGCCGAACATGTGAAACAAACAGTATTTGCCTGAGAATAATATTAATCACAGTCTGTGTTGTAGTAATTTACAGTACATGGGATCAAAAGACAGGTTGGGTGAACATGGGAGGAGGAGAGGAAATCCATCCAGAGTTCCAAATACAAAGAAAATACCTCTGGCTCAAAAAGCATTACTGCCCAAAATGGAGACTAGGAAGGTACTCTAGGAGAGTATTGCGTGTCTGCCCCACTCTTGTTACTCTTTGCTAGGCATCTGCTATTGGCTATTACTAGAATCAGTATAAATGAACCTTTCACTAGAGTAACCTTTCACCTGACATTGTACAGCTCTTCTTCTGTTTTTACTTTCCTCATTATTCATGCTATGTTTGCTGAGAAGGAGAGTAAAGATAACAGCCTGTACTTAAACAGAGGGTTTAAGTAGAAGAAAAGCAAAGAAGGTGACAAGGCAAGAGAAAAGTGCTAAATCTGTATGCTCAGGCCTTTAGAGAGTAAGACACAAATTCTGATGATGTTTTTACTCTTTATTCCATGATGTGATGAAATCAAATGTATCTTTCAATTACTTTTGGTGTCATTTAGAGAAAAATACAAGGACAAGTATATTTGCATTCAGAGGGGAAGAAAATAAATAAATAAAAAAAACAAAGCAAAGTTTTAAAAGACAGCAATGTTTTTTTTTCTCTTTCCATAAATGCTGTTTTTGCCTCGTAACACAGAGCAAGAGTTCATATTACATACTGACAAAGTTTTTCCTTAAGAAATACACCGTATCTCAGCAACAGCACATGTACTGTGGATTGTTACAGCCGTTTTCTGTCTTCTTCCCCTACGTATTTCTCTTAGCGTAAATAGGCTTTTAGGACATCATAGAGTGCTCCATTTGACATCTCTGTAGCTCTTTTGTCTCCATTTTCATCCCAAGAGATTTTGAGGTTCTTAATAGAAAAATTGGTATTTTCAACTTGAAAAGAATATTTTTTTTGTCTCTTGTTCACTAAAGATGTTCTATCCAGTACATCAAGTCAGTTATTTTAAAATGGTGAGCATACCACAGCTAGAGCATTTACATACATTAAAAATAGGCATTTAAACTGATTCCTCAATTATTTTACAAATTATGATGTTGTATCTTTATGAATGTCTTCATGAATATATCAAGTTGTGAAGAGCTGAATATTGAAGCAAAGTAGCCAGATGCTTTTATAAAAATATTTAGATTTTGGCACCTCTAAAAACATCTGAAAAGGAACAAAACTTTCTTTTTCACCTGAGCAATGATAGCTTTTCCCTTTAGAAATTTGTTTTTGAAATCCATCTGAGGGGTGGGAGGGATTCATATGCTGCCTTAGACATTTTAGTGCTCTTTTGTCTCTCTTTTTGTTTCCAGATTTTCTGCAACATCTTCTCAAAAGGAGTTGAAATCTCAGTATAAAAACCAGAATAATGTGACCTATTACCAGTTCTAATACTAAAAGGCCTATGCAGCAAATTTTGAAAGAACAATTAAATCACTTCAGTTTCCTCTGGTTGGGCTTCTTGGATGGATTTCCACTGACATTTTTAATGTTTAGAATCTCTAAAATAAAAGATGAAAGAAGTGAATAATGTAAACACAGTAAAAACAAAACCTGAAAATATAGATACACTTTCTTAATTAGAAAATACACCATACACTAAGCATAAAATATACATAATTACTTAGTATTTATACATTGCTCCATAAGCATACAATTATTTAAAAGTATGGCATCATCACTTTGCTACATCTCTATGTGTCTTTGTTAAAAAAATCCACTACGTAGCACGTTGTTTTGGTCTGGACATTGATGTGCAATGAACACTGCTAATTCAGTGCAAGATAAGCTGTTTGGCAAAATTTAAAATGTTTGGTTCTTCTTATTTTATTTTCATAATAAACTAAGTAAAAGTAAGCATATTCCCTAAAACAGAACATCAAAGCCAATATGACAGAAGCTGGCAAATAACAGTCAGCCATCAACCTATGTTAGTTATGTTATGTTATGTTATGTTATGTTATGTTATGTTAGATTTATTATTGCACTATATTTCAATGTGTTCTATTTATCATATTTCAAACACAAAGAATTAATGGGATTCTCATGAAGTTTTCTGATCCTCCCCATTACAAAAAATCCAAACTGGATAGGAGCTCCAAAGCATTTTAAAGTCACTATGACTAAATTAATATGAACAAATTGCATCTACTTTGAGGTGATTCTAACTTGCACCAATAGCTAACAGAAAAGTGAAAGGAATACTTTCCATGTTAAAAACATAAAATAAAAAAAAATTTCTCTAGAATAAAGTCTGTGGACTCACATGTGACATCAGTTGTCTCTTTAAAAAAAAAAAAAAAGACTTGAAGCATCAGATAGTATTAGTAAGTGCCATAGATTTTTTCAAAAATAGTATTTTTTGTGTTGAAAAAAATTGGAGTTCCAGGAGACAAAAAATGATGAGCTGTTAACTGTAACTACATTCCAAATTTTTCACCATAGATATATTTAAATATGAGCAAGCTTCTGGCACAAACAGAAAACATTGTTATTTAGTTAACTCAAAGACATTTTCTTTTCCCCCTTAAGGTTATCATATTGATTCTGGCAAAAAACTGCAAATATTAAATCCTCCAGTCAATAAGCTTAATACTGACCTAAAAAAGTCAATATATGCTTACTAGCTGCAAAACAGTAACAGAACTTAGCTTGGTATACTTTGTTCTGTATAATACTCTCTGCTTAAAAGCAGAGCTATTTTTTTATATTTTAAAGGAGGGGAAATGTTCCTTGCTGGAAAAAAATAGTGGTAAAATTTTTCAAAACATTTAAATTATCAGTGTCCTCTATCGGTAAGCACATTTCTGCAAGTGATATTGTAAAATAATACGAGATGAATGACAGCATCCCAACCAAGTTGGATGTTTTAAAACAACCTCTTTTAAAGAAGTGGTTACATAGAAAACTTACAAAAATGTAATATGGCAGAACTAAGGACAAAAACCACTCAAACAAGTTTGAAACAAAAAACTATAATCTTGGTGAAGATATAAAGCTCATACAACACTAACCATTTGCTGTGAATTCTCCCTTCAAGGTGAAAAACAAAAAAGTCAAGTAGCAAGGCTTACCAGAGTGCAGTTCCAAGTTCTGTTCAGAAAATATAATGTGGAAATGTAGGAAAAATGCATTTAAATATCCTAAGAATAAAGCAAAAGGTTTGGTATATAAAAAGCTGAGATTCAGAAAGGACTTAAAGATGGCTAAAGGTAAGTACACAACACAAGCTCTCAATGCAATCACAGAAATTTACACTTTTCGTCAAAATATTATTGCAAACAAAGGTATTTGCTTTAAGCCTTGAACTGTGTCTCTAGGAAGAATTTTTTTTTTTCTTTCAATGAACAGTTGAATGGGGGGGGGTGTTTAGTTTAGTAGTCTGATTTTGCCCATTTCTTTCTAGAATCATTAACAACTGGAGGAGGGTGTGTGACAAGATAGGAAAGTTACCAAATTAACCAAAAAATTCTGATCTTTTGATGACTAAACATATGTATGATTGCATATTGCCAATATAGAATTTACATCTTTGGATCTTACTGTTTTACCACAGTGTGGTGTGGAAAGACGTTTTTCTCAATCAGTTTTGTTATATGTGTTCTGTCAATAACAATGTCCCATTATAGACATAGTTCATGCCTTTCTAAGGCCTCAGTTAACAAACTGCTCATTCAGTTAGACACTTTTTATGAAGTCTGATGTGTTATTTTCCCCTTTCTTCTGACAGAAAGAAGAAGATGCATAATGATTCTATAGCTTATGTAAAGTTCAGATGCTCCACCATATGGGTAGCACAGCATGTTCATTGTTCATAGGTGGTAAAACCTATTTACTACATAATTGTCTCTAGTAGAAGATTAATTTCTCTCAATAAGTGTTTACAAAATTACTATGCAGGACAAACTATTTGTAGTGAATAGTTCAGTGAATGTAGTCAAGTTGCAATTGTACAGACAAAAGGGGGGAGAACATCTAAAGTAAGGGGCTGCCAAAGGCCAAATGCATTTTGAAAACTGTATGTTCAGTGGGAAATAGGTATTTTTTTCACATTGGCATTGAGGTTATTAGCTGATAGACATTATTTAATAAGCTAAATGATGGGTTTTAAACACACATCAGTTGTACATGCATTGTATGACTATTGATTTGACATATCTTAATTTTAGTTTCTAAATTGAAGAATTTCTGTAATGTTTGGTTTCCAGAAGTAATAAAATAGTCCCTAGGATATAAAGTTGGGGACTGAAGAGATAACACCTTGTCCTGGTTTCGGCTAGGATAGAGTTAATTTTCTTCCTGGTAGCTGGTACAGTGTGTTTTGGATTTAATGTGAGAATAATGTTGATAACACACCTCTTATCCTAAGTTAAGGATTTCTCAGTTTCCCATGCCCTGCCAGCAAGCAGGTGTACAAGAAACTGGGAGGGAGCACGGCCAGGACAGCTGACCTGAACTAGCCAAAGGGATATTCCATACCATGGAATGTCATGCTCAGTATATAAACTGGGGGGTGTTGGCCAGGAGGTGCGGATCACTCTTGGGCATCGGTCAGTGGGTGGTGAGCAACTGCATTGTGCATCGCTTGTCTTTTCTTGGGTCTGGTTTCTCTCTTTCTGTTATATTCCTTTTCATTACGATTATTATTATTATATTTTATTAGTGCTTAGTTGCTGGCTGGGGTTAAGCCATGATACACCTTCAACAAAAGGAAACAAAGGCACAAAGATATAGTTAAATTATGAGAGAATACCTCAATCTGTAGAAATCTTCATCTCTCTTGTCATATAATGAGCTGAGACTAGCTAATATATATGCTACCTATATAAGTTACAGTACACATTGTCAATACACAAGTGTCAACAACCTAGTGTTGTTGACACCAACAACATTAGTTGATATAAAACCTGGGCCTTATGTTCTCAGAGAGACCTATATTATATTACAGAATTACAAAATGGTTGAGGTAGGAAGATACCTATGGAGATCATCCAGCCCAGCCATCCTGCTTATAACATGGAAACCTAGAGCAGGTTCCTCAGGACCATGTCTAGTCAGGTTTTGATATCTCCAAGGATGGAACCTCAACAGTGCCTCTGGGCAGTCTGTTTCCATGTTTGATGACCCTCAGAGTGAAAAAAAAAAAAAAGATTTGTTTTGTTTTGTTTTATTTGAGTGGTGTTTTGGTGTTTGTTTTGTTTGTTTGGTTTTTTTAAATGTTTAAATGGAAATTCTTGTATTTCAATAGAAATTGAAAAAAAATTGTGTCCATTGCTCTTTTCCCTGTCACTGGGCCACAACGAGAAGAGGCTCCATCTTCCTTACTCCCTTCCATGAAATATTTATGCATTTTTATAACATCTTTCTGAGCTTTCTTCTCCAGGCTGAACAGTCCCAGCTCTCTCAGCATTTCTTCATATGACAAATACTTCAGTCCCCTAATAATCTTTGTGGCCTGTGGCTGCTTGCTGTACTTGCTCCAGTACATCCATATCTCTTTTGTATTGAGAAGCCCAGTACTGGACTCAGCACTCCAGATATATTTTACCAGTGCTGATTAGAGGAGAAGGATCACCTCCCTCCACCTGCTGCACAACCATCTTCCTGATGCAGCTGTAGGCTGGTGGCTTTTTTTTGCCACAAGGGCTCATCGCTGGCTCACGTTCAGCTCGTCCATCAGAACTGCCAGGTCTTTTTGTGCAAAGCTGCTTTCCAACTGGTTGGTCACCAGCCTCTCCTGGAGCATGAAGTTATCAAATCCCAGGTGCAGGGCTTCACATTTCCCTTTGATGAACTTGATGAGATTCCTGTTATGCCAGGAACAGACATGGTGCCAAACATAGTAAAACACCAGGGCAGTCAAGGCAAATTTTACAAAATAGTGAGTTCACTCACTGACTGAAACATATTGAAACTGCTGAGTGTAGTGTCCATAGTTTTCATGTTAGTCCAAATGTAATAATCATTATTTACTTTCCTAAAGATGGCATAAACATTAACTGAAAATTACATGATTATTTATAGAATTGTTATTGTTGTTTTTTATAATTAAAAGTTACAGTAGAATCAATTTGAACTGTGATGTAATGCTGAAATTAGATGCCATTTTAAATCCATATGTAAAATGTATTAATGCAAATATTTATTATGATATTCATCAGCATTTATATTAAAATTAATTATATTTTAAAATGAGTTATAGTTTGGTTTTTGTTTTGGTTTTGGTTCATTTCATTTACAGATATAGAAATTACTACATTCTTAGCATTAATAAAGAGTCCGAGCGTCAAAGCTGTGTTCCCCCTTCTCATAGGAAGATAAGATGATATTCTCACTATATAAACATTCTACCCAATTAATTAGTTTTACTTTCCTGTCACTTAATTCTGTAAACACTTAAGGAAAGCTGGCTTTCAGTTCCTTTTGTCCTCCTTGCTCACAGACTTTAAGGGGTGAATCTAAAGCTTCCTGACTAAATAAGGACTGTTTCAGGAGTCTTCCCGTTCTGTTCTGCTTGCAGGGGTCATTATAATATAGACTAATAGAATTCAGAATAAGATACTTCGATAGGATATCTAACTCCTTCCCCCACTATAAGGTAAATTCAAAATACTGGTACCTGACAATCCACATAATTCCTGCAGTACAATATAGTGTGCATAGTTAGCATTTCATTCCCAGTCTGCTAGCAGAATTTGTGCGGCAAGCAGGGTTAGAATGACTGTGGAATCCTAATGGTACTTCCACATTTATGAAAATCTAAGTAAAAAGGACGTTAGCATAAAGAAGAACTGTCTGTACTTCTGTTTACTGGCACTGAATAATAAAAGCATAATCAAACAATAATCAAGCAACAGTAACAGCCCAGCGGGATGCTATTTTAGAATGCATATGTAGAAGTAGAATGAGGTCTTTTCCTTTTTCAGGCCTTTACAGTGTTATCATAGTTACTTTCTTTATAAACTTTGGCTTTTTTGCATTGCTGGCTCCCTCTTCTTGAGAGTGTAAGACTTCCCAGAAACCTTGATCTGTTAACAGAAAACATCATCAGCTGCTTACTGAGCTTGAAAAGCTCACGTTTCAATCTATAAGTATTGCATGCTTGCTGCAAAGAGCTCTCAAGTAATCCCTGTGCTGAAATTCAAAATGAAAAAGAAAAAAAGAAAGAAAAAAATGGTATCTGCTTATAGACTTGTTATATACATTGTGCTAAAAGTAATCATTACTTTATATATAGCAATACATTCAACCGTTTACACTAATCAACCTGTAAACTTAATCCCTTAAGAAAGACTGTTTTAGATGATCCTGTAATAATTCCCAAAGAAGTCATAGTAGTGCCTTAATTTTTCCCAGCCTTTTTACTTCTTTGGTCCTGTTTCATACAGAGAACTGTGAACCCTGGTAGTCTCTATTTCAGTTTCTTTTCTATGAACATTTAGAATAGAATAAATATGTATGTTGGTATTTAAATTATTTTAGTGTTTTCAAGCAAGTATAAAATTGATTGATCAGGGCAAGCAACTGAGAGAGTTTTGGGAGGCAGGTAGCAGAATTTTAACAACATATTTCAAAAAATATGTTTCTTGTAAATAAGGATTAAAACAGAGTCCAGCATAGTCTCAGTGAAGAAATTTCTTTGGACATAGGATAGAGTATAAACAGCAAAGAACATTATTATAGGTATCAAAGAATGTTAACATAGGCTGAAGTGCATTTTTAATAACTTATGTTTGAGAAAGGTGATTAATTTACTCTAGGACTGAATATTTTAAACATAACTTGCAGACTATATTATACTTAACTTGCTCAGCTACCTTCTGACACTCTGCTTGTCTCCTGAGTTCAAAGTGCCCATTCAGTGTGCAATTAAATAGCTGTATTTAAAAAATGTTTATTTTTGTCTCTAAATACATTGCTTAACACATAGGGATTTACCTATTAACCTATGGCATATCCAGATCTTCCAAACCCACAGTATAAAAGTGCAAAATAGTACATGGCACAATTTATTTAAGCTATGCAAGAATTCTTAGTTTTAGAGACTTCAACAACCATAGCATAGTCATAATGCTTTATCCATTTTTTGCAGTGCAGGAAATTAACATATCATCAATTGGTATTAAATTCTGGTATGCACACTAATGGACAAAAAACAGTAGAAGCCTATGTAAGAGAAACTGGAAAAGTGGATCACTGGAAGAGTGGTCTTAGTTTTCCAGGTGTTACAAAATATTTTCCAAAACAGGTATCGTTTTCTTCTTAACTCTCAAGCAAAACTGAGTTTGTGTTTAAATGAATAGGAGAAGTTTAAATGAAAGACGAAAAAAGGATGCAGTTAAGTTTTTCCTACTTCCCGCACTGATTGAAGTTCCATAGCTTATGTCTTTGTCATATGAAATAGAAGAGACAAATGGATATCACTTCTTAGCTCCCATGCATTTTAAATATGCTTTATAAATATGCCTTGAAAGAACCCCATGATACATGCTTAATAGGAAAACCAGGAAGTGACACAACGTCTACACTTCCAATTGTATCCTAAAGGACATGACTTAACCTTCTTCAGCTACAAATGGATCCACAGCACCGGTGTTTAACAGTTCAGTAGTACCTGACAGGACCAGAGGCAATGAGCACAAACTGAAACACAAGAGGTTCAGTCTGAACATCAGGAAACACTCTTACTGTGAGGGCGACTGAGCACTGGCAGGGGTTGCCCAGAGAGGCTGTGGAACCTCCCTCCTTGTAGATATTCAAAAGACTCCTGAACATGGTCCTGGGTAACCCACTCCAGGAGGCCCTGCTTCAGCAGGCACGTTGGACCAGATGAGCTCCGGAGGTCCTTTCCAACCTCAGCCATTCTGTGGTTCTGTGGTTCTTTGATTCTGTAACCTTAGGATAGTCACAGGAATAAACTTGATCTTCTCGGTCATCATAATGGATGCTGCCGATCTGGATATTTTAATTCTGAAAAAATCCCCCAACTTATGTGCTTTGCAATCATAAGAATATTTCTGCATCTGAATACACATACGAATTACTGTAGGACATGCTAGAGCATGAAATTGCCATGCATGAGCTGTTCTGTGCTAATTGGCCATGTTACTTTATGAAAAATTTAGACATAGTCTATTACCTTTCACTGAGTAATCTAGTTTGAATTTGTCTTAGGCTTAAGACAAATGCAGTTACAGCAAAGAAGCTGAAATGAATTAATTTCTTAGACTTGACAACTTGATTGTTTGTCTATAACCAGTTTGCAGGTCCTAAAAGGACTTTCTGAAAGATGAAGACAGGAACACACATAATAAATTTATTCAGTGACAGAGCTGGTTAAGACTGCAATGCATTTTGTAATACATATAGGCTTACATTTTTATTCCATAAATGTATATAGACTCCAAGGGAACATTAAAATGAGAGACAATCCCACTGAAGAGTTAGATCATTTGAAGATAAAAGCTAAAACGCACACAGGCACACAGATGCCTGCGGGCATGACTACACATGAGCAGAGTCAGCTGGCCAAACATACAAGTAGCTCTGGTATTGAGGTTACGTGTGTATATTTGCATAGCAGTATGCCAAAATTTATCTGTCCTTATGAGCAGAGAGCACAGAAATAAAACTTGGCAATACTGGAAAATGCTGTGTCTACATTTTTCTGAAGCCATTTGGACCTGCTAAAATAGGGTATGTCCAGGATGAGAAAGATCAAAATAAAGGAAACTTACTGTTTCGGACATATTCGTGCTGTATCAGTTTATAGTATTAACTGAGAAAATAAAGGGAATTCCAGAGCAGAGAATTATATTTAGAATATTCTTCTCATGTGTGAGAAAAATAGATAAAGGAGTTAGGCTACACAGGTAGAAGCCTTTCAGCAAAAACTGATAGAATTTCTGAAAGATAATATGTCTGTGGTAAATAGCTTTAAAGTACCAATGGCTTGCATAAGTTCTCAGATAAATGTGCCCAAGGATGAGCTCTGGCCCAAACTGAAACTAGACATAACTTTAAAAATTCTAACAGAAAATCTTAGGAAATGTATTGTAGGTTGACGTATTTTATATACCAAGTTTCAAAAATTTTCACACTACATATTATCTTGGGTTTACTTTTATTTGTTTTAATTTCTGCTACAGATGGAAAAGCAGAAGTAATCTCAAACCAGAAAGTGATTTTTTCCCCATAGTATTGATCCCACTTTCATACTTCAAGTTCCTTTTTTTAGCTATTTTAGAACACCTAATTAAAATGGACATATGACTATACTAAATTTCTGTTTTGAAAAAACCTCATTTTTCTATTGAAAAATGTCGAAACATTCCCAGCCACTTCCAGGTTAACATTTAAGAACAAAAACTTTGTTATTAAAATCATAATCAGACTAACTAAACAACAAAGATAAACCAGAAATTTGTATAAATGTCCTGCATAAAGCAGAACTGTGCCCAGTAGACAACTTTCCTGTTTATCGGATGCTCGTAAGGATACATTAGTGCTAATAAATACTATTTTTTAATTCCAAGAATTGGAAGGTGCATACTAAGAAGAAGTTGTTTGTTTTATTTTTTAAACAGCATACAAATTTAATTGTTTTGTTAGCTTAGTGGCAAGAAGAGAACAGAGAAGTTGCATGAAATAAATATAAGAACACACAGCTAGAAATGGATGCCAGTAAGCTACAGTTAACACTGGTTACCTATTGGAATGATTCTGCAGAAAACTTTGTCTGCTCCATCCCAATGATATAAGTGCTGTTTATCCATTGTTGAAATACATTGCACTGGCTCCCTTTGCTGGATATTGTCCTAGTTGGGTTTCTCAGGGCCCAGATGAACTGGATTCAGTTATGGGATACTTATTTATTATTTATTTTTTCATAAGACTTTGATTGGTACTGAGGCCTGTACTCTGAATCAATGTAGGACTAATACAACACCTAATGAAAATAAGACAATGCTTTCAGAGATTCCAACAGTGGCTGTGCTGTAACTGAAAAATATTAAGGTTCTAATTTTCAAATGGGATAAATTTAATTTAATATCTCAGTTCCAAGGAACTTTCAGCAAGTATTTAATATTTACCTCTATGGAGCTCTTCAAGCATTTCCAAATTATTTTTTATGGTTTGATTCCAGTCTGATATATTGATTTAAAAGACTACACTCATGCCCGCAGAAATCTCATAGGTTTCAGGAGGTGCCATATATTCAGATAGGTATCTGCAAAATAAAAGTTCAAATAAAATAAACTCAATTTCTTAGATGATAATAAAGATTAATTTTGAATTAGCAGTTTGATACACAGTATATGAAATCATATGGTTTTAATATAAACATAACGTCTCTAATATGTTAACATCTGTCTTTCAGATTTATCTAAATACAGGACTTTATCTGTTTCAATCTTTTGCATACTGTTATGTACTTTTAACAAAGCACAAAAATGCCATCTTACCTAAATTCATCTTAGTATTTAAAACCATATAAATTGCAGAGATGTCACCAAACTCTTTTAGTCCAAATGCTCTCCTTCACTGAGGAGCTCCAAGCAAATAGGTTAATTTTTCAGCTAAATATTGAAGAACTTTTAAACAGAATTAACACATGCAACTGAATGTCATAACAAAAGACTTATTTATTTTTCTGATTTGAAGTTAATTGATTTTTTTTATTTATTCCGATTGTGTCAATACTACAAAGTTTAGGTAGCAACACTAATTTCATTCAAGGGAGAAATTGTCCAGCTAAAAAGGAACTACTCAGTCAAATTTATCTAAGAGACACTGAGTCTTGTGGAGTATTCTGTTCTTTTTTCTTCTTTTCTTTTCTTGTAAGGAAAATTATATTATTTGCATGTCTGAAAGCATGTAAAATTAAGGAAAGCTGGCTAACATTAAATACACTTTACCAGATGAAGGTGGTAGCTTCTTAGAATACTTTCTACACTTAGTTCTTATGAATTCTTTTTTTTTCTTTTGAGATTTTAAAAATAAATCAGTGAAAACAAAACCTCTTAATAGAATTACACTACAGTATCTTTAACATGCAAAAAATAGAGTATCCTGAACACTTCTACAAATGGCATTTGTGAAGATCTTATGGTGTAAATAAGAATCACTAAATAAGAGGTCTTAGGCTAGGTACAGGGATACCGCTACTGCTAGTGAGTACTACTGAGTCTACAACTGAGACTTCTTTCATTTAGTTTTGCTTCTTATTATTACTTTATTTCTCTTTTTTGCAGTACTTTGACCTCCTGAAAAGACTTCAAGTAAAGGTGTATAATTTGCCTTAAATGACACTGAGAAGGTGGACTTTTTGATAAATCAAGTGTTTTTACAGGATATTATTATATTATCACTGAAGAATCACCTACATATCCTTTGAAGTACATATGGTCAGGCGTTATACTTACCTATGCTGGAGATTTTTGGGGTAGGCAACCAGGTTTTAAGTATGCTCCGTAACTCTGTAAATACAACACCATTAAAGGTAAAAGTCCTGCTTTTAGTGATTCCTAGTGGGCATCTCAGACATACATTCTTATATTCAAGCTGTCTACACAGTGGAAAGCTTTATTTTATTGACCCAGATTTGGCCATTATACTTCAAAATCTTCAATCCTTTCATAGAGCAAAAAACTCTTTTATACAGTGAGACAGAAAAACAAGAAAAGTGACAGAATAAAAGGAAAGTAGAATCACTGATGCTTAGCTTCATAGAAGAATGGCATAGAAAATGGGTTTGTTCTGACTTTCCATCAAGAACAATTAATCTACCAGACCCATAGTTAAACTACAAGGAGACAACAGGAACATTGTAACTAAGTGATGCATTGGATCAGTTTCACAAATTATATTCAGTCTAATAGCAGGGAGAAAATTATTTTTTCTTGCTCAAATGAAAAGGTATAGGCATGTTAAAGGAACAGAGAATATCTGAAACAAGGATCAAAGACTATCTCAGAGATTATCAAGTGATGGAACTGATTTTATTGTGTTATTTAATTCATAAAGTGTGAAAAAGAATTATACAAGTATTTTTTTCCAGATTAACTCCACCAGTAAATTGTATTAGAAATTTGAAGGCAAGAAGCAAATAAAGCTACTGCTGAATGCATTGAAGGCTTTTCTAAGGCATTGAATGCAAAATAACTTATTATTCTCTTCCTGTGACAACTGACATGTCTTCAGAGTGGAGGGGAGGAGGGAGAATATTTGACTACTTACTTTTAGAATATCTGCTATGATATATTTCCCCTTCTTTTGCAACCATGATTCATGGTCTCCAAGTTCATAACACAGTATTGCCTGCATATCACACCTATGAAAGGATAAGCTGTAAAAATGTTCCATTCAAGCTGCTAGCAACAGTGTGATGTCCTCATCTATTTGTATATTAGTCTGTTGTGATGAAATAACCACCCTAACTTGCTCTTTCAGTGGTTATTCTATGATATGATAACCTTCTAAATGGTTTCATGTCTTTCGAGTATGTAGAAAGATTCTGCACACTTGAGTTCTAAAAAAAAAAAACCGAAAAAACCACCAACCACTGATTTGATTCTGATACCTGATTTTGCTCTAGACTCTTCATTATTTGGAAACAGTATGCATGAAATACTGAATTAGATAGTGTGTCAGGGTTTACACAGAAGAATATCTGGTGGCCCTGAAATGAAGTACAGATTTTCTTTTCTGGAAGTTAAGTCATAGAAGAGAAAATTTTGCATGAGCTATTGATAGTAACCAGCATATTTTAGGTTTCATAACCCAGAATAACTGCATCTCGTATCTTATTTTCTGACATGGCCATGAAGCAAATGAACAAATGGAAAACCTTTTTGGCTGGGCATACTGTAATCTAGAAAACTACTGAATCTGATACACATCTATCTCATTTTCTGTTTCTTGTTCACAAGAATCTAAAGGTTTTACTAGTTTCTAAACATTTTGTCTTCTACTTGAATTTAAAAGTAAAAAAAAAAAAAGATCAGAATTGGCTGACTAGTTTTTGCATTTGGTTGGTTTTTTGTGTTTTTTTTTCTCCCTATTCCACACAAGTACTCAAGATTTTTAAAAACTATTATTCTGCATCAGATTTAAAACCGATTAGCCTGTAAGTGAAACATTCATGAAGAGGTGAGATTAACGTTTATGCTCAGGTTTTGTTTGGGTTTATATTCAGCCTTATTCACAGGCTATTGTTTATTCTAGGATAATTTATTTTCTGTTTGCCTGTCTGGTGCTCTCCTTCCTAAATATTCACTGGACAAGGAATGTGGATCTGAGATTTCAAGGGCTATAAATGCTATATAGGCTGTACAGACATTCACAGCCTCAGTAACTATGTAGCTGTTTATACAATGTGGAACTGCTGTCAAAGAAAAAGCTAGAGATTTTGTCAGATATTGTCCCCTCATACTGATGAAATCATATTTAGATCACATTAGCAGGGGAATCCTCTAATCAGTAAGTAATACTTATATATTTAGAAGATGAACGGAAACATTACTGGCCAAGGCAGTTAATGAAATCCAGCATTGCTTAGTGTTAATTTTCAGTGCTGCTGAAGTATGTGCAACAAAATTACCCCCAACCACAGATTAAGGCTCTATTACTTCTTATTTTCTCATATCAGCTCTAGTGAGACTGCCTACATGCCCAGAATCTTCAGCCAAAATCTGAGGTCAAAACCACCACAGGTGTAAGACATTAAGTGATCAGGATTTGGACATCTATGGCTAGGTGAAAGTTATTTAGTCAGCTAATTTCTATTGAGGTACATAAACTCCCATTAAAGTTCACCTGTTTTAAAGGTGCCAAGTCATTTTTCTGTGTTTGATCTGGCTGTGGGTATTAAAAATGCCTAACAGTTTAAACATTAGGATCTCATTTCAGTAGGAATTAACCACCTAATTTGTTTGGTGAATCTGTTTTGACAAAGCAGTGCTTCACAAATAAATTCAGTTTCATTGGAATAAAGGCCTTTAAAGTTACCTACTGATTTTAAGAAATTGTCCATGAAACAAAGTTTGTAGAAAGTCTTATTCGAAAGTCAAACCTAAAATTTTCACAAAGTCTATTGGAAGGAATGTGATATAAAGAGAGGTCATGGCCCAGACATAATTTGGTGAGCTGAATGTGGTCAGTGTAGTACGAGGACTACTCTTTTTATGTATTTTTTTATGGTACTCCTAATGTTTTAACATTATGGAAATTAACTATCTTCCCATCATTTTTTAAATAGAATACGGTAACTAATTAATGCCTTGGCCCTGTATTTTCCAAATTATTACATTAAGTTTTATGTATCACATTTAACATGCTTACTAAGTTCTGATTTGAAACAAAAAAAAAAATGGAATTCAACTTGATTTATTCAAAATCCACTGAAAACTGTTGAATAAAACCCACACCTGTCGTGGTTTATCCCCAGCTGGTAACTAAGCACCACGCAGCTGCTCACTCACTCCCCCAACCCAGCAGGATGGAGGAGAGAATCGGAAAAAAAAAAGTAAAACTCATGGGTTGAGATAAGAGCAGCTTAATAGAACAGAAAGAAAGAAAATAATAATAATAATTATTATTATAAAATTACAATAATAATAAAAGGATTGGAATATAGAAAACAAGTGATGCACAATGCAATTTCTCACCACCTGCCAACTGACACCCAGTTAGTTCCTGAACAGCAATCCCTCCCAGCCCCACTCCCCGCAGTTTATAAACTAGGCATTGCATCACACGGTATGGAATACCCCTTTGGCCAGTTTGGGTCAGCTACCCTGGCTGTGTCCTGTGCCAACTTCTTGTGCCCCTCCAGCCTTTTTGCTGGCTGGGCATGAGAAACTGAAAAATCCTTGACTTAGTCTAAACACTACTTAGCAACAACTGAAAACATCGGTGTGTTATCAACATTCTTCTCATACTGAATCCAAGACATAACACGATACCAGCTTCTAGAAAGAAAATTAGCTCTATCACAGCTGAAACCAGGACAACACCTCTACCTTGATAATACACATAAATGTCTCAGGACAGGTGTAATGGAATCTAAACTGTCTTTGACCCATATTCCAAAAAAAGAATGAAAAGTTGCTAGTCAGAAGAAAAAGAGAGCTTAGTGGAGAAAAATCCTATGTCATAATATCCATCCAGCTCGCTAAAAGCTTAGGAAAAGATTAATAGTTATACTACAAATTAAAATGTGAATAAAATAATGTAATTTTATACCACTTTCATTGTAATTGAAAAGGTGTAATGGGAGAGACGGATGTGGTTAGAAATGTGCAAGTAATGAAGTACTTCAAATTGTGAACACATGGGTAATTAAAGGGAAGCTAATCTCATCCAAAATAGTATTGGGCATTTGCTAATCAAATGATAATGCTAATCTTGCTATGCAAGAAAGTAATTTTCTATTCCAGACATTTTGCAGTTTTATAATACATCATGTTATGTTTGTTGCTGAGGACTTTGATTGGGAAATGTTGTTTCCAGGGCCTGTTCAAGAAGCAGGCTGACACATCCTAACAATGTATAATTCAAAAGATTATATTTAATTTTATTAAAATTATATTTAGATTTTGTACTTAGATTTCCTAGAAAATGTCATGCTTTTTGCATTTTCTATTGTGCTTATTGCATTTACCATTTACCATTGTACACATTGTAAAAGTTCTGTTAAATTTATGAGCAACGTATATGAATATTTTCCATGGTTAATCCTTGTAAAACCACTTTCTCTTCTTGTTAATAATACTTTTTGCATATACAGTAAAGAGGGAAGAGTGAGATGCCACAAAGTATTTATTTTTCTTAGAGTTCAGTTTTCTTTTCCACTTGGACAACCCCCAGGGTCAAGTATTATCATTTAGCAGAAGAGTAGTGAAAATTGGACTGGATCTAGGAAGATCTCACATTCCTTCATTTGAAAATAAACTTGCCAATAAACCTGGTATACATCACTCATATTTAGATGACAAGATGTCAGACCCCAAAGTCAGACTATAAAGCTTGGTGTGAAGAATCCTTGAGCCTTGCTTTCCAAATACATGTATTAAAACGTAGGAGGGTATCCTTCTGAAGAAGGAGAGGGAAGCACTATTGATCTAATCTTCATAATCTTCATAACCTAGTTTCAGAAGCTCATAATTATTGCTTGCTTTGTGCTAAACAAGCTCAGGTGATTAATTTTGTCCTTTGTACTTCTGAATACAAGCCACCAGAACATGTACAGTAACATATGCATTCTATCCAATACAACCCGTGGAATAGAAAAACAAACAAACAAGCAATAAAAAAAACCCCACCCCACCCCCAAACCAAACACCAAAACCCAAACAACCCCTTCAATTACATTTTACAACCATATTTCAAATGATACTATAATTCCTAGCCAACAAAATATGGAGCTAATGAAATAACTAGATGGGAAACTTTTAATACAGTTCTGATACAAATCTCTCTCTCTCTCTTTCCAAATTTATCAATGCTTAATCCACCTGTCACTGGAAGTGTATGCTTTGCCAAGTGTTGCACTACTGTATTTCACATTAAAATTCTCTTTAATTTTCCAGTATGCTGGAAGATATGTTAAATAAACATTTTTTTTCTTTTAGTTGTCTTAGTGGTGATTCCATATAACTTTCAGTCGTATCAATTTTTACTGAGCATAAAGTGCATTGCAGGAAACCAGGCAAGCGGCTTAATTGGTAGTCACAGAGATGAAAGAAAAATCTTATCAAATGAGTAGTCTGCTGTAGTATCTAGGTAAGATTCACATTAGGAAATGAAATAAAAATACACTGTTGTAAACTGTTTAGATTTCTAATTTTGCTTTAATCAAAACCATTTTCACACAGTAATTCAATTTGTCTGACATTAATCAGAAGCTGGAAATACAAATAATGAAAATGGTTCTCATTAATAGGTAGGCAGCTGGATTTTCTCCATAAATATTTCAACAAAGAAGGCAATCCATAACATTATTGATTGAACATGAAATAAAAAGTGTCTATTTTTCACTTGCTGAGTGCACAAGAACTGATGTTCTGCTAATGGGAACTGCACATTCAGCAAGGAACAAACAAATTATATTAATGTGGCCTTTTGCTGTGGTGAATTCAGATATCACAGGCTAAGTAGTATGTCAGGCCAAATCTGAATCTGTATAGGAAAAAAGATGAAGAGTCAAACAGCTTCAGGTACTTATGCTGGTACTTCAGCAGTTGAATTTTTTTCCTTCAGTAAGCTGTGAGCTTGAATCCCATCATGGTTCAAGGGGTCATTCTGCAGCTGGAAATAGTGTGTTCCAAAGTCTTGATATAATGCTCATTAAAAAGCCCATGGAAATTTTAAAAGAAAGTAGTTGTTTTTAACTGTGATATCTAGACAAAATTCTTATCCAGAAAATCCTTAGATACAAATCGACTTGCTTTCTGAAAACAATCAAATGCAGTTGTTCAAAGATACGTAAGAGAGCATCAAAAAATCACAGAATCATTCACTGGGTCACCTAGCCCAGCATCTTGTTCAAAACAAAGTCAACACTGAAATGATGGGATCAGTCCAACTGGGTTTTGAAAACCTTCAAGCATGAAGACTATGGAGTCTATCTGGATGACCTGCTCCAATGCTTAATTATACTTGAAATGAAGAATTTTCTCCTTGTATCTCATTCAGCCATAAATTGTCAATTTATAACCAGCGTCTCTTTTCCCTGCTGTGCATATCTGTAAAGAGCCTGGCTCCCTTCTCTAACCATCTTTCATTTAGGCATTAGGGGACTGCTATTCAACCCCCTGAAGCTGTCTCTTCTCCAGGCTGAACAAGGTAAACTTCCTCAGCTTCTCCTCGCAAGGCAAGTGCTTCAACCCCTGACCATTCTGGTGGCCCTTTGCTGAACCTACTGCAGTCTGTCAATGTTTTTCTTGCATTGCAAGGCCAAAAACTGGATGTTGTGTTCCAGATGCAATCTAATGACTAGCAAGTAAAGGGGAATAATTACTTTTCAAAGTCCACTGGCTGTGCCTCTGTTAATATAGTCCTGTATGCTTTTAGCCTTCAGCACTCATTTCAACAGACAAGAGCCCTGCAGTAATGTAGAAATGCATTTTCAAAACTTACAAAAAGACTGATTTCAGCTGGAACACAGTATATAGGATCTTTGTAATAAGAAAGTTAATTTTACGTTCATATATATGTTTGCAGCATTTCCTCCCAGTCTCAATGTACAGGGCATCCTTCTGTTTAGTCCATGGTCATGACACCTCAGCTTTTTGCTTTGAGCTATGGTTGCACCATTTATATATGCTCCTTTCTCTGGTTGGTAATCATTAAAAATTAAGAGCGGGTCACTGGCCTTCCACATTCTCATCAACTTAGTTGACTCTGCCCATCTGCTAGCAGTTTCTGGTCATACATTCCTATCAGCTGGGCTACATGATTAATGTAAGAAAGAACTGAACTGGAAAGAAATTAACCCTGCAGTCCTAATAAAACACAAGACTACAGTGAGCAGCTCATAAAAAAATTTATAGTTTTATATGAAATTTACAACAACAAGTTTTCCACAGCTGTACAGAAATCAGGGCATAAAACCAGAGTGCTACATAGTCCCCACAACACTGAAGTCAGGGCAAAAGATTAACTGGAATCAGATGGATGGGAATGAGGGTGAATGATTGGGAAGTCTTGGGCAGTGGGAGGGAAGGTGATTCCTCCTTCTCCCAGTAGTGTCAATCTCTGAGGTTAACTTTATTGTCTCATATACCTTCATCATAAAATTGGGGTAAGAATCTGAATGGTACTCTTAAAGAAAATGCAAGGAAGAAATTTGCTGTCACAACAAGCATCAGTCACCAGGAATTCTTTCTAATTAATGTAAAGTGAACTGGAGAGTATGCAGAAAGACAGGATCTCTGATGATGTGAGGGCCCCCCCCCCCAAAAAAAAGTAATTTCCATCTTCTCTTTCCAAAGAGCTCTTGACTTCATCACCTTGACCTCCAAGACTGAGATCATCAAGGACCACAGCCATGAGCAGTAACTGTACAACATCAGCTCCTGGTATTGTATTCTCAAAGCTAGGATGATTATTTAGGAGATGACTGTCGAGAACTGGCTGCTTTGTGTATGTAGTGGTAGAGATCAGCAATGTATAAGAACTAGCCATTAGCATGAGCAGTGAATGAATTGAGCAAAGTTGTGTTTTGATGTTTGAAGCTGGCTTGATTTGTCAGTCTTCTAAACACTGAGCATCCTCTGATTCCCAGACACACATGTACATATGTACACTCAGTTGCAACTCACTTTTCATCCCCTGATTTCAGTGTGTAGTGAATGAGAGAAATTCATGTAGTATTGTATGAAAACTAGAAATGTTTTCAATATTACTTCAGAATATTCAAAAGGTTAGAGGCTATACTTTTTAGAAAGTACATAGGCCAATTTGAATGGTGATGATGGTGGCCAGTGATAACCAAATCAGGAAATCTCATTCCATAGAGTCATGCAGGTGTCAGACAGTTCCACATTGTTCATTCCTTCTGAATCTATGACCCCAGCTAGGAGTACAAGACTTGTTCCTCCAGAGTCTGTTAATCAAGAGTTTTGACTGGGCGGAAAAAAACTACAAAAACTGGAAACTACAAAAAGACTGAAAGCTACAAGAAACTTTCTTGCTCCCTCCAAAAGCTAAAAATGCTGCTTTTGCAGCTGCTGCAGATTCTACCTGCCTGGGAGCCATGAAGTGATCCTGAGTCTCAGAGATGGATTTCCTATCAGTAATTACAGAACAAAGTGTTATGAGTGCTAAGAGAAGTCTGCTAATTTCATTTTGCAAAATGTTTTTTCTAGTCCTGCTGTATCATCTTCATCTTCTGTTCCATTTGCTATATTGAAAGAAGTATTTTTTTCCAATTCCAGAGGTATCCCAAAGAAAATCTAAACAATCTTACAAAGCTTTGGCAAGTTATAACAAGGAGAAAAGAAGCAAGGAGAAGGTGGTGAAGAAAATGTGAGAAATTGAAAAAAAAAAAACTAACATGGAAGTGTGAATGGACTGGTATGGGAGAGCAAATAACGTTTAAATTCCATCCACATAAATGTGGGGGGTTTTTTAAAAATAAGAAAGAAAAAGTATATGGAAACAGAAAGACAACACTTTTGTGTCTAAAGCACCATTTCATGATCAGAAAAAAATTGAATTGAAAATTCACTAATTAAGACTTAAATTTCATAGACTGCAGTGTGAATTCCTATAAGTTTGGGAAGTAAGCTCAAACAAACTCCTTTTCCCTCCACACAAAAAAGTAATTGTTTTAGAACCAATTGCTTGCTTAACTGGAATTATTAGACATAGCAGATGTTTCCTGAAGTTCCCTTTGTTCAGTGAACACAGAAAAAAAGAATCAGATTTCTTGGGTCATTGTATAAGACAATGTAATCAAGATAATGAAGAACAGAATTAGTTTAAAAATCAAGTTGTTCTATAATAAAACTGTGCCTTTGATGCTGCAAAAAAAAACAAACCTTGCTTTTGAAATGTTACATTTGCAACTAAGAGTATAAAAAAATTAGTGAATAAAATTAAAAAGCAGATAATAATTTTATAGAACAGTATTTTTAAAATATGTTTTTTTTCTCTAAATATAACTTACAAATATCATAGCTTGTTCCCCATTCAATTTCACAGACAGTGTGGGCAAAAATAAGTAATGGAAGAAATGAATACTCATAATCACCTTTAACACTTAGGGTCATATTTGTGGATAAATGGGAGCTCAGCTTCTTTTTAGGTAGTCATAAAGAACTCTTCTGGAAATCTGGCTGTAAATTTATAACCCCAATTTAAATGACAAACACATCAGTGTGAATTACCAGCAAATTAGTGATGTGAAAACTGTGTTATTTAATATAACATTGTACTGGGTCTGGCTGGGATGGAGTTAATTTTCCTCATAGCAGCCCACATGGTGCTAAGGAGGAGAGGTGTCCTGCGACCAAAGCAGTGTTGATAACACATAGATGTTTTAGTTATTGTGGAACAGTGCTTACACGCTCTCAAGGTGTTTTCTGTTTCTCATGCTGCTCCCCCAGCAAGTAGGCTAGGGGTGCACAAGATGTTGGGAAAGACACAGCTGGGACAGCTGACCTCAACTGCCCCCAAAAGGTATTCATTTCATGCATATTGTCTCATGGAATATCTCATTCTCCAGGGCCAAACTGTTACTCTGTTAAGCAACTTGTTCTCTGTCTTGTTTATAACACACCATACAACTTAACAACCAGGATAGCATGATACAAAGCTTTGGAAGAAAAAAGTGTGTGCCTATGTCCAGAAAGATTCTTCTCTTTCCCTGAGTTTGGCTCACAAACAGGAAAATACCTCTTTATTTATCAAAAAATCTCAACCCCCAAAACCACTGAGGGTGTTTCAAGATTCCAGACTTACCAGGTGAACCTTAAAAAAGTTCACCTATTTTAACATAGCTATGTGTTTTACAGAAACAACTGATGATCACATTTAGCATACCAGTGAACATAATTTAAACAATCTGCCAGCCTACATAGTCTGGTTATATTTTTCTTCTTATAATGAATATGTCCAGGATTACATATGAAATTGGTTGCTTTATTTAATATGATTTTTAAGACTTCACAATCATGTAAAATTCTAGAATTCCCCTTTGGATTTTATGATCTCAAAATTTTGGGGGATTTTGTGTGGGATTTTTTTAACTATTACTATTATTTGCTTTAGGGTTTGGGGTTTTTGGGTTTGGGGGTGTTTGTTTTTTTCAGACATAAACCCCCAAATTTTTATCTAAATTCCACTTTTTTTTTTTTTTTAATTTCGAAAGTAGCTTTCACTGTAGCCTCAGCTAACAAGAGTTAAATGACTTTCTTGTTAGAGTCATTTAGTGCATCCCAAGATATTTTAATGAATTACAGAGTGTAGTCTACTTGTGAAGTCTGGGTAGAGAAAAGATGATGAGGCAACCACATTCAAGCTTTGATGCTTATAGTCACACTTCTTATTAGCTTCAAGGTATATAAAGAGGAATCTAAAGGATGTTCTGAAGTTTTGACTGATGACCTTGGCTGTTGAGTTCATTACTGTGATACAAATAAACTTTTGGTTATTAAGATTATTCTTTCTCTGAAAAAAAAACCCAAACAAAACATAAACAACCAAAAAAAAGAAACAAAAAACTAGCCACAGGCTTTCTTGTGGTTGCCTGCAGAATGTGGAGCAACTCCACGAGGAACTAAGAAACCTACTTGTCCATTGTCCTACCATTCTACAGGCAAGTTGTACTTCTTCATTCTTGCCTTCTTAAAAATGTAGTGGGTTTTGACGTGTTCATTATATTTTTAAAATAATCCTGGTACAGTACATTGTTCCTAAGAACATGCGAGAGAAAATTAACTACATATGGAACATATTAGTAATATTGTTAATAAATTGAAGAAACTCATTATGATACCAAAGTGATGAAAGTAGTACAGGATATTACAAAAAACAAAATGCACTGTACTAGTGACAAATCCTCTACCCAAATACTTTATATAATTAAAGTTTTGCAAATAATATAGTGTTGGGGAAAAAAGACCTTATATACCTTGCAAACAAAGCCTTTTTTTCTGTTTTATCTTCTAACATCTCTCCCTGTTTTCTGTAAAGCAAGGAGAAAATGAATGGTATTAGTTAAATAGATGACAAAATTTCATGTTTATAAATCAAGATATGTCAACCAAAACAAGAAGTAAGATCATTACAGCAATTTGTATCAGAATAGTATATTTCTTCAGGCTGCTAAGACTGTAAAATCATCATGGCTTATCTTCATTTCATATATGCATTTTCTTGACTGATTACTTTAAAAATATAGTGACTTCAGTGGTGAAAACAGATGTAGACTCAGTGTTGCAATAGCTAACATTTAAAACTCCTACCTGGTGAAATATTTCTTAATTATTCAATGCAGCAATAAAGTTAATGAATTACAATTACTTATGGAATGAACTGTCTTTGTCAAGAGATAAAAGATAGTTATATTCTATAGTTTTGAGCTGTAAAAAAAAAGCAGGATGAAATAGGCATTTATCATGGATCTTTCCTTAAGCAAGTATGCCCAGATTCCTGCTGAAAAAAAAAAGGAATGACAGGTCTGAAGTGCCAGGAGAGCAAGCTTCCAGCTTGGTAACAACTAGAATTAGGAAGGACATCTGTGAGAGACTGAATTGTTATCTTAAGCTGTTTGTCTCAAAGACTGTCAGGTGTGAGAGATCTTGAGCTGTTTGCCTCAAAGATTGCCAGGTGTGAGAGACT
>JANXJC010000055.1:25973744-26002655 GCA_027564655.1 Leptodon cayanensis | reverse complement strand
AGGTTTAGATTGGATATTAGGAAAAATTTGTTTACTGAAAGGGTTGTCAGGCATTGGAACAGGCTGCCCAGGGAAGTAGTTAAGTCACCATTCCTGATTATATTTAAAAGACATGTAGATGTGGTGTTTAGGGACATGGTTTAGTGGTGGACTTGGTAGTGTTAGGTTAATGGCTGGACTTGGTGATCTTAAAGGTCTTTTCCAACCTAAACCATTCTATGATTCTATGATCTCCATGAAACATACAAATATGTATACATATTAATATAAAATATATGCATAAACTCATTTTAATAAGAGGTTTGATGTCAGTTTGACAACTGACAGCCTATTAAGATATTGTCCATACGTCCTAGAGCTAGTGGTATTTTTAGGAAAAATTAATATAGGAAAAATTAGGTTTGATGTACTTTCGTGGCTGGATTAATGTCATATTTATACCTGATACATCCAAGGAGTCTATTTTCCTCAGACACTAATTATCACAACTTGCAGACCTTCACAAAACAAGGTAATACATTATGTAAGCATCTTTTCATTATGCTATATACCAGCATCATGATTATGCTTCAACTTCACCAGCAGAAGTTGTAAGCCAAAGATATCTCATGAAGCAGAATGTATATGCTTTCAAAAAGCCAAAATAAACTTGTGAAACAGGAAAAGTCACAATATGATAGTGATTATAAGAATAATAAAATAGGCAATCTACTATTCTTTCAGTAAAATTGAACATATAGATAATTTGGGACCTTTTCAGCCTGGTCAGTCTTCAGCATTCCTTGAAAAGGTTGCTAACTCACATTTATGTCTCTGGGAATAATATGACTAGGAAAAATCTCAGAAAATTTGAAGTTAACTTTATCTCATTTTGGGAAAATAATGTCCTCTTTGTATATATAACTCTCAGTTTTTCAAGATAGCTGTAGAAGACATCCTCAAAGCCACGATCAGTTGTACAAAGCACCAAACATCACCAGTTTAGATAGATGTTCCCCATTTCATTTTTTTTTAAGCATTAACCTAGAAAGGTTCCTAGAAAGCTTGATGACTGGCCTCAGTAATTTGTTCTGAAGGAGAATGTGAACTGATAATTGTAACAATCAGCAGACTGTTAATAGAAACTTTTTCAGTGTGCCTTTCAGTGAACTCCCTTATCAACTGTTACTGATGTTGAACAAGTAACTATCTATCTAACATTTTTTAGCATGTAAAAAAAAAAAATCTGAACTCAAATAGCATAAATGTGCAGCTGTGTATATGGCACTGTAATCACTATACAGTAAAAGTACTATTTTCTTAGGGTGGATGAAGAGATGTAGCTATTAATAAAAAAGTCTCTCCTTATTGATCTGATATTATCTTTTCCCCTCAAGCTTCCTGTCTTAAGTCATGTAGTTTCAGTTGTACTAAAAGGTGAAAATTATTAAAGAGTATTTGCTTTAATCCTCTGAGACAAGAGTGAACTTGATCTTTTTTTTTAATTTTCAGGTCTGATTATGTGCACAATGAGACAGACTATAAGGATCTTGACAGTCTACCTAATTATCTATGTATTCAACTTACCATGGTCAGAGTGTTCACTAGCATCCTCAAAAGAACACATCAGATCATTCTCAAATAACTCATAGACGCATGATTTTCTGCCAGCAATGTGTGCACAACCAGCTAATCATGGATGATTCCACGTAGCTGAGTTACATTGCTGAGCTGTCATTAAGGCCTTAGAATTGTTTGGTGGTGGTCTCAAGCACAGTCAGGCACTCAGCATGTAATGCTGCTGTACACATCTTATCTACTTAGCGCAATTGCAACTTACTGTAACAATATTTTTTTGGGGGGTACATCTGAGATGAGGGCTTGAACCTGATGCAGAAGGCTTGACCTTAATCCTGTGTGCCATTCTACTTCCTGATCATTATAGCTTCGGAAGGAGACTTTATGGGCTTCAACATCCTGGGAGAAAAGTCATGGGGAATAGAGTCAATCTTTTCCTGGTTTGCTGTTAGAACCTATAAAGTATATTATTTCCTGTGAAAATTAGTGCATCATCTAGATGCTTTCAGAATATTCCTGCCTGTAGTAGAATTTTTCTAAAAATACACTGCTTAAAAAGTATGACGATCTAACTTAATAAAAATATTTTTTTTGGTGGCACAGAGATGCTGGTAAATGTAATGGATAAGAAATCTGTTTCTTCTCTTTGGAGTGTCTCTTTTATTATCATCATTTCAGAAAGGAATGACAAGAAGTTACTTGGTCAAAAGAGTATACAACCTTTTAAGGAACTAGAAACCTGAACAAAAAAAAACAATCTAATACTACATTTTAGTACTGAAAAGTATTATCTAATTTTTAAATTAATTTGCTTAAAGCATGCTCTGAGCATCGTAAACTTACTTCATATGGATATTTGAGCAATTCTGTTTTGGCAAAAAAACATTTATTGAAACAGCAAATTTTTCCAACATTAAAAAATATGTTGACAGGCTATACACAGGATGAATCTATGAAGTTACAGGAAAGTTATCTGAAATACCTTTTACCACTTTTGTAGCTTTTTTACACTGAGTACACTTAAGCGCAGCAATCCATAGCACAATCCTTCCTCTAGAACCATCCTCAGCTCTCCCATGTGCTTGCTTTCTCTCACATCTTTAAAAATACAGCCCATAGGATGGCCACATCCTGAAGAATGCATCCTAAAAAAGGGGTAGAAATTGATGTTCCGATAGCGCATACAATTTCAACACCTTCATATGCATTTATGTTCCTGTAGGTGGACTATGTCATCTTGGTGCACATAAGAAAAAACGATGAAACTGAATGCTTTCTCTATATTGCTGCACCATAGAGCTACTGAATTTGGACTTCCATATATATGTATCTGCCAACTAGAAACAGAGTCCAATAAGAAATAATGTATAACCCATTGACTTATTAATAAATTTTGACTGAGAGAGTAAACAATTTCTTGTTCCTAAGATGGGAACAAGAAGTGACTAAGGTCTGCAACTATACCTAAACTGAACATAAAAACTCACTCCACTATAGCAGTAGTCATTAAATATTATAATTATATTTGCATGTGGATAAGCAAAATCCCTTAATTGCTTCAATACATTTCAAATGGTTTTCTCCACCTGAGAAGTTGTACTCCACTTACAGTGAAATTTTGCTTTGACTGAAGACATCTTTCCCTTATAATGCAAAACGCACCTATCATTATTATTAAGTATATTTAATGGGGCTTATTACTGCTGCTTCCTTATCTGCTCTTGTCTGACTCGGAGAGGAAAGAGATGTTGCCACTGCTCACAGAAGAAAATAGATTATTTTTGTTCTGGTTGCCAGTAATTAGATCAGTCGTGGGGAAAAATGGGTCAAAAAATCCTTCAGACTTTAGCAGATTTTTAGTCTGCTTTTGGGGACTTAGCCAGTAAATGCAAAAGATTAAAGTCACTGCTCATGCTTCCATCACCTTTTCTTTTTCTTCAAATAACCATAAACCTTCTGTATTATGTGTCCAAATTCAGTGGAGACTTAAGAGATCCCAGTTTCCCATTAGTGATCTGTATAACTAGTGGGCAAAAACTGTCTGCATTATCCTGACTGAGGTGAGCATTATTATCTTCAGAAGGGAATTTTTACATTTGCATTCAATTCTACTATGGATTCTATTCATTCTACATTTCATGAGGCAAAAGTCTGCAGTTTCATTGGAACAAGGATTGCAGGATCAAGCAGTAACTATTATCCCTCTTAAAGAAAAAATCAATTATTTACATACTGTTGTACTGTCAGCACTGGAAAGTAATCAAAACCTTTTCAACCAATTCTGAAAGAAAGCATGAGCTTCCTACAACTCTAGCAGATATGTTCTGATGATCAGTGGAATATTAATTGTACCATGGATCCAAAATTCCAAACATCAGAGAAACTGAGAACTGGGTGCAGATTATTGCATCAGTGCCTAACATAAACCTCAGTTTCATATAAGTGCAGAAGGTTGATAATTCTGTTTCTTGTCATAGCCTTGAAAAAACAGCAATGGCATGGGTGTCAGAAACCTTCAGACACAGTGCTTCAAGATTTCAGATCCTTCATATTTCTTATGATTTGTCAAACACTATGCAAATCACTTCTCCATCTTTTGATTTGTCATCAATTCAAATTTCTGGTTTGATAATGATTTATTATACAGGCTAAAAAAACTCTTCTGGTAGGCTCTACAATAGAGAAGGAACCCAAGCAACATAAATTGTCTGAGGTATCCGATTTCCAGAATTTTGTCTTAGATATCTAAGTTTCTTTGGTCTGCTAATACAAATTCACTTTATAGTAGAGACAAAGAAAGGGAATGATCATTGGCTTGGTGGTAAAATATTCATATATTTACCCTGTAATCTCTACTTTATAGTTTATAGCCTCTGCTAAAGAGGCTTTTGCATTCTGAGTGATTTTTTCTAATCACTGAAAATAATTGATCTATATTATGTGTTAATTAAATATGGAATCAAAAGGTTTGGCATGATCTTTACAATAATTATCTAACTGTTGAATTTCTCATCAACTGTTGTAAGAACAATGAAGTTTAATGTCAGATCCTGTGTGACACAACCTTAGTTCCACTATGTGTTGAAAATGTGACAATTCAATACCGAAATTTTCTAGAAATAAACCTCATAAATGCTAACCCTCAATGAGCCTTCAGCATAGTAACTTCCTGTGTGATCATTAAATTTTAGACAGAATAAATAAATATTCCCTATGGGACACAACTACAATCGTTCTATCTGAGGACAACAACATATAACATGCTATGGATATTGCAGCATTGTGTAAATAATGGAGAGTATCTAGATTTCTTCTAAGAAACCCAGAGCACTTATCGTTATGGTGAAACATAAAGGAAACTGAAGAAATCTATTATCTTCCTAAATTAGGTCACATAACGTACTCATTATTTTCACCAGAAATTTTCCAGTATGGATACACAAGGGACTCTAATGTTGGGTAATATTATGCCCATTTAAGTTAGGCATTCCACCACAATGCGATCATTGTCTGACTTAAGCCAGCAATTCTGCAAAATCAGCCATATGCTTGAATATTGATGCACTTAGTTGAATTGAGTAGGATTTAAGCGTTAGTCATTTTTGCAACTGTGCATTTATTAGACAGGTTCTTCCATAAACTGCAGAGTCTCTGCGACTAAAAAAAAGAAGAAAATATATGCACTGAATAAGTATCACAAAGTACATACATTTCACAGATGTCCCCAAGAATAGTGCTTCTTGCCTGTCAAGGAAAACAGTTTCACAGAAGAACAAGATGTCATATTATGAGACCATCAAGCAGAATACAACAATAAAAATGTAAAAAATAATTATGTGAAACATATTTTCCTAGAAAAGTTAATACTTAAGATTTATAACTTTCTTTATAAATTAAGATTTCATTTACAACTGAAAATCACCTGAAAGCCGAACAACAGAAATAAGATTGCTAACCTGTTTTGCTTGGTAAATTTTCAATAATTATTACAAATTTAATTCCATATCCCTATTGAATTTAGTAATTGAGTGAATCAGGATATGGTGTTCACCGTATATATATTTTTTTTTTTTTAATGTAGCTTTCAAACATGAAATATCCAAAATTCCAAGCTTTAGTGGCACTTTTCAAACAAGAACAGTTTATTTCCTAAAAACAGCTTCTAATTTTTTTGATAATTAATTTTCTTGTTAAGCAATTTTCCTCTGCTAACATCCAAAAAATCTGGGGAAGGTGATCTACTTTAGCACAGCTCTCTGTTTTTCTTATTCTGATTACTTCTTTTCCTATTACTTTTCTGTTGTTCTTAAATATCCTCTGTATTTCTTTCTTTTGTCTTTTATTTCTTGGAAAGAACCAGAATATGAAAATACAGCAGAGAGATACTACATATCTGTTTCTTTCTGCTCTGTTCCTTTATTAGAAACTTAACAATATGGATATTGTTGCTATTACTCTTATGTAAATTCAGATTCCACTTAGATTTCAGTATTTTTAATAGCATAGTGTGATGAAGGAAAAAAAAAAAGGAATAGGAAAATTATCTTTTTTTTTAAAATTAGATCTATGTAGTATATATAATATTTTTAGCTTTTTATATATATTTTCATTTATTTTCAACCTGTATGCAGTAAATCTCCAAATTAAAGATTATAGTACTAGATAATATACATCACATAAATACTTCACATGAATCAGACAGCTTCTAAATACTCCTTTCATTCAAAATACTTCTTAATCAGTTTAGGCTAAAGAAGAAAAACTGTTCTATCTTCTTTGCAGCTGAACATTAATGACACTTTAGAAATGGCATGACAAAACAGAGCTCTCATGTCTGTCACTGATGGTGACTAATACTACTGGTTGCTGGACTTCAGGGCCAAAAAATTCAACTATGGGTGCCATTCATAAGAAGATACACTTCATAATATAAAATTTTACAATATAAAGTTTAAGAGGTATTTTTCATAAATACAGGATCTCAGAGTGGGATCAGACTATATCTAATAAAACCATCTGATTCTGGTGAAATCTCCTGGTAATGTTTCAAGACTGTGATCTTCTAAAACACCTTGCAAGTTTTATTTTCATGAAAACATCTGGGGAATAAAAAAAAAGCATGTCTTTTCCTCTGTGATTACATTATTTATAATTCTTCAATGGAAAGGGCAAAATAATGCTTATTATGTATTCTTATTTTTCTTTCTGGACAGACTAGCTTCACCCATGAAACTGGACTAATTGTTTATCATCATCTATAAACAACATTAGGGCCATTTACTTGGAATGTAGCAATGTAGAAATTCTCCTACTCTTTTGTAAATGAAGGATCCACTTCAATTCCACTTCTTGTCTAGCTTTCTGATAGTTTTCTGGTGAAATAATGCAATATATAAAAGTATTTAAGGAAAAATCAAATACATGCCCTGTCTCCTATATCATTAAGTATTTCTATAACTCTTATTTCATACTCAATTTGCAGGCTGTGAATGTGTTAATGCCATTTCCTCATAATAATAAAAACAACAAAAATGCAGGGCCCAAAATCAGAAAAGAAAGATTAAGCATCTCTTAAAAATCTTATAATATAGCAAAAGAAGATGGATCAGAGTTCATTTTTCAAAAATATAACAGATTCAAATTGTCTCTGAATACTTCAAAATCACGAAAAAGAAAATCCAGTGCCTAAAATACTAGGTAACATACAAATTGTTTGCTGCCATGGAAACTGGCAAGTTTAGAGATGCTTGAAATTTCTGTATGTAATTTTAATATATCTTTCTTATATGGATTTCATGAATTTTGTTTTTTTTATATTAGACTTTTATGTAAAAATCGTTCCTTTCTGAGGGCTAGTCTGGCCAGTCATCCATAACCTGTTACTAGGATGAATGGTATGGAAATTTCAGAGGCTTAAATTCCTGTAATATTAGTTATTATTTTAAAAAAATTACATGTATTTTAAAATCTGGTGCTCTTGTATAAGAAGATAAACTTCTTTAGATTGGTGAGCTAAAGGGCATTCACCCAAATGACACATTCAAATTGCTACTGACTTTTTTAAACTGTTTAACAAAATCAGCCCTTTTGCTAGATTTTGCTTTTTGATTTTTACACTGTTCCTGGCAAAGCTTCATCTTCCATTTATACCATAAAATGAACCACCATTTCTTACAGGCATGTCAGCATTGCAGAACAAGTTTTGGCAAGCTGACTATATAATACTCATTCAGCACCTGTTGCCTATTAATGTAAATCACCCAACCATCAAGAAAAACTACTGATACAAGCAACATTAGTTTTAGGGATACTCAGAAAATATTGTTTCTGTATTGCAAAATTTAAGAAACATAAGAACATTGTTTGAATTACTTTCAACATGAAACTCAACCTTGTCCCTCCCAAATATAAGAAAAAGAAACAACCTAAACTAACCAATAGACAGCCTATCTGGGAAATTCTAATTGAAGTTCCTTCCTACCTTGACCCAGAATAAACACCTTACCTTATCATCCCGCATTTCCATGTGACCATTATGTTCATCAGGGTATTTTCATATTATCTTCTGCCAAAAAAGAGAGGGTATGGTAAAGCATTTCAATTTCCCTAGTGTAACATTTTTAATTGAAAAGCTTTGTCAAAATCTCCACTGCTCTAACTTATCGTGAAAACATTACCACTCCCTAACTTATCCAGACTTTTCACTTCCAGAATAAGTTTCCTTCTGCTTCAAAGATAATAAGTCCCATAGTGCATTTATCCAGCTTCTAAAAACCACATTCAAATTCACAATATTACTTTAGAGGAAATAATTTTATTGTAATAATTTCATAAAGGGTTTTTTGGATGAGAAGAAGAAAATGTTTAGGAGTTTTCTGAAACCAAAGTTTGCCCTTATATGGAAGTTGATGGGTGTATGAGAAGTCAGGTAGCTGCTCTGTTGCTTAAGTGCTTAATATTTGGACGTATAATTATCACCCTGTACGCTTGTTTAAAAGAAGATGTGGCTTTCCGTCATATGAAAAGAACAAAGACAGACTGGAAGATGGCTAATTTTCTTTTTCCACTCACATGAGAAAAGCTGACTGTCTCACATGTCTGAAGGAGGTACACATGAATATAATTTGTGCTGATTTTATTGTTTTAGCTTGAAGAACACAAAAGAATTCACAAGATTTCCAAGGAAAATGGTCAAAAATGTCTAATTTCATAAAGTTTCCCTCTATGTTTCAGGCCCAAAATATGATCATTACAACTGTTCTCTGAAAGGTTAGTGTTACCAAGCTTTCTGTTTATTTGTTTTCTATACAAAATTGTCTAGGTAAACAGTAGCAGGAAAAAAAGGCTGCTTCATATAAATAACATTTATTTTATTTTTTCTACAAGGAATCAAAAAAATCTATAGAAAATGTAATAATTTTCAGTATAGAAATGGTGTGACATTAAAGTTATTCTCATTCACCATTAGAAATACTAATCTTATGAATTTGAGTTTTCTACTTTTAAAAATTATCACTGTCTTTGCATTTTTATTTCCTAGGAAATGCCAGAATTGTCTGTTTTGTGCAACCATCATGTTATTAATGTCCAATATGTGTTATTAATATACACTATGTACTTCACTGCCCAGAATGTTGTAAGGACCAGAATTATGAATGGGTTCAGGAAAGCAGATATAAGTGAGAAGGCAGCCAGACCTGGGAATGGCAAGACTAGAATAATGAGCAAGATCTGCTATATTTACCAAGCTGTCTAAATTAGGATTTTGCATGTATTTTACCCTAAAGAGTTTGATAAAACCAAAAGTACCCTGATTTCCAAGCTTACTACTGTAGTTACCAGTTTACAAATTCTAATTTTCTTTCCAGTGCCATGAATTTTATAAGTAGCAATGTGGCTTCAAAAGGAAAATGAAACTAGCAAAAGAAAAAGAAGGAGGGGGGGTAGGAAGTGGGTTCCCCTCCCCCCCACTCTACTGAGGTAATCTAGGTGCTTACTTTGAGATTTGAAGGTACGGGACCAAAGACACACAGCAAGTTATCCCATTTCCTTGGCTATTACATTATTTCATAAAGTGTACATGAGACTACCCTCACCTCTGCTATTAGTTTTAAAATCAGTAAGACACAGTCAGTTAGGAATAAGCATGCAAGACATAAATCTTCAGCGTAGATTCAAAATGGGAAAGACTTGGAAAACATACATATCTAAGACCCAGATGTAGAAGCTTCAGACACACTCTTTTCATGATGTACATCATTCATTGCTTGATGCATTCAGGTTTTGAATTGTACATTGAAGTTACCTGTTTACTTTCACTAGATTCTTAGGTGCTTCATCACTACAGGCACTACAGGTCCACTACAGGCAGATGCAGAGTCTAATTTTTGGTACTGAAGTATATGAATTGAAGACACCTGTATAAGTGGACCCGTTCTCTTGCTACAAATTGCACTACTTTTTTGAGCTGAAATAATGTAAACCTGGTTATGACTCTACCGTAAGAATCCAATGAATACATGAATCAAGGCAAGCTACATATACTTATACACACATGCACATATATGTATACCAAGTCTTAGTTCAAGCTTGAAGAAGGTGATGGGTCTCAGTATCTTAGCCATAAGATACTACAATAGGTTCTTGCCTGTTATTTGAAGAAGGAGCAGAACATCATAAGGAACACTTTTTCAGGAGTCCTCTGAGAAAACTCACAAATGCACAGCTGAAGGTTGGGATGTGATTTCCTCTCATTGTACTGACCTGCCAGAGATCTAGAAACTGCCGCTTAGTTTTTACCTTGCATTGGGTGCCTCTATACATGCCTACCTTCAGGGAGAAAAAAGGGCAGTGCTTTTACATGGAAGATTCAAAGCTTTGAAGAAATCTGGCCAATTTTCCAACTGTCATCCCTACAGAAAGTTAAACTGAGATCAAATAAACATAAATACTGGGAAAAGTTACAATTAATTAGTATTTTTTATCTACAGTTATATAGGTGTCTAATTATAAAACAAAATCAGTTGCATTTATATCTAGCAATGCAATGCCATGTTATGTAAATAATAAAATCTACACTAAGATGTCAGATATTTATCGAAAGAACTGATCCTCTAAGTTAAAAATATAATTAACTGTGAATATGTAAAGTGTTCCCCCCCCTTACTGAACAAATAGCTGCAGGCATGTTTGATGTAAAAAAAAAAGATTAAAAACCTGTACTTGTAGAACTGAACCCCAAATGACAACCACATAGAAATAAGGATGTGAATATTACATTTACAATCATTCAGAAGTATACTTTATAAGGTATTAGATAACCAGCTTTTTCTAAAAAGTATAAAAGAGTTTTGACAAAAAAATCCTTAATTATGGACATAACAGGTTTTAAATGTTGACCACTAAGGCTCTAATACAAAACACATTAATTCCAAGCTTCCAGGCTTTAAGCATTATGGATCTACTACTGAACATAAGAGAAGACTGTAATTATTTTTTCAGAGAAAGTGAACTTAAAAGTTCACCTTTGTAATCAGAGCAATGGATAAAATTCTGTTAAGCAGCCATTTTGAAAATGGAAATTACTTAACACACAGTACAAAAAACATCCATGAATACATTATTTTCTTTAAAAGAGGTATTTTTTAGTATTAATAAAATGTGTTTTACATCAAATTCTTTATGAGAACATCTACCATATTTGGTCCATAGATTGCTTCTTAACAGCCATAACATAAAAGTAGTCCAAAAAGCCTCACCAGCAGTCCATGCAACAAGAGAAATCTCTTCTTTCTTTATTTCAGTTTTAATATTCAATGACCTAATGAAGTTCTGATCATCTTGAGATCTCTATCTTGAGATCTCTATCATCTTTGAAATTGCCTTTAGTTTTATAGAGTGGTTGAGAGCATGTCTATGTTACAGTTTCGGTCTGGATCAAGAGAGTGCTTTTAAAGGTAACCATCCCTTTATATCATGCTTCGATTCACTTTGTAGCACAGTCTCAGGGCAAAACTGGGTTTATTTCAAGTGAAACTAATCTGAAGATGCACACCAAATGTACACCCAATGAACTCCAGTCACTAATGCCATTCAGTCCATGAAAGCACACTGAAGATGATCTGAAGTAACCCCACATGAAACGTGCTAGTTGTGTTATTGACAACTGCTTTGATTTACAAGTCCATTTCTATTGTACTGCCTTACTTGCTAAACTAGACATAACCTACAAGATTCCCCACTTCAACTTTCTGGAAATTTTCCATGTTAGAGTACAATCAATGAAAAATACTTACGCTTTTCTCTAGAGAACACACAAGTTCTCTCTCTTTCTCACTACCTTTGAGTGCAAGTACCTAGCAAAGATTTAAATAGCATAAGCCTAGTAATGTGCCTCTAAGAGAGAGCAGTACATAGCTACAAAATACAAAAAAGAAAAAAAAAATTAATCATAGGTTGCCAGTAGTGAGGTAGCATCCATGTAAAATGCTAATAAGTAATAGGTGTACTTTATGCATCAACTGTTTAACCAGAGAGCAAAGCTGAGTGGAAAATTTTCACCACAGAAAGCAGAAGAAAAGTGCCAAAGGAATTTTAGTTTTGTTAAACACCAGAAACGTTTTCTACTGTTATGATCCCACAAGTAAGAATACACCCTGTATAGAGCTTGCAGTCTAAATATGCACATGTGAATGCATATTCACAGTCTAAAAAATGCAGCTGGGAGAATGACAAAACCAAATAAGAAAGCCAAAGAAGAATGTTTAAGTAAGCTATATACATTGTTGATACATCCAAACAGGAAATTTAGCAATTGCGAGCTAGCCATTTCAGTGACTGATTATACTTAGCCTGAAAAATGGAATCCAAACCTCTTGGTTAAGCACTGTATATGGAAGAATTAGGTCTTTTTGAAAGTTGTTAGAATTTCTACAAAGTAATAATAAAACATTTACAATAACTAGTGAAAAATACTGAACATGAGATGCTTTTGAACATCTGCCTTTCTGCAAGGGCTCAGATATGTATCTTGGGATGAAGGCAAGGTGCCTCTGTACAGTTAAGCTATCAGGCCTAAAAATCTCTCTGGTGGTGTTTCAATATATCATTTAAAGGAGATGTGAAAAGTTCGTGTAATACTTCAGTAGAAAGCCAGGAATGACAGCATCCAGTTTCAAGGGAACACAACTTGGTCACTGCTGAAAAAACACACAATGGCAATTCCCTACTGCTCCCCACTCAGTTCCTGCTACTTGGATGGAAAAAGGGAGGAATAAATATGCCATGATTTCTCTCTGTATGTACAAAAAAGCAGCAACACATGCATTTAACACAGCACAAAAGGTATGAATTCGTTCTAGAAAAAACTATACTGCCCATTTCTGCATATATGGACATGCACATTTTTATTTTCACATTGCAGCAAGGTTCCCACCTTTCACAGAAGAGTTAAGCAAGTAGTAGTGCTCCTGGGGAGGAAACTTAAGACTACCTGCACATATCAAGTTAAAGGTGTTCATTGGAGCACTCTGCTTAGAATAGTGCCCTAATCAATAAGTTACAGGGGTGAGGTGAACCTCTCCGTCCTCTAGGTGTGGCCCCTGTACAGGAAATACTTCAAGATTTACTAGACCACAAAGAGAAGACTATTGACAGTATGAACATACAGCCTAGTGGTTATTTTATTCAAATGCAGTAGGAAATTCTGATCAGAACTTCTTTTTTAGATGCGAATGAAAATCCATGATGGCATCAAATAACAAACAGAAGGGTCATTAGTAAGTTTTCCCACACATAGAGTAAAATAGCCAAAAGTCAAGATCTCTTGGCAGGTTGGGTGTTTTCAAGAGAATGGGTGTACAATGGACTACCTGAAAAATTGCAATCCTTAATTATAAATAACAACAATATCTATACCTGTCTTTTCATAAAATCACTGTTTTGCAATGATGAGCCTTTCTGCACCCTAGAGACAGTACTCATAATGTAATTATAGATGTGACTTTCACCCCTTATCCAACTGAAGTAAAATTTATAGTCAGTTGCAATATATGTGGTGTTAGAGGAGAATTCGTATTTTCTGTAAATGTAATATGAGAGACATGAATATAAAATAATGGAAGTTTACAATTAATTTTCAGTGCGTTGTCCTCTTTTCTTCTTCTCTGCCTTCCAAAAGGAAATGCAGAGTTCTGGTTTCTCTGCCTTTTCTCATTGTGCTTCATCCCTTGATAACCTCCTTCATGAATTCAAATTCAGCTTCCATATCTGTTTATGCATCATTCCAGACTTCTTGCTTTTTGTTCAAACTAAAATTTTGCTTCACTTGTCTGGATTTGTACTTTTCAGTCCATGGTCAACATAACTAAAAGAGCTGTAAATTTCTGGCATGGCCTTCGCTGAGGGATGACACAGGCTTTATTTGCCTGTAGTTTTGCAAAATGTATCTAACAGTCAAAACAAGGATGACATTCCACACGTAGTAGAAGCTGAACTAGACTGGCAGTGCCATCCTAATCACCAGACCACACATCCTTTTCCTTGTGACAGTTCTAGTGGTCAGACAGTCACAGAGAGAGCTGGATCACCAATTCTAATTTTTTTTCAGGGTAGATTTCACACAGATCAAGCTGTTCCAACTCACCTCATAAGTAGTTGGTAGTTTCCTCACAATCAGGGTTGAATCATCTCTCTCAGTTGCAGCATGGTCTTAGTTTTGTTCACGTGGATTATGAAATTCTGTCCTGTGCTGACTTGCCAGAGGAATTGAATTCAGGAGCCCTGGTGCTGCAGGTGTTAGAACGATGGCCTCACTGTTATCTCTGCAGATTTAACCAGTGTTTCCTTCTATGCAGCATATCCTAAATCCTTAAGAAATTCAGGGATGCTTAGAGAATCCTCAAACGTCATAAAATCCTGCTCTATGCTATTCCATGTTTACTTTTTAAACTGCACATTGACTACACTCTGTAGGAGAGGTTACATACCTAGGAGCACATGCTTTCTTATAAGGAGGAAAAAATAATAAGAATATAAATCAAATTATATGTATGACTGCTAGTTAATGACATTAAAAAGGCAGAAAGAACAGAGCAGCTCACAATTCATCAGAAAAGAAAGAGTTTAATTATCTGTTGTTTCACATCTACTTGATATATTTTTCCCTTTTTTTTTAAATTGAAAGTTTAAAATTTTTATTTCCTTTGTTGGTTTTATATTTGTGATGGGTTTAAGTTATCAAAATATAATTAATCTAGGGCTCAGGGTGGGGGTATATGTCAACAATTAGCATCATGTAGTATTCTGGGAACTAATTTTAATAACATGTTAAGTACATAATTAAACTCTACTTAAAATGGACTTCAGTATATTGCTAAATGTAAAAATATGTTATAAATTTTATTGAAGAAAGATGGATTACAAGTTAGAGCCAAAGGGCTTGGACAGAGGACCAATTTACCAGAAGATAAAAATAACCATTATCTGTACTGACTGTCCATAAGACAGGTACTTTTAATCAAAATTTAAAATACAAGATATTTGAACTAGTTTGGCTGCACTTGTAGAAGTTTAAAAGCATGAAGAAGCTATGGAAGATCATCTCACACACATATCTTTTCTCTCTATCTAGATATCTGAACTGTTCATGATTTTGATGAAAAAAAAGTTTGAGATATAAGGTTACCTCTTTTTTTAAAGCACGTAAGAAATTGCTGCAGGTAGAAGAAGTAGTATTTTTAAACCAGCAGTATCCTCCATTCAGGTCTTTTCTCCTCTCCCCTCTCTGCCTCTTTTAAATTTTTTTTTAGGATCATTTTTGTATTTTTGCTATCATTTTCTTCTCTGTTACTGTCATAAGTCCATATTCTGTATAAACTAGTGTTATGGATAGCATATGCATAGTTATTTGTTTTTCTTGCAGATTGTTGGGAAAAACTCTGTCAACCATACCTGATACTTTGTAGAATAAGGGTGATAATGTTTTTTACATTAATTTTGCATTAAGGGGTAACCTGTGTTCCAGAATACAGCATTTCTACTACTACTGATTGTTATGTTCTAACAGCACTTTCAACACACTCTGTATCTATGATATGATATACACGCCTCACCACAGGCCTTTTAAATTTAAGGAAGGATTTTATTCTGACCATTCTTTCTGAGATATTTTTTTATTTAAATGCCACTAGTCTTTTCTTACAATTCAGTTGTTTGTATGCCAACGAGTGTTGTAAACACTTCTTTCTTCCTACTTTTTTCTATGCTTTCTTTTACCAGTTTGGCCAAGTATTGTGAAAAGTGGAATGACTTTTCTAAGTTATTGAAGAAAAAAAGTGTTGTACAGAGAAATATTATTTCAATGAAGTCTCTTTACAGATGTTTCTGACAGGATTCATAAAGCTTCTGGCCTAGGAGCTATTTCTTCAAACAAACAAAACAAGTGTAACAGAAAAACATAAAATCAAATGTTGTTTATAAAGAATGCAAAAATTCTAGGATTAATTGACCACTGCCCCACAAACAATATGAGAAATTGTTAAATGGAAAGAAAAATGTGAAACATGCAAAAATTAAAGGAAGCATTGCAAGTACAAATATCATTAACCAGCGTAATTACAGAAATGTGTTCTCTTTGGTTGTGCATAAATGTTTCAGAGTCAGCTCCCAAAAACTCAGAAATAATTTCTTACATATTTCATTTGTTCCAAAACATTGAACATAACTTTCATACTACTTGACCTTATGACCTACTGATTACTTGACCTCTGGAGAAATAAGGGTTTTCTGGAGATGTAGTGAATTTATTAAACTTTCGTTTTGGATTAGTAGATCACAAAATGAAGTGTCTACAAAACAAAAAAAAAAAAGTACGGTAAGCGTCTCTTGCTCTTGCAGTTAAATACTGTGCCACAGAAGTTCATGTGTTTGTTACATGATTGTATGCAAGGAAGCCAAAAGATTTCAAATACAAATTGAGCGGTTAGAATTCTCTTTTTCTGTCATTGAACCACCAAGTTCTTGGGTCAGCCTTTTTACAGAGAATCAGAGAATGTAATGAAACATTTGGACTGTTCTGTGAAAAGTAAATAGCACCTTTGTATTGTGAGTGCAGGAAGATCACCTAGTATGAGAAGAAAAGGAGACAGCCTCACTGCTTCAAATGGAAAAAAAAAATTACAATAATATATGAAATTACATCAAACACTATTATTATATTTAAGAGTAACCAATAATGCATCAAAACTATTCAAACTTACTTAAAAATTGCTTAAAGTCGCTCATATGCAAGTAGAAAATCATACAACTTCACTCATCTCTACACTGTTATTAAGTACAGTTGAATTTCCAAAGGAATGTCATATTTTAGTCAGATCAGAGACTGTAAATATTACTATCATACATTAATTCCAACTCATAGTGTGTTACACTTCTCTACTAGTAGAGTAGTAGTAGAGAAGACTAGTAGTAGTCTTCTCTACTAACCCTGACCTGATGCATTGAATGTGAAAGAATACAAATTTGAGGACATTGCCTTAAATGCAGGGGTATATCTAATAAGGAGATAATTTTTCAGTCCTATATCATGCAATCCTTCTTTTAGTGTTTTGAATACTTTTTTCTCTCCATCTTTTTTTAAAGATTCAATCATATAAACAACACTATTTAGAGAATTAACACATTTCTCTATGTATGCAAAATGACTTTTTCAAAGTCTTACTGTTTTTAAAGAGAGCTAAGGGACTTTGTTCAATTTGAGGTCTCCCCACATTCAGTATCAAACTGATTAAAGAAATGTCTTTACTTTCTCTCCAAAGTTACCTATGTGTTCACATTGAATGTCTATATATTTGTTAACGTTACTATCTTTATTTCAACCTTTATTTTCTTTGCTGCCTGATTTTATGACAGTAAAATTGTCTCCAAGTGTATCTCAAGATTCACTTTCTCAAGAGCTAAATCTAACAGTGTTTTAAATTGCTTGCTGTCATCAATAATCTTCTTATTTCTTTGCCTAGTGATTTTACATCAAAATTTTTAGAAATAAATGAAGAATTCTACCTGAAAAGTAAAAAAGTAGACAGAGAATGGCAAAGCAGAAATATTTTGTGCCTGTGACTGAACAACCAAAGAGGATCTTAAGAAGTAGAATTTTTCGTATCACTGAATACCGACTTTAACAGTGTACATTCTTTCCAGAGGCACTTAATTGAGGCAAATGGGACAAAGAGCAAACTACTAGAAAGTAATCATCTCCAAGTTTGTTAATATCTCACAGGAGATATTGACTGACAGCTAAACTGCCTTTTTTTTATCCCTGGGCTGTTCTGTCACTTCTCTCTTTTATTACCCACCTACATCCCATTTCATTTTCCTATTTCTCTGGCATCTGTCTTGCTGTGACTTGACTTTAAAAATGTGTACTAAGTATTTAAACTGCATATGAGGTCTTTAGCATTAGCAGTTCCTGAAGTTTTATTCATAATGGTAGTTTAGCTCTGCAATTGTGAAAGGCAATTGTGACCCCTTGGCTTTCCTAGCCAATTATATCATTAATCCTTTGTCATATTCATTATATCATTCATATTTTTAATTAATTTGCAAATTATATTGTTCTACTTTTTTATTTTATATAAGAACTCTAAGGCATCTATATAGAGGTCAAAATTTAGCAAAGCTGCAATTTTGAAGTAATATAAATGAAAAAACTGCTACTATTTTCCTCACCCTCAAATGCTTTTTAATTCTTCGAACTGAGCTATGAATGGGCCGCACAAAACCCATCAGCTTAGTGTTTTGCAGCAAATTCTTGGTGTCAATTCAGAGAAAATTACAATGGTTAGAGAATAAGGCAGGACCACAAATTATTTTGTTAGGAAACTAAGTTTCTCCTCAGTGTAACATGGGCATCTCACTGAAACCAGGTGCAATATTCCAACATGCTTTCAGACAGCAAGAAATTCTGCTTGATGCAATGGCAAAGAAAACATTATGAACTATGATTGCAAACAAACGTTAAATCATTTTGACTACAAGAATGGGGACATCTGCCAAAAATCTGAGTATGTAGATCACTTAACTAAGAAATAGGTACATTTCCTAATATTTATATTCACAAGAATCCATGCGGTGGATCAGAAACTTTGGTTTTTTTTACTGCTCTATGTGCTACTTTTGATACACAATTAGGTCTGAAGCTGTAATCTTACAATCCTCCACCAAAATCTTCATATTATATTGCCTCTGTTGCTGGACAAGAATTAGGTTTCATTTACTTCCAAGAATTTTCTTGAGAAAATTGCATACATGGTTTTCTCAATGATCTGCCAACACATATGAGTAAGTTGTGGTCAGCAAATATGTATGTGTGCATATATTTAACATAGTGATACACCTACATACAATTCCAGATGCATTGTCTCAAACTAAAGAGCTCTAGTCTATGTGTTAGTAATCTACTGTGCTTGCACAAAATGTATTTTCATTATTGCATCTAAACATATGATTTTATTGTTTAATGAAAAATGTTAAACTCTTTTTCATGTTCTTAAAAGATCTCTTTCTGCAATCCCTGTAGGATTCAATATTTACATTGTGAATAATTTTTTAAAATTTAGTTATCTCCGTGGGCAAAATTTTGGAGTTTCTTCATGTTTCAAAACTACTTCAATAAAATAAACATCTATGACAAATCAAACCTCTAAATTAACCTGAAATAATTCAAGATTATTTGATGATTTTTTTTCCTGGGTATTGAGAAGAAATACTATTCAAAAATTGAAAAATTATAATAGATATTATTCATTGTATTGATGTGTTATTGATAAGGGTTATCAAAGCATATCAAGTTGCTTTGTTTTGCTTGTTAAATTTTCTCCTTTGATTCATCCTTTTTCTCTGTTTTTCTGCCTCATTCCAAACTGGCTTTTGATTTACTTGATTTTTTTTTGGCTGTTCAGACTTGCTAAAGTGCTCTTGTCAACAGTTCAGTGGTTGAGTGAAGCAAAGTGTTAGTTAATAGTGTGAAAGCTTGGTGTGCTGTCAGAAAAGGGCAGGCCATTAACTTGTGAAATTTTGCTTTCAATGTTCCACAACTCTAGTGCTGGCAGAACAAATCTCACTGATGATTTACTATTAAAGTTACAAATGGCATATGAATTTATGACACTTTGTAATTAAGCACCACACTTCTGCCCAGAGCAGTTAAGACTATGGAAGACGGTTTATAACAAAAAAAAAAAAAAACCAAAAAAAACAAAACAAAACAAAACAAAATTAATAAAAGAAAAAAAGCCAAAACCGAACCAAAAAAACCCACAGTAAAAAAAAGAAAAAACACAGCCACAATGAAGAGAGCTCCTTTTCACCAGGAGCAGTAAGCATGTCAAAGGACTGCAATCTTGACATCACAATCCTATCTTTAGATTATCAGATCAGTCAGTACCTGACTGCAACAACTGTGTTAATTGCTACAGTTGTATGAATAAGAACAGATTACCTTGAATGTAAAAAATAAATATTATCTGATTCCAGTCCTGACAAGAAAGGAAAGTGATACCTCTGAATTGCAATAGAGAGCCCTGAAATGACAAAGATCTTTTAAAATGATAAATATTATGTAATGATGGGTATATTACATGTTGTTTTTCTGTCTTGAAAAATGACATATCATTGCATCTAAAACCCTGCAAGACAGCTGATCTCAAGTCTAGTAACTTCAGAACATTTGTGTCATTACCTGAAGTTACCTTCTAACAACTACTAAATAGTTACAGGGTTATTTGGTACAAATGAACAATGTTCACTTTAAACAGACCGGCTGTGGACCTGCTGATAATGTTGTGGCTGTGCTTTTTCTCTCCTGCCAAATTTGCTCATTTTTAAGATACATGTTAAAATAAACAATGGTATGTCACTCTACAAACCTTGTATTTCTATTGTTCAGATTGATTTTGAAATATCATGCTATGCAGTTCTGACGCCAACCATTAATTTAATTCCATCTTTTCATTGTTGCTGCCTTTAGATTTGACACTTCTTAATATGTCCATCTCCTGTTATAAATAAAAGAAATCAGTTGGCCGTTGAAAATTAAGCTGAAGAGCAGCTACAGAAAGGAAGACTTAATTGCACAAATCCACAGCGGTGGATTAAATTATTCATACTGATTATAATTTATTTTGTCATTCCTCCCGTCTACTCTCCTTTAAAGCTTTTGTTTCACCTGCATGCTCCATCTTATTTAAAATTATATTGTGAGTTCTTCAGGATGGACCTGTGGGGTTTTGTGGCACAACATGGACTGTGATTTTTATTAGATTCCTGAGTGTGTCAGAATGTACATATCCCCAAAATTCAGTAGGCATTAAATCAGGCTTTAGTAAACAAAGAAGCAAACTTATTTACTTAAATATGGAACTCTGAAACTGTGAAAGTCACACTCAGAAAGTAACAAATTTAAGGCTTCAGTTTGCACGGAAATGAAATGACAAAACTTACATTTCATTCAGTAGTAAAGGAGCCAGATTTTTCAGCAGGTCCTATGTATGGAAAGGTACAGAACAAATAATTTGTTTTATTCAGAGGAATTTTGCAATGAAACCTTGTGCAAGTACTTTGAAAGATACAGACCCGTATACTTACATAATTTGCAGACAACATTACACTTACGTCTTAAGACTCATAACAAGAAAAAACTTCTTAGTGTTGAATCTTAAATAAATGTGGAAGGCTAGGAAGAATGTACACCCAAAATTCTATATTTTTGTTGTTGGTTTTTTTCGTTAAAAGGTAAGTACTTCCCTAACTGTAAGTTTTTTAATTGTAAAATTCTGTTGTCATTAGTTAGCAAATAATTTCCAAACCATAGGCAATATTTAGAGGGAACCTGTTAAAGTTCATTAACAAAACGTTTATTAACATTCAACTGTAGACTCAGCAAAGGAAGTCAGTTACCAATATTATTTCCAGACCTGTATGGCTGGAAGTGTGGGTGACATCATTCATATGTTGTTACATTAAAAGAAAGGAAAAAAAAAAAAAGGGACTAAACTGGTAGCAATAAGTTTGTTTTAAGAGCCTAGGAATATACTCTTAACAGTAAGTGAAAAAAACATACAGAACTCGTTCTTAAAATACTTGACAGTCTCCTGTTAGTGTATTACTGTGAAATGTATACAGACTGTCCTTGAAGATTGATGAGAACAGAAATTGTAGCTATTGTAGTTATGGGCAACTTTCCAAATCACAAAGTGATAGCCAGAAAGTCATTCCATGGAGCTGTTGTCAACCAGGGAGAATATGAGTTTTAGTAGAAGTTTATTTCATCTTTAAGCATTGATCTGACACATTAAATGATACATAATTATGAGCAAATTACAAGCACCATATCAAATTCTTTTGAGGAAACTTCATTTAGCTTTTTTTGGTTTGTCTATAAAAGGCTTTTTAAGATGGGAGAAAGGAAGCTGGAATAGGACAATAGATAACAGTAATTACGATTGAAGAGGATGCAGGGGAGGTACTTTTATTTTGGCATCATGTAACCTTTAAATATCTCTTGTGGTGGTTTTTTTAAATATCAGTCTATAATGATTTATTTCTAAACATCATTATTCTATGTTTATCACTTTCCTCTCCCAGATTTGAATCCTATGACCATATTTCCTGTTACTACTTAAAATATGAATAGTGATATTTTTTGTCCCCAGAATCAGAGGAGTTTTTCTTTATAATTCAGACAAAGTTAGGATAACTGTTATGAACTGAAGGTTTTTGCAAAAGAACAAATGAATTAAATCAAGTTTTCCAAAGAAGCTGACTAAAATTACACAGACATAAGTTCATGCATACATCTGTTTCTGTATGGGCAGTTATGAAGTCATCAAGAATGCAGTTATATGGTATGTTTTTTAACAGGCTAGTTCTCAAACCATACATACAATAAAGATGCTTTTAACATTTTTTTGCTCCGACTTTTGTTTAGACACTAAGTGAAAGAAGATAAAAAACACCCAAAAAACACTGAGTCACATTTTCTAGAGTCTCAATAGCTGTTGGTCTGCTGTTGAAAGATTGCCAACTATTTCAGCTCAGACCAGATCTCATACAAACAACTGACAGAAAGGTGTTTAAGAGACAACATTTATAAATGCATAACAGGGCTCTCTTTTTCAAAATATTTTTTTCTGACCTCTCACTTACTAGTTTCAGCCTGGATTGAAAGTATAATCACTGAAAGTATAATCCCAGCAGAGATCTGGGTTCAGGTTTTAAACAAATGGTTTAATAACTGTAGTTACTAAGTCATTGTAAGTAAATGTAGAGGCCAAAATTGGACAGTCTTCTTGGGTGACAATCAGATATGGGAACAAAGGAGTCCATCCAGGACAGAGCACTGGAGACAAGCTTACCTGCAACATCAATGAAGGAGACAAAATCAGAGACAGTGCTGGAGCTTTGCACTCCTACAGCATCCCTGGGGCAAGGACTGACAAGCCCAAGCTGGGTTGAAATGGGGTCCTGTGCTGTAGGGAGAGTGGGGAAAAGCCCCTCTGGTGGGGCTGGGCAAGGCCAGTTGGGCCTGGTAGTGCCCTCAGGACTCTGGTGGTACCTTCTCCAGCCTTGAGTTTAATGCCTTTGAAAAGTCATGCTTTTTGTTTGTTTCCTGAAGACACACTCAATCTTGTAGCATCTCTACTTGACAGCTCCTCATCTGAAATTTTGTTAATCTTGTCCTCAGGTACATAATTTTACCCACATATTTTACAGGGATACATATTCCATTAAAAAACAGGGCTCTTGCTGGCTTAACACTGTGATCTCCTGAGTGGTGGTACCTTTAACAGATCCAATCTAGAGATTTCAAGGCAACCAATTTCCTTTAATTTTGGAAATCCAGCTTAAGATGAGTAGAACACAATGCTTTCTGAGTATTCACTGTTCAGTCTGAAAATGTATGTCTGAAGGCCAGCTACCAAAGATTCAGTTCCTACTGTAAGAACTCAGAATTTGTGCAGGTATTTAAAAAAATTGGTCATAGCAGCCATTGGCTAGAAGTAAAAGTTTCTCTAGCCTAGTGTTCTACCTGTCACTGAACAATACTGTGTGTCTATATTACTATGTAAGAAGTGTGCAAGCATACCTCAGATATCACCTAGATTCCTGATTTGGTGCTCAGGAATCTTTTGAGTTGGATGCGATATCCTTTTTAATTAGTTCCCTCTGATAAAATTTTCTGGATATATAGCCATTTGGAATCCAATTTAATTTTCCATAGGCACTGCATTTTGTACAAAGTAGTTTCATTGTACAATTCCACATCTTGATTTCAGCTAGTTTTGTTATTTCTCTATTTCTAAAGCAATGAACAATTAGTTGTTATTTTTTCTTTTCATGATTTGACAGACAGCATCATATTCATTCTAAGGTGTCTCTTCTCTAACATATAAAGAGTTTCTGCTCAGAAGCTTTTCCATAACTTTGGTCATCATTGTTATCTTTCTTTGAATCTCTTCCAGTCCTGTTACATCTTTTGTAGTAGAGTGAGATGAACAGGGGCAAATAGTATCCTAAATGGATATCCACCTTAGACTGGTTTAGCAAATAAAATGCTGTTCTTGCTCTCTGATTTGCCTCTTTTACTTTTCTAATCAGTGCTAACAGTCAATTTACTTTCTTTCACTGCCAGTTCCAAGGTATTTAATTGGGTGCCCAAAAGACAGAAAAATATGTAATTAGTGACCAACTATGAAATGTTGGGTTAAAACATTCCTTGGCATTACATAAAAACTCTATGGCAGAAGGCAGATTTCAAATGCTTTAGCCCTCAAGGCTGTGTGTTCTTCTCCTGTAATCCTTTTCATCATTCACTCCCAAATGTGAAAATTGTGCCAAATGAAACAAGTTCTCATGGAAAACAGTCTGCTTACAAAAAGCTTTAATTTTTACACCTCCATCCTAGCAAAATGTTAAAGTATAGGATTAACTTTAAATATGTTATTACACTCAGCAGTAATTAGGAATACCTCAGGAATATCTTTTACTGACTGAGACAAGGAGAAAAAAAAGAAAAATCATGTTCCTTGTGTATACATCAACAGTTGACAATAAAGTTTCTGCTGTGTTCCACTGTGGTTGTGATGTATGTATGGCTTATATGCTGTAATCAAGATATGCTACAAGGACATTAACAATTATTTTAAACCCCAAGACTTTAATATGAACTACCTGAGATCATTTATTCATCCTTTCCAGGAATTACCTTAGCTCTCCTCACATGTGAAGTGCTTATCCATATCCCTTCTGAGCTAAGTTATTGCTGACTCTTGTTTCCCTTGAGGTTACAGGGATAGATACTACGAATTTCATGTGTGAAGAATGTCTTGTTTCTTTTTGATTCCTTTTGCACAATGTTACATCAGAAAAGAAAGGGACAACAATAGAGATAACACTGACCAACTACAATAGTCTTCCTTTTTTTTTTACTATTTTTTTACTATTAAAACTGTGTGGGCATGGTAATTTCCCAACACAGTGTATTCCGTACATTTTTACTCAACTCATAAATAATTGTAAAAGGCTGCTAAATTTCCCTGCAAATAAAATTCAAAACATATAAATCCTGGAATATATAAATCCTGGAAAAAAAAAATATATATAACCTAAATCTCTTCATTCATATTGCTGGAAAAGTAGTTAACTAAACTTGAACAGCAGTTTCAATAATGGAGACAGTTAATGAAAAGTTGATTTAAATAAATATCTATATATATCATCCACAATAATGCACACAAAATATATATACTCTGATTATCCTATATGCTATGGAATTCAATAGCAAGTATTTACTATGAAAGTTTTTCCTATTTCCTAATTCATGGAAATCATATCTGCTTTATGTAATTCTCATGAGACAAAGAAAGACTCACAATTTGTAGTAAATTAAATTGATTTTTTCCCCAAGTTGAGTCTGGTTTTGCCCGTAACCATAATCGGTGAGTGATCCCTCCTTGTCCTTGTCTTGACACATGAGTTTTTCCTTATATTTCCTCTTCCTCATCCCACCAAGGCCAGGGTGGGAGTATTGAGCGAGCAGCTTCATGGTGCTTTGTTGCCGGCTGGGTTTAAACACAATATGTATTCTAACTTGTAGCTCTGTATTAGAGATGGTAAAATCTAACAGATCAGTTCCATATTGGAAAATATCTAGAAATATCTATATTGCTGAAACCTACCTGACACCCTAAATACAAAAGTGTAGTGAGTGACATATATACATACATGCACATTTATGTACTGCAATCACACATATTTCAAACATGTAAGGTATTTTCAGTTAGGGTACTTGAGTAAAATTTGATTTCCTACATAAAATACATTTGGGAATCTCTTTAATCCAAGGAGATCTGGGCAAATCTGGAGAGACACTGGAAAAAACTAACAAACAGGTTTCACTTAAAAAACAAAAGCCCATTGTGTTATCATTGAATAATACGAAGATAGTCAAGATTAGAGTCACCTTTCTGATCATAATTGTGCTACCATCTCAGCATCATTTATTATTTGAACTGTTTTTTAAATGCATAACATCCATGTCTTTTGGTAGCAGCCTAAGTTTCAACAGGAAAATTACTGCAGGCTGGACCTGGATGGGTAAGAATCAAGTTAAATGGCCTGGAGGCTTGATTTACATGAACACTTACATTGTCACTATAATTTGAAAGATACATTTCTGTGTTTCAAAACAGCTGACAGCTTTCCACTGTGGTACAAGACACATTACTTTTGACTGGTACTTGGTAACCCTAAAGATGGTTGTGCAGTCTTTTGTTTTGTTTACAAAAAGTTATTGTTTCCAGTTGATTATTTGATAGGACTTGGGAAAGATAAGCTATTTTTTCCCATGTGTTGCCAAGTCTTGTTATTCATACCAAGGAGCGTTCAGACTCCTCACTCCTTATTACCTCTTTCAGGAATACATAGTATTGTCTGATACTAAAATAAGCTCAAAGTAAACTTTTTTTTCAGAAATTTCAGAGGTCCTCAATGACCATTCATAGGGCAAGATTTCAAAACTGCCCAATTCTTACTTATTCCACAAATAACTGGTAGCTTTTGAGAAGAGTTGAGCTACACAGAGAGTTTGATTAAGTGGCTGAGTAAGGACCTCCTAGTCAAACTGAAACATGCTTTAACTTGGTCAGTCTTGAATTGGTCAGGTAGTTGGACTAGATGATCGTTGTAGATCCCTTCCAACTGAAACAGTCTATTCTATTCTATTACTGTCTTAGCAAACACAAGACAAAAATGCATAGGTAGTGTAAGCAGGGACACACATCTTGGAAATAATATAGGGATATTGCCTGGGAGTGTAGGGATGGGATCAGGAAAGCTAAATCACAGCTGGAGCTGAGTTTGGAAAGGACTGTGAAGAATAATAAGGGCTTCTACAGATACATTAGTCAGAAAAGGAAGAATAAAGAAAATGTACCCTTCCTGATAACTGAGACAAGACATCTGGCAATAACTGACATGGAGAAGGCTGAGGTACTCAACAATTTCTTGCCTCAGTTTTCATTGACAATTGCTCTTCTCACATCTCTTAAGTCCCTGAGTTTCAAGGCAGGGACTGGGGGAATGAAGTCCCACCTATTTTAGGAGAAGATCAGATCTGAAGACATATTAGGAACCTGACCATACACAAGTTCAGATGAGATGCGTCCCAGGGTCCTGAGGGAATTGGCAGATGTAGTTGTCAAGCCACTTTGAAAAGTCATGGGAGTCAGTCAAAGTCTCCAGTGACTGGAGAAAAGTGAAACTTCACACCCATTTTTAAAAGGGGTAAAAAGGAGGACCCTGGGAACTACCGACCAGTCAGGCACACCTCTATGCCCAGTAAGATCATGGAACAGATCCTCCTGGAAGCTATGCCAAAGCATATGGATGACGGGGAGGTGATTAGAGACAACCAACATGGCTTCATAAAGGGTAAATCATGCCTGACTAATTTGGTGCCCTTCTGTAACAGAGTGACTGTGTTGGTTAAGGGAAGAGCAACTGATGTCATCTATCTGGACTTCTGTAAGGCCTTTGACACAGTCCCACACAACATCCTTGTCGCTACATTGGACAGATAGGGGTTTGATGGATGGACTTTTTGATGGATAAGGAATTGGCTGGATGGCTGCTTCCAAAGAGTTGCATTCAACATCTCAATTTCAAAACAGAGCTCTGTTAGAGGACTATTCAGTGTCCCTCAGGCTCTGTATTGGGAGCAGTACTGCTCATTATCTTTATTAATGACACAGACAGCGGGATTGAGTGCACCCTCAGCAAATTTGCAGATGACACCAAGATGAGTGGTACAGTTGATAAGCTAGAGGGAAAGGATGCCATCCAGAGGGATCTTGACAGGCTTGAGAGGCGAGCCAATGTGAACGTCATGAAGAAGAAGGAAGGGGAGGACATTCAGAGTTAATGGCATTTGTCTTCCCAAGTAACCATTATGCATGATGAAGCCCTGATTTCCTGGAGATGGATGAACACCTGCTTGCTGATTGGAAGTAGTGAATGAATTCCTTCTTTTGCTTTGCTTGTGCATGCAGCTTTTGCTTTACCTATTAAACTGTCTTTATCTCAACCCGTGAGTTTTCTTGGTTTTACTTTTCTGATTCTCTCCCCCATCCCCCCCGTGGGGGAGTAAGCAAGCAGCTCTGTCGTGCATAGTTGCCAGCTGGGGTTAAACCGTGACAAACTAAAGGAGGATAGATTTAGATTGGATATAAGAGAAGAAATTCTTTACGATGCAGGTGGCAAGACACTGGAACAGGTTGCCCAGAGAAGTGATTTATGGGAACCATCCCTGGAAGTGTTCAAGGTCAGGTTGGATGGAGTTTTGAACAACCTGATCTAGTGGAAGATGTCCTTGCCTGTGGCAGCGGGGTTGATCTACATGATCTTTAAAGGTCCCTTCTGACCCCAACCATTCTATGACTCTATGATTCTATGATCATTTTTCACAAAAAAAACCACTGTGACAATTTCTGCTTTTTTATATGTTGTTCTCATTTAAATCCTAGACTTTCTTAAGCAAGTTTTGATTCCCTTCTGTCACCCAGACTTTTCTCAATTTAGTTCTGTCTACCTATCCAAAAGATGGGCCAAAAGCTGGTCTAATTAAATCAACATTAAGATATCCATTGTCGTGGTTTAACCCCAGCCAGCAACTAAGCACCACGCAGCCGCTCACTCACTTCCCCCCACCAGGGGAATGGGGGACAAAATCGGGAAAAAGAAGTAAAACTCGTGGGTTGAGATAAGAACAGTTTAATAGAACAGAAAAGAAGAAACTAATAC
>JANXJC010000055.1:25955517-25973644 GCA_027564655.1 Leptodon cayanensis | reverse complement strand
TGAAAACATCAGTGTTATCAACATTCTTCGCATACTGAACTCAAAACATAGCACCATACCAGCTACGAGGAAGACAACTCTATCCCAGCTGAAACCAGGACATCCATTAACTTCCCTATGCCAGCATTTCACTTACAGTTCCCATTTTTTGAAAGCCACCCTACCTATTTCCTGCATTTTGAAAGCTCCAGTTAACCTCCTAACAAGTAACTAGCCTTGATATAAAACTGAAACACTGACAGTAGTTGTAAATATACTTAATAAATATGGTTCAAGTTTCTTAAATTGAAGTACCATCAAAATTACTAATGTTGCAACATGGCTGTAAGTACAGCCAGATCTCTAGTAAGTCAGAGATTTGTAGCATGCAGCCCTGGAAGAACAAAAAACTTATCTAATGATCTTATATGTCACTGTTCCTGAATTTCACTTATGTTACAGTCAAACACAAAGATAACCATGAACCAGAATGATATCCCACAAACCTTGATCTGAGGAGTAGTGAGACTAGGAGCCATCACTTTCATTATGATCATGTTTCAATCATTAATCGTGCTTTCTGTTAATAACATATTTTTTGCCTTATTTCCTACTTTAATTTGCCAAACTTCAGTTTTCTGCTTTTGGTTATTGCTAAGCCTTCCTGTTTAAGCATACAGTATTTTCTTCCCGTGATGGCTTTTATACACTGTAATTGGGTCACCTTACCTTTTGGTCTTCACTCAGTTTCCTTTGGATTAACTACAAAGACTATGCAGATTTCATTTCTTGCTCTACGGATTTTTTTATAGCTCTTACATTATATTAGGATTTCTTTTCTACATTTCTTTCTAGGTTTCTAACTCCTTTTAAAAAGAGGATAACAAAACTGAATAAAACACTCCAGCATCAGTATCACCATTATCTTTATCTAAGTATGCCAGGTTTAAATGTTGAAAGCTCTCATTCTGTTTTCTTTATCTATCATTGCACTCCAACTTTATAACTGTGAGTTGTCCACTCTGACTCCTTAATAAATTTTTTGAAGTTCCACTTTTTTCAAAATTATGTAGCTATTGTCTAAATTTGTGTGCAAGTGTGCATACGTGTGTGTGCATTGGGACAGTTGTGGGACGAGAGATTAATGTTAACGTTACTTTTGGCTGAAAATGCATTTTATTTGAAAATGTACCCCATCAAGCATCTATAATGCATTCTCTAATTGCCTTTTTCCTGTTGGCTACCACTTTAGCAACTGGAACCAGTTAATATCTCCCCGTTTATTTCAATTGTTATTAAAGCAGTGTCCTGAAATTAATTTTGATAAGCTTTTCCTGCTTCATTCTTCCAAAGTCATGATGCAGTGTGTGAAAAAGCTCTTATTCTTTGTTTCAATTGTTCTTTTCAGAATTCTTAGAATAACTTTGTCTACCTTTACAAATGACACAGGTATGAGTTACTATTTAAGCCCATCACCAGCTATTTTATTTAAGTTTTATCATGCTCTTAACATCAATGTGTTTGTGAGAATGCAAAGAGTTTGAAAGGAATCAAAAAAGTGGAAGTGCTGCAGGCTTTCTACCTTGTTTTTCTGTGCTGCTTTCTGTTTGTGCTTGTGTTTTGGTATCCTAGGAAACCTCTGAAGGTGGAATTTGTGAGCTGAGAGCTCACAGTTATATTAAACATTTAAAAGATTTCAGTTTTGAAAAGTTTGTTAGGAAATTTGGTAATGCCAGTTTCATTTTGTGTGAAAAAATATAATTCTGAATGCTGTGCAGAAAGATTATTTAAATAAGTGAGCCAAAGTACTGGAAAATATACAATAAATAAACCGTTTACTTTGTCAAAACATCTGGAATAAGGTTCATTCAATAAAGTTCCTTTAAAAATTCAGGGCATGATTCTCATCTCTGTCCATTACTTCAGTGCCATGCCAGTGAAGTTCTACTGAGAGCAATGCAAGTGCATGAGTGTAAAGGAGTATATTTCTGATTTGATTAGTCATTCAACTACAGTACTTATTAAACGCAAATGTGGTAAGAGATTCTAAAACCAGGAGATCTAACATTAAAATCAGAAATCAATATTAAATTACTTTGTACTTCACACAGAGAGCAATAAAAATATGCAGTGAATTATTGAAGAAAGCGATGAAAGTAGAAGGTAAATAAACTCACGTTAAACCTAGATTTATTAATGGAAAATCACTAGATGAAAGCGTAGAATTGAAAAGAGGATACTGGCATTAAAACAAAATTTAAAGAGTAAACAATGGTTTAGAGTTTGTTAAATTGTTGTGACAGCTATAGCATACATTGTTCTGAAAACAGATAAAAGTGAACAGAAAGGAAAAATTCAATATGCAGGTACTCTCTTTGCATGGGCAGATAAGTGTGCAATTAGTTGACAGCTATTCATGATTAAGCTGCTGAGAAATCCGTTAATGGTGGACTTCTTGGGAAAGCACATGACTAGCAAATATATTGTCCACAAAATACTGACAAGCCCAAATTGCAGTTTGTATGCTAGGAAAAAAGGACTACTAAAAATTATAATCTGACTGTGGCTCTGGTTGCTGGAATCTGGAAATAAGTAAGAAAAGATGGATCACTCTATATTTTCCTACTACTTAAACTCTTCCTTTAAGCTGCTTCTGTACAGAAAGTTGAAAACTGAATATGGAGCATGTGGCTTTTCAGAACAGCCTTCTTTTCAGGTGAGACTTGTACCATGATAACACATTTGATCAGTAAAGGAAAAATAGTTTTGGCACCAGTCTCTCTTGCACTCTTTTGTCCCCTCTCAGGTGTACAGGATTCATTTTCAGCTATAGAAACTGTAAGGGAAATTGAACTGTAAAACACCTGTTTCATTAAGGTTATCAGATCAAGGACCTTTTCAGTTCAAAGGGAGTTGTAAGTAACAGGAAAAATTATAAACAAAACACACAGAGACACACACCTGATAGACAATTGATTAAAGGAACAATAACGAAGACCAATACTCTTCAGCAACTAATTGATGGGCTGTTAAGAAACTTCAGGCATACCTTTGGAGATGGCCAGCCTGGAACTTGTAACCAATAAGAAGGGGGAAACAAAATGATCACAAGCATTATGGATATTTGAGAAGGGGCTGTGGGACTTTGCAAAACTTACTAGGGAATGTTTCGCAACTGGAGAGACCAAGAGAGTGAATTCAGGGCCAGTAACTGGAGTCAGACCAGGCATGACAGGGTTGCTGCATCTGTGACAGGGTTGGAGGTCAAGCACTAAAACAGGCTTCTTAGAGGAGTGGTCAATGCCCCAAGCCTGTCAGTGTTTAAGAGACATTTGGACAATGCCCTTAACAACATGCTTTAAATTTTGGTCAGCCCTGAACTGGTCAGGTAGTTAGACTAGATGATCATTGTAGATCCTTTCCAGCTGAAATATTCGGTTCTATTCTATTCTATTCTATTCTATTCTATTACTCTATTCTATTCTATTCTAGTGCCAGCATCTGCTGTGGGACCACAGGTCTCAGGGCCCATGTGCCTGGGTGCGAGCATCAGGGTGTCTGCATTTTACCCTAACGCAATGCGTGAGGGTAAGCGTGTTTAATTCATTACCAAACTTCAAGCTGAACTAGCCAGCATGCAGGAGGAGAACCTTTCTCTGGGTTGGGTAAGGCATTCCAGGGTGCCTGTGAGATGAGTGTGAGTGTCTGCATCTGTTTGCTAGGGAACATCAAACTGGACCCACCATTTAGGAGGATGCCCCAAGTCTGGGCAGGGGTATTACGCAGGCAGGCGGCTGTGAAAGACTGTATGGAATGAATGCCTCAAACAGCCATCGTGATGGATGGAGTCCGGGGCCTGGCTTTTGTGGTTCAGGGAAGGAATGGCACTTGCTTGCAAGGCTGCATAGCAACACCAAATGTGACATGGGACGCCGGAGGCATGTTGGAAGATGCGCAGTCTCGCATCCTGATGAACTGGGTGGAACGACTCACTGTATCTGGCCAGGGGTCACCCAGAGTTTATTTGGGGAAGAGGCTCACGACCACCCCCCATGATTGCACCTGGGCAGAAAATCGAGAGTTACGTAAGTCCTCAGGGGCGGTGCGCAGAAAACCAAGAGGGGTGTGATTGACGTGAAAAAAGGCAGGAACTGGGCTTTAAAAGATGCAGACACAAGGAGCCCCACACGTGCTGATCAGCAGAGGATTACCATGACCATCACCGTCATTGACCGTTAACTTTTCACAGGATCCAAGGGTGGTGATATGTCTTCTCTCCTTTTCTTGTTTTTCTCTCTTTTTTCTTCTCTTTCTCCTCCTTACCTTTGTAGATGTTTCAATAGGAACCACACTGCCTACTACTATGCCTTCCAAGCTTAGGTTGCTTCTGTTATAAATAAAACATTTAACTGATTGTTTGGTGTCGTTTCACCTTAATTTAGCCCAAGTGAATTCCAAACTCACCACTACCCCTCCCTGGTCTGTCCAGCATGGGCTGTGACAATGGCCTCTGCAGGTATTTGGGGAGACCTGTGAGTGCAGGGTGCCTGTAAGAGGGTGTCTCAGCACATGAGTGTTCGCTAGCGAGCAGCAAGCTGGACAAGTTGGCAAGTAGGAGACCTATGGAGCAGGCGAGATGGGCTGAGGACGCAGGCAGGTGTGTCAGACAGACCAGGGAATCCATGATTGTGCACGCGCTTGTGAATCTATAGTGCCAAGGCTGTGCGTTCAGTAGTGTGCTTCAACCTCTACCAGCTGAAGAGGAGGAAGGGGACTTGGCTCCCTGTGCTTGTGTTTTCCGTGAGTTCTGGTGATGCTAGCGTGCTGGAGCAGTGCCCTGCCTGTGGCAGTCAGTGCAGCCAAGCATGTCAGTGTCCTCTACATGTGTCTCGTATACACACTTAGCCTCACCGCTGGCTGGACCTGCAAATGAGGAAGTAGCAGCCATGTCCCCCAGCCTGGGACGGAGAGCCTTGGGTCTCAGCATGGCCTGGGCTGGCCTCCAGCAGCTGGGACAGAGGAATTCCTGGGCCCTGGAGCCCGCTAGGGTCCGAGACTCTACAACATCCCTTAGCAGAAACAACAAAGAGAATAAAAGGAAGAACAGGTAAGAGCAGCATTGTTACCTTCTCAAGGCTTTGAAGGCACTAAGTTAAAACCAACATTTGAGAAACCGTTGTCCAAAAAGTTTATGCAATAACTGAAACTGTCAATGAGGCTTTGGATTGTTCTATGGGGTTAAGGACAGATACATTCAGAAAATATTTACTAGTACTGACTGCAAATAATTCTTTAACTTTAGTAGCTAAAGGGAAGTGGATGGAAGTTTTAAGCGTAGATACCCACCTTGCAAAGTTAGGTAGTCTGTAGAAAGAGCTCAAGGAAGGAAAGGCTTGCTACTTAAGTGATTTGTCTGTGTTTAAAATGTTTTTGAAAGGAATACTCATGTGAAATACAGTTCTATAACATGGTGACTTAGCAAATAATTTACAAACTAAAAATAAAAAAAATCAGAAACTCAGAATTATCGGATACTTTTATTGTATATATTGTCTGCAATTAATTATGTGAATTTTGTTGATATTAAAGAGTTTTAAAAAAGGACTGTGTTGCATTTTAGAATGTCATAATTATAGTTTTAGAATTTTTTACAGAGACTTAGTCTTACTTAACTGTGGGATTTATCTGAAAGTATAATTTAGGAGCATGGATGATCTTAGCATTTGAACAGCAGATTAGGTCACAAGAGAGCTATTTCTTAACTTTATCAGAGATCTGCGTGACCTTGGACAAAATCTCACAGCTTCAGTTCTTTATCTGGTTAAAAAAGAAGAAAAAGAAAATGGGGGGGGGGGGAAGTATTTTTCTCTCATTGTTTAGACACACACACACACATACACACACACTCCAGATTTGCAAGTCTTAGAGTTTCTAACATTTAGCATATGAGCAGTTTCACTGAAATAATTTCAAATATATTCATTATTTATTATACTTGTATTTCATTATTTATTATACTTACCTGTATTTATTTGGTATCATGAGCAGACTTTCATTGGACTATGTATTGTATGTAATTATATATGAAAAGTTGAGATAAACTTTGCAATTCACTTTTCTGGAAAAGCATACTCCCTCCCATTGTGTGCATCACTCTATGCACTTACACAAAAAGGTTGGAAGTACAGTACTGCCAGAGGACTTGCAAACCAGATATCAAGGAGAACTGCGTCAGAAAACAAGTTTCTCATTTGCCAAGGACTGCTTACAAGAAATGGTCTGCTGTTTGTACGCTTCTGTCTTTGTACATTGAATAGCAAGGAGAAAGAAATTACTATTCGCATTGCATTTGTTGTCAGTATTAGAATAAATGGCATTGTTCTTCATACATGTAATTATTTTTATATTTTATATATCTAGCATATTTTATGTTCAGTACAGTTAAAAGTTTTCCCCAGCCTGTAAATAAAGCAAACAATATTATATCACTACTGCAATCCACCTTTTACCTAATGTTAATATTTTTCCTTTTTATATCCACCATTTTTAAATAATTTAGGTTTTCCTATCAACTCAGTGGTTTTGACCTGCGTACAGTGCTTTCCAAGGAAACTTATAAGAAATCCAGAAAATACTCTGGTAGCAGTAATTCGTCATACATATAGAAATATCTAACACTCGGCAGCTAGGAATAGCATATACTAGATTAAGGCTAAAACTATAAGGTATAAGGTGGGTGTTGTATTTTAATATAATGATTTTATGAATAGAACAAATAACAATTGTCTTCATAGCAAAAAAAAGTAAGGTTAATTGGTGACCTTTGTGCTGTCTCTCAAATAAAATTAACAATTTCATTCTGAGGAGCACCAGATTTTTCCATCTTCCTTTACAAATTAACAAAAAGATTTGTTTGAAGTCAGTATTATGGACTCAGTTATTGAGTCCATAACTGCTTCAAAGCTAGGCATATATTTAAGCTTTGTCTTAACTTGCAGTAGAGCTACACATGTGCATAAGCTTTTTCTTGGATTTGGAACTAAAGCACACATAGCTCATAGAATGAACTGAAAATAATGACGAATATGACTACATATACACATGCCTGTATATGTATACATATATAAGGTATCATGTACATACAAATAGATATATACCCACTCATATATATAAACATTGAGTGTTAAGCCTGAGTGTCCAAAAGTCCTAATGACAGCTATTTTGCAAAGTATTGTACAAACACAAAACAAATCTACTTAATAAAATATATATCAGACTCTGAAGGTGTATATTTTATTTCAATTTCTTTCACACCATAACTTTTAAAGGTGTTTCACCTACTACCATTTCTTTCTTAAATGTAAGCTTTCACTCTGAAAAAAAATGTATATAATCCTGTATTAATCCTTGGGTTGGGAGCCCCATGGAGTGTAGTTGAAGTGAGAACAAGTAGAATTTGTGAAAATAGGATTTGATATGAATGAATAAAAGTAATTTCCAGGTAACTTGAATTAATTACTATATTTTAACACTTGAGTCATACTTATGGTCCTAATATATGAAAGATATTTAACTGTTTTATGTGAATCACATTTAGAATAACAAAGCATAGGAAACTAAATAAGGCACTTCAGTAATGGCATGATTTGACTCTTGCTACAAAGAGGGATACTGTGCCCTACTGATATAATCATGAGCACAGTATGAGTGTGTCTCATTACATCAACACCATTTAACATACTATAAAAACCCACAGAGCAGAAATAATAAGATGGAGAGAGAATGTGAAGGATGAACATTAAATACTTTCCACTTTACAAAGGGGATATTGAGTTACAACACAATTATTAGCTTCTTATCACACGTGAAAAATGCAGAGAGATCTACAGATAAAAATTCTATACTCTCCTGAATATTATTTTTACTGTTATTATTATCATCGCTTTATTAACAACAAGAGGACTGCAAAGTAATTTAACATTATGGGTAGGTCACAACAGAGCTTGCCAGGTCAAATTGTAAACCATTTATAAACAGCTTGCACGAAGAATGTTTAATTAGACTGTATATGACGTGAAAGGGATTCAGAGAAAGTAAATATATCCAATTCTATTGTAACAACATACAATGTCATTCTAAGCCTATCTCTGCATTTTAAGTAAAGTCTCAAAGCTAGGTTTGACACCATATTTGTATGCCATGCACTGTTGAGTCACAGAAGGTTACTAAAGGTGATGTTTAGCGTGGAGCAGCTCCTGTGCCCAAGGAAAATTACTTGGGAATATGACTTGTGTTTCATAGCATTCTCAGGAAAGCATATTCCAGAAATGTAAAGGGTCACTGGCAAGCACAGCTGTCCTAACTACTTCCATACATCTGACTTGCCTTGCTGTGGTGGGTGCAACTATGCACCCACCCAGCTGCTCACTCACTCCCTCCCCAGCGGGATAGGGGAGAAAATCAGAAGAGCAAAAGCAAGAGAACTCCTTGGTCAAGATAAAAAAAACCAGTTTAATAAGCAAAGCTGCATGTGCAAGCAGAGCAGAATGAGGAACCCTTATATCCCTTCCCATGGGCAGGCAGAATACCAGCTACTTCCTAGAAAGCAGGACTCCAGCATACACGATGGTCACCTGGGAAGGCAAACGCCATGACCATGAACATTCCTGCTTCGTCTTCCTTTTCCTGAGCTTGTATTGCTGAGCATGATGTCATATGATACGGAATAGCCTTTTGGTCAGTTCAGGTCAGCTCTTCTGGCTGTTTCCCCTCCCAACTTCTTGCATACTCCTAGCCTAGTCACTGGGGATTCAGAGGGGGAAAAAGAGAATGCCTCGATGTTGTGCAAGCACTGCTCAGCAATAGCTAGAATACTAGTATGTTATAACTCTGATTTACTCACAAATCCAAAACACAGCACCATGTAGGCTGCTATGAAAAATCTAACTCCATCCCAGCCAGACCCAGTACATTTGCTGTTGCAATAACACAACAAAATCACTAGAATGCATGGTTTGGATTCTTCCTAGAAGGAGAACATTGGCTATCCTCAGCATTGGCTTCTACAGGAATAATGGGACTTAGACAGTCTGTGTTCGGAATACCTGAAGTCCACATCAATTCACTGATCAGCTTAGCAGGCTGAATTTCTGAGGACTATAAATATTTTCTATAAACTGACTTCTTCAGGACGAGTGTAGGTAAAGCTAAAATGATCAAGTGAGGTAAGGGTGCTGCCAGATATTGCCACCAGTAAAAGACATGGCTCTACTCGTCTGTTGTACTCATCAACAGAAATGATTGGTTGGCAGATGGAGTATACTTGTTCAAGTTAAAGTCCACACCCTTTTGGGGTATAACAAATTATTCTTCTGCTTCTTATCTAGAAATAATCCAAATTCTATAGCCCATAGTATGTGTGTGTGTCTGTGTGTGTGTGTGTATGCATGTTCAATGCAAATCTTCACATTGTTAGTTATGGTTGTGGGGAAGAATAGTAAAACTAGTATTTCATTAGATGTTCTACAGGAAAAAAAGGGAATTTCTTTCTCCCAAACAAACTGATGAAGCAGCCTTCTAGAGAATTAACATTTGCATTGGTGCAAATTAGAATAGTGTATCTCTTTCTCTTCCAAGTAATTCTCTCTTTTCATTTGTTTTATGTATGCCTTCAGTTACGATACAGTTTCATTCAAACACTACAATAAAATTTTCTAATATTTAATAAAGTAAGGGATATAATTCAGACTTTTTTTTTCTGTCTGGCTTTATCTTTGTAGCACTACAAAGCAATATTATGGATCTTAAGCTTCTCCCAAGAAGAGGAGTATTTTAACAAAGCCATGAGGTCAGGAGAAGTTGCAGGTTTGAGGATACTTGAAAGCTAATCATTAATCATCAGCTCTAATTTTGTCAGTTTTAGCACAGGATATGATTTATTTTAAAACACATCAGAAATGTTAATTCTACAGCATGTTATAGGCTTACTTTCCAAACACCATAATCGTTCTTAAGTTTCTTTTATGCATAAGTGTCTTTATGGACAGAAGTACACAGTATCAAATATCAGAGTCTTGTTTCATCTCATGGAAGTCTGCACATTTCTTGAGAGCTATTTTTCAGTTTTGAAAATCTTATGCTGCTCTTAGTTGAAGGTGGTGTTGATTTTGCTAAAGAGATGGATGGAAAGCTAGATTTTTCATCTTTCATTCTGATGATTCTATGTTTTGGCCCAAAGTCAAACTTGTAAACATATGTCTTTGCTGGTATTTTTGCAGTAGAGTCTGATTTGATTCATGAAATTGAGTTTCTGTGGCTCTGTTGAGCAAAAATTAGACTTATTTTTGAAACACACATCAGAAGCCACAGATGTCTCATAATACTTCATAGACAACAGATCTCTCTTTCTTGGACAGTACAAATGATTATAAAGTATGTATCTGGTGTTGCAGTTTGTCCACCAAATTGAAGAACTGTCTTTAGCATATGCCTAAACATAGTTTCATCCTTGCAGTATCCTTCATCACTGTCTAACACTCACACAAATTTGTCTTTGGGGAATGCTGCGCATCAGGACTCTAAAGTCCTCTATGTTTGAGCTCTTATCCTGTGTAGGGTAGGAAAGGAAAGAAAACTATGCATATAAAGGAACTAAAATTACTGATATGATAAATTTGAATTGTTTTTTTTCTTGAAATCACACTGAATGCAGATAACAACTACATATTACATATCTACTTTGAAATAAAGTGGATAAACTTTTTCTCTGTAACAATTTTTTCAGGTGCTTAGCTCCTTTGTTTCACCCACCTCATTTCTATAAGTCCCTTTTGTGTGTTGAATGCAGTATATTGGATTGAGGATAATCTCATATAACATTCATGGGTTTTGATGGCTCATTCGTAAGGTACATTTTTTGTGGTCGTAACTCAGATGAAGTACTCTATTTTTTGGTTTTGAGATGATCTGATTCCACAGGAAATTTACCTTAGAGGAGGAGTAAGTGTATAAATGGATCCCTATTACTTCTTTTTGGAGAAAAGCAACAAAACTATTTCTTAATAAGGTTGCTTTAATGCTTAAGAGTAACACAAACTCTGTTGTCTCTCCAGATAACTCTCAAGCTATTTGTGTGTAAGATTGTAGCTAATGATTGCAGCAAGCAATTTGCCAGTGAGAAATAGTTCTGTGATCTGTAGATCCATCTCACAGCAGTCAAGTAGATGCTATCCAAGATAAGGAATCCTGAATTTCCCTCAATATCAATGTAGTTGGTGTGTGTTTGAAGTCAAAGCTTTCTTTACCCGCTATAAATATAGCTTATTTTTAAGGGTAGAGTTCGTAACTGTCAATTTATCACTTATCAGATGTAACTACTTTAAAGAATATATAGTGGAGAGTGCAAAATATCCTGAAAGCTGGGAACATACATTCTGAAGCAAGAATAAGGGAAGTGGGTTAATTCTATTTAGGGAGAATAACTTCAAAAAGAACTGCAGCAAAAGATCTTTTCAGGTCTTCAGGTTCTGAAACGGACTCAGAGAAGCCACCCATAGCAATAAAGGAATATATGATGAAAGGCTACAATATATGATGTAGGCTACAGGAGCTGACAATAATGAACTAAAGAAACCTATCTAGATACATTAAAAATTATTGAGCTTAAGCAATAGGCCAGAGATTTATGTGGAATCCACATACCAAACACTTGAAATAAAGCACAATCATTGGTCTACTGACAAAGATGCCATATCCCTTAAATGCAAACTTCCAAGGATCATTTTTCACCTTCCTTGCCCTGCCACTTTTCAGATAGGTTGTGTTTTTTTCCCTTCCATGATTTTTTTAGCAAAAATAAATCACTTTATTTAACACTTTGAGGCTTTAAAGCCAGTTCTCTAAAAATCTTTCTTATTCTCTCACTTAACAAGACCATGGAGTCTAAACATTCAGGTTCTATATCCTACCTTCCACAGTAGGCCAAGTTACAACTCTGACTTCTCTGGGTTTTTTTCAGAAAATTCTCTTCTTGATTGAGTTTCAATTTGAGTGAAATAGAAATTATTAATTTTAAAATATTCTGTGGAAAATAATGTTTAATTTATTTTTTAAGTTTTACCCAGAACAAAGTATTGCTGCCATCAACCCTGCTTTACAAAGATTTAAGATTTTACAATTCAACATTTCAAATAGCTACTAATCTCACTGGGAAATTTCCAATAATTTCTAACTTTCAACCTTCTTTCTAGGTTTCTTTTTTAATTCCTTCAACTTCCTTTTGACTATGAGGAAGAATATCTCCACCCAGCTCCACTATCTATAAACAAGCAAATACTCTTTCCACACTCATACTCATAGACAAGAAGAAAATAACAGAAAAAGAGAAAGAGATGATAGACAAGCTGATAAATGCAACTTCCTGCTTACATCAAGGAGATGATGCAATACTCTATTATTGATGGAATTTATGAGTTAATTTTGCTTGCAAACACATAACCATACACACAAACATGCTGACTATAGGAGCCTGTGTCTTTTTCTATGTATAAGTACTTGCACGTCTAGTACCTCACAAGACTCCTGACCCAGAAGGATAAAGGATCCTTTCTTAATTTGTTTAAAATTCTGCATGTTTTTGGAGGACTTCATTCCTGGCTTTTCCTGGTTTACCATACAACACATTTCTCTTCCTTTCCAGAAATCCCTCGTTTTCTCCTGTTTTTCATATCTCTACCTGCTACTTTTTTTATCCAAAATGGTCTCCTTTCCTTATTCCCTAAAAAACACCAAAACAACAACAGCTTTGTGCACTGCCTACTTGAGTGAAATTTTCTTGTCCCATGCTCATTTACTACCTCCACTGTCTCAGGCCTGCTCTCCTGATACTTCTATTTCTTTTCAAATCCCATTTCAGCTGTAAACCAAGTTCAACTGAACTGAAAATCACATCCTGTTCTATAAAAGAACTTTATGACATAATCAAACTTTTCTCATGAACCCTTTAGAAACATGCTGAGCTAGCAGATAGCTTTCGCTGAGCACCCAAAGGGCAAAACAATCTTACCCTCTGTTGTGCTAAGTGCGTGAAAGTAATTATTGATAATCTAAGTTCACCCTAGTTGATGTTTAAATAAAAACAAACTGGTCAACAGAGACCCTTTGTAAATAATCTGTGAATGAAAACACTAATGTATTTGCTACTAGCAACAGGCCTCAGAGAGAATTTGTTTAACACCAGAAGTTTAATGACTGTCTTGTTCTAAGGAAGTGCTGTGGAGTGATGCCTTTAAATTAGCTTTATAATCAGTCAGAACACATTTGAAGAGGATTTTATTTGCAAGGTTTAACCATCAATCTTGGCTTAAATCTATAATCTCTGGTGGGTTGGTCATTTCTCCAACAAAGAATTTCAACACCAGCTGTTCAACCTTTGCCAAAGCTCTGTAAATTGATTGATCTGTCCCAGTTCACACCCTCCGGACATAGCTGGTCTATTGGCCCCTATAATCCTGAATGACAGTGTGGATTATAGCATGCACAGCATCTGAATTAATTTGTATTTGTGAGTGGAATACATTCTGTAAGTATGCTTTTAAATTTTAAACCAAATTATTTTTTTTTATTAGCTCTGTGTACTACAAGGATAGTATTCTACAAACACACATGCAATTAACACATCTATATGCAAAGAAGGTTAGAGCCTAACAGCACAGTCTGCATACAAACACATTTTACAGCCCTAAATTCAACTGTACCCAGTGAAAGGAACCTTAAGTGCCATAAGGGTGGAAGAAATATCCAAAGAACAAAAGCTGCTCTTAACTACCAAGTGTTTCGTGTTCATCATGATGAAATTAGAAAAATGCACTTCTCTGTTTATTCTCTTGGATTTTTAATAATTGATTGTAATAAGATACTTAGTAAATACTAGAATAATTTCTTAATCAACATTGAAATAAATCTACATACACTTATTTCTTATCTCATCACAGATATGGCATGAGTATCTTTACTGGCTCTTGTACTCCCTGTGCATTAGAACACAATGAAAGCATACATTATTACATTAAACCCCTAAATTTAGCAGTAAATGGTAAGTTGCTGAAGATTTGAAATAATGATCAGTACTTTTCCACCTTACTATCAATAGGGATATGCAAAGATTAGGATAATGTGCAGTAGAATGGCTTATCATTTAACAAGTCAGCATGTTCCCACGGAGACTGTTTGAAGGCTAAATGAAATCAATGGAGATCTTTTTTCTGAGTCTACATGTCTACATCCTATTTGTGGTTAGTCCCAAAAAGGCATATCATGGGTGTATTTTAAAACAAGGGTCCAAATACTTGAGTTCCAGTCCTGCGCTCCTCCTTCAAACAATATTTCTTGACCTCACTGGAAATTCTTGCCTTAATAAATAAGCAATAAAATGGCTGCTGATGAAAAGAAGTATGAAAACAACTAACTTGAGATTAAATGAAAGTACCAAAAGCACACACTTATGTTATAGTCTTGTCCCTAAGTAGGTTGGGGCTTTGTTTTGTTTTGCACACCATCTCTTCTTCCCTGCCAATTAAATTGGGTCTTCACAAGGGGAAACACTGAATATTTTTGGTGGAAAGTTTTCTAATCTAAAAATTTTATTGTCATTTCTTGGCTTAGACAGAAAGGCATTTTGTTCAGAAGTTATTAGAGGTGCCCAACTTATTTGTTTTCGAGTTCATTTCTTCTAGGACAATGTGGCAGTAAACAGATAATCTATGACTTGATTTCACACATCTGGGCATCCCAGCATGCACTGGAAATAGAGCAAATGAAAGAATCAGGATACTTATAATAAAGGTCCCTACAGACTCATTATTGGCGATATCATTTACCATTAGAAAAATTCAGTCCTCAAAGGTCAGAAAAGCACATTGAGCAACTTGGAATTCCTAAAGTACCTAAAAGCATAATGCATTTTCTGCCTATTTAACTAATTTTTGTTGAATAAGCTAATTGTTTAGTTAGGACTCCTACATCCTTGGCAGTACAAATATTTTACTGAGCTAAGGATCTTTTTACATCCCTAAATCTTTTATTAAAAATCATCAACAAAGTTAGCAAGATGACTGAAATTATTTCCCTGTAGTTATAATCTGTACGTTAACTGTCATCTACACTAGAGAATTTTGCCAGCGAGCTGTGTTAGAGACAGCTATGACTTTTGAAAACTGTTCCTTCCTATGTTGGGAAGAGTATTACTCAGAATGTTGTTCCAGTTCACCTTAAATAGAATTTCCAGTTTCAGAAAATGTTTTTTTTTTGTAAAATAATGTTTTCTCTATGTTGTTTCTTTTTTTTTATATGAGGGTTTATATTAAAAAATAGCAACAGTATTTTCAATATTTCTGAAATAAAGGTTCACATAATATATATTTCTTGTGCTTCCAAAAAAAAGAATAAAAGAACAAAACCTTTCAAAGAAACATCATTTCTGTGTAGCAGAAATAAATAACTTACTGAGGAAAATGTAGAAGTTTTAACCTTTAGGTTTTAAACTTTGGAATAGGTAATGGAAAAGTTACCATTCACTTCATGACTCTTTTATTTTTGTATAATGTATAATAATGATTTTTAAAAAAAAAGATATATTTCTTATATATCTGTCTTAGCAAATGTATAGTTTCATAAAACATGTAGATATAGCCTTCCTGAATGGGTTGATTTAATGTTCTTAAGCTCTGACTAATTTTCTTGAACACTGAAAACTTCTGGCGTTTTGAGATTTAAGGAATCAAAATCAGGCTCCTAGTGTTTACTATTAGGTAATTACTTGTAGGTAATTTTATATTTATAAAGTTTAATTTACACTGTATATGACTAGTTTGACTAAGTATTTTTTCATATTAAATCAAATGCATACATGTTAAACTATTCACATACACATGCACACATACATACGTACACACATACATGCATTACACCTACTACATTAAAAAAAAAAAATCTCATGGTCTTTTTTTAATGATTTTCAACACTTGCCCAAGTATGTTCTAAACAAAGAAATGAAGACAATAGCGAATAGTAGATTCCTGTTTATCAGATAGCTAATAAATATATTTTTTGACTCAGATTGTTCAGATTATCAAAAAAAATGGGGTAAAAGCTAAGAACACTTCAAAGTGAGCATTACACACAGGCTCAATCCATTGCTGCTGACATGAATGGATAATTGTAGTGACGGGAAAATATTGTCTAAGAATGGGAAAGCAGCTCTTCCCTGTTTCTAGAGGACTACAGTACCTAATAGTGAAGCTCTAACCAAATGGCTTTGAAGGGTAAGCTGGAGAGCAGCTGCTTAGAGGTCCTCTCAGATTCCTGCTCTCCTGTAAAGTACCTTTGCCATCTGCATACACTATACTTGTATATCAGAGATCTCTGAGGGGAAACTTTGCAATTTCCCTTTTCTTTTTACACCAAAGCTTCACAATTCCCTTTCCTTATAACACCGAATCTTTGAATCAGCAGATCTTGCCTTAATCTATTATGCTTGTTTTCATGCAAAGGGGAAAGGGAATATCAAGAGGAGAAAGCAGTAACCTAAATTAAGGCAGATTTTTTAAAGTTGACTAAATTGAGAATTTTGTATTGAAGAATCTTAAGTGATAAAAAGCAGACTTGCAGTGTGATGTGCTTGGGTAAAAAATATATTCAATTCAGATGAGTGATTTAGGTAGTCTAAAGAGCGACCTGAAGCAGATGATAGTGCTGTCAAAACCTCTTATTCAAAGGTTGCTTTTGAAACAGGAGTTTTATCAGCCACACTTTTTATTACAGTTATAATTTCTTAAGAGTTTCAACATGGACAAAACCAGTGCCCACAGTTAGGAGGAGAAATGATTATAACTAGAGCTGAGCTGTTGGGTTGAAATGACTACTGATTACACTTGCAAATTGATGCACAAGACACATCTGAATTAATATCTGATATATTAGGCATATAAATAACGTTTATTTTAAGAAACACTTCATCCTGGAGGTAAACACCTGGCTGAGGTTTGAGGTCAATGTGTTTGCTTTAAAATGAATACATAAATGCATTCATAACTCAATTCCATATACAAAAGGAAGCTGACCTTTAAAACTGTGCTTGCACTTATTTAATTACAAGAATATTACACTTTACTTGTGTGAGTGTAACCAGCTCTTCCAACAGTGTTTCAAAAAGTAGTTCTGTCACTTTGATGCTCCAGAAACTTTAAAGGCTGTGTTTTCTCTAAATATACCCAAATTGTCTTAGAAGGAATCTCCTTAAGTGCCTCCCCTTAAAACTTAATTACAATTTCAAAGGAAGGCAAGGTCCTCTGTACCTACTGCCTAACTTGCTGGCTTTAAAATAAATAAATATCATGGCATAGCCAATATTAGGTATTCTCAAATAGCAAACCACAATGATTTCACTTTTCTAAGCACCACTGCATTCTCTCTGTGATGGCAAATGCTTTGACTGCCACCCTGGGAAAATAGATTTTCTACATACTGTTACTGCTATTGTCACTGCAATGAGGGAAGGAAAGATGATGCAAGTAGCAATTTCTGATCCAAACTCCTGGCTCCTCTCCTGTCTTTGTGATAGACAAGAGTGTTTCTTTCTGTGTAAGGAATATTCTTCATCTTTTACAGTCTGTTCATCATCTGGTGTGAGATAGGGAACAATACTACAGATATGTTTAAGACTGTAGAATTGCATCTGAAGGTGAAAGAAAGAGAAGAATGGTAGGAGCTAGGGAACAGACAGAAACACAGCCAAAACTAGTGGATGTAAGAAAGAGAACAGTTGTGCCTAGGAGAAGCGGATATATGTAGAGCTACAGGGAGATGGACATAATTGTCTAGAAGGATTTAGAATATGTTTGGGTGGCAGGGAGCATACCTATTTTTTATTATAAGCAATCATTTCTCACTTTCTTTGAGTCATCCCTGAAAATTATAACCCATCCCTTATTTTAAGAAATATTCCTTATTTCATTTGTTTGTTAAATGAATAAGAAGGCAAAAATCAATCAAAAAAGCTTTCACAGAGGAACAGTAAACAACGTTGCTGCCAATTAAATCTTATTTTCAGTACAGTATTGAGCCTGTAGGAAGCCAACCTTTGGGCCAGGAA
>JANXJC010000055.1:25925873-25938142 GCA_027564655.1 Leptodon cayanensis | reverse complement strand
ATTTTCCATGTGCCTTAGCATAGTTTCCAGGAGGATCTGCTCCATGATCTTGCTGGGCACAGAGGTGAGACTGACTGCCCTGTAGTTCACCGGGTCTTCCTTTTTTCCTTTTTTAAAAATAGGGATTATGTTTTCCCTTTTCCTGTCAGTGGGAACTTCCCCAGACTGCCACGACTTCTCAAATATGAGGGACAGTGGCGTAGCCATGACAGTTGTTGTTTCTTCATGATAATTTTTCCTTCTTTTTCTCATCTCTTTGGTAATGTCAATGATCGTCATACATGCATTATGTCTCAGCCTTGTAAATATGTAGTACAATACAATATTCCATACCAACAATAATATACTTGCAGTGAGCTTCCTAACTTGGAAAGTCTACGAGCTTAACATTATTTAGCTTATCCACAAGGCTGACAGTGTTTGCACAAAGAACGTCATCAGCACAAAGAGAAGCAGTGAAAAAGCTTACAAAATAGTCCAGCTACTCATCTGCACATCATTAAGTTTATGTGGTGAGACCATATGAATAATATCAATCCACGTTATTAGAAGTTGAAGGAAACAGAATTATTCATCATTCCTTTTCCATGAAAATAGTCACAGTAAAAGTGAAAGGGTCCATAAAGTGTTTGGTGCACAGGTCAGATCTCTAGCATGTCACAGTTCTTTCCCTAAAATATAGCATAAGTATTCATTTTCAGTACGTTTCTAAATAGCAGGGCTTAAAAAATAATTTATTCTATTTAGTAAAGAAAAGACAATAATGAGCTTCCAACAGAGTTTTTAACTTTATCCTATATTCTTGTAATATTTTTTGGGAAATATCACAATTTCTAGGAGTAGGTTAAGGTATTGGTAGAGCAAATTTTTAGTTTTTCCATCAATAGAATATTTACAAATTAATCTAAACAAAACTTTGCTAAACCACATAATTTCTTGTTCCAAGCACAGTCATATTTCATATACCACATTGGCTGTGTATATTATTCTTTAAAGAGTCACACATCATCCAAAAGATTGTCTCAGTAACTGGTGGTGTGATTTAACTGGTAAACAGAAATACTGAAGGGAAAACAATCTAGTAATTTCTTTTATTTCTCTAATAAAATTTTTGGAAAAGAAAAACTATTGACCAAGTAAAGCATTCTCTTCCAACACAAATGGAAAGCTCCTTTTTCAAGTCCATTAACAGAAGCAAAGGAAATTAAGAACTACATAAAATGTTTGGAAAAGGAAGAATTTAATTCAGAAGTGCTTTTATCCAAAAGCCATTTCAGTAAAAATAGGCCATGAAAAAAAAAAAATCAATTCTATCTCTTGGTAATTGGAGGGTTTTCATGTGTGTGCTGGAGGAAAACCCCTGGATTCTGGTTCCTTGCTTAATGCATATTCAAATATGCCATGCAAAACATAATAGTATGAACAGTATAAAATGAGAAATTCACAAGATATTAAATATTGTAATTGTAGCACATCTCACTTAACAAGTAAAACATACAGCTGCAAATCCTTTGGGGAAGAAAAATGTGATACTAGCTGAGGAGCCTAACCACTTGTCTATTGGATAAACCACAAAAAACCCCCTCCTACCATAAGGAATTTTAACCTGAACTAGACTGGTGAAAGGGCTCGGATCTTTTGTGATTTCTGTCCACCTGTCAGTCTCCTGACTTCTTAGAGATGCCTGACAGCATTGGCTGCAGTCGTTTCACCTCCTGTGAGACAGTCTTGTTGGCTTCCTAGCCCAGCCTAACTTTGAACCATATGTTTTACATTCCTCCTGGTGCTACTCAGTCAACAGGTGTTCTGGCCTGTTAATATTGGTCACCTGGTACTAACTTTGGGATTGACAATCTACTTTTACACTTTTTATACTGGTGGGATGAAAAAATGAATTCTTATTTACAATTCATAGTACAAATCTAACATTTAGGTACTTTTTTATTGCCCTTTTAAGTGCCTGAAAATAGTGTATTTCAACACTTGGAAACTTCCCCCCCCCTTATTTTCATTTCAGGTGAAATGAAAATTTTGGGTGACATGCAAAAATTGACACAATTCACAAATGCTTTTGATTGCTACTCAGTAGCCTTTTAGTGACTACAGTGATCTACAAAACCAAACCAAACCAAACAAACCAAAAAAATCAGCCAGTCTTAAAATGATCATAAGCTACAATATTCAAACACTGAATACTTTTATGGTAGATATTTTGTGTAAGTCAGTGTTAAATAACTGTAGACCTGATCATGCAATCAAATTAGCTTGCATGGACTCCAAGCACTTATTCTGTAACTGTGTTCAACCTGAGAATCATGGCTACAATATTAATTTCTACATGAGTTTACCTCCTTATCTCTCCTTTGCTTGGGAAACTCACTGTAGTGAAATGTTGAGCTGCTGTTGCTGTCATGGTGCTTCACCACAGTTCAAAACTCCCAGCTTTCACATAGTGTAACTTACTAAATAGAGCAAACAAAGCTATGAAGTAGGTGGGTATGTTGAACTTATACATAGTTGGAGCCAAAGCAATTCAGTGTTATAACAGTGACAATTACATATAAAATTATATGCACTTAGACAATTTACTTAAATGGAAACTCTTAACACAACAATTTGTGAACTAGGCCATTATGGCTGTCTTTTTTTGGTTTCAATTTTAGATTTTTTTTTCCAAAAATGTATTGTGTCAGGAATGTTCTTAAAAAGATAATTATTGTAAAAATCTGTTTGATATAATTATATTGATATCAGTGTGTGAGAATAAAGATGCATATGCAAAAAAAAAATCTTCTTATCTATAAAATATCCTCAGGAATATTGAACAAATAAATAAAATTCAAATATTTCTTCCATAATTTTACTATTAGAGCTCAAAGAATTCATGTCTCTTGCTATGAAATTAACTGTGTAAGAAATCAACTGGAGGCCCAAATGTAATTTATTTAGAGAAATCATCCAATGGAAGGTAACAAAAGCTTTGAAAGGCCACATATATAATGCCATAGTAATTCTTCTCAACAATGGGCTTCCATATCACTTCACTGGCCTGCAGTTTTCTTTACCAGTCCAATACAAAAGAACTAGAGATGTCTAAGAAATCTCTGACAGAAGTATTTTGGAGAGCAGAAATGTTTAATTTGGTAAATACATTTTAATGAAAACATAGTACTCGCCCTTTCTTGCAACTTGCTACTGTCCAGCATTGCTATAGACTTTGAAATTCAATCAAGTAATCAGAAGGCTGATTTTTTTTTTAATCTTATGAGAGCCAGAAGTAATTAGGATCAGAAGGGAAATAGAAATTCCTCTATTTGTGGAGAGAATTGTAACATGTTCTAATAAGTATAGAAGTCAGGTAAACACAGCCTTACATAAGCATATAGCATACCTATGAATCCTTGTTTACACTAGGTCAAATCACTTGTTCTATAAGTGAAACGAAAACTACATCAATACAAAATAAATATGTTTATTTGTTTTTCTTTAAAAAAACTCTTAAGAGTCCCAAATTAAAAAATAAGTAAGTAAACAATTGAACTTTGCGGGAATACCCCCTGTACTATAGGAACTGAGTAAACACATACTAGAAATGCACTGCCTTCAAATTGAGAGTTCATTGTCTCAAGTCCTTTGTATCCACGCTGCAAACAGCTGCAGGTGCCAAGTATGAAACAATCCCCCCCTTGAATTTCCCTCCCTGAAAAATCAGTTCTACAAAAAATGTAAAGGATTTGGAGACTGATGTAACTGTATATACATTGATTACACAGATAGAAAGGATTGTAAACACTCTCTAATTCTTAAGATTTAGATGATTGTGTCCTGACAACAAGAAAAACAAAACAAAAGGAGAAAAAAAAAAAGAAAAAACAAAACAAAACACCAAGGTCAGGAAACCCACATCAACCTCTTCTGGCTCATGATTCCACCAAAAAACCCCTAGGTAGACTGACTGGAAAGCATAGCAAAATAGAACCTAATGCTGCTGTGTGACCAGTGAATCGGAAAGCACAACAAAGAATATCTATACACAGTCAGACACAGATGAAACATCAACACAGGCTAAATTAAAGTCTGGACAAAAAAAATTATTGATGAATTTTTTTGTGGATTGTGGGAGTTTAAGTGGGATATATTGCCATAAATTCATATGCAGCAGCCTTTTACTAGAGTTTTTAAAACTTCTTCAGTAAATCTGGGTTCCTTAAGTTTTGCTCTTTTAGTGTTCCTTGGGTTTTAAGTGGCACTTTCTCTAGATATACTGCAGGGGAAACAAACCAAAAATCAAAGGAATCAAAAATAACCCCTGCCCGCTCCCCCCCCCCCCAAAAAAAACCACCAAACACCCAAACCTCAAAACTGAGCTTCATCTTTTGTCTTTGTCTAAATTCCACAAAGTTATAAGCCTGTTCAAATCATCATGATCAAGGGAAAGGAAAGTATCTTAAACTTGTATTCTCTACAAAACAACTGGAGGAGAAAATATCCTCTCTCCTATCAAAACAACTACTATAATAAATTCTAGAAAAGCAAGAAAAAAGGAGTTTGTGTTTTCTAATAAAAAAAATGAAATGGGAATCTGAAAATTTCATCTAAGTTCTACAACCTCCTGCTTTGATTCTTCATCTACAAGAAGTCACAAATACTGCCATTTCACGTTTTGGGGTGGGGTTCTTTTGGGGGGGGGTGTCCCCTTAGGGACCTTATAATCTGTCACATAGTGACAATCTTATTTTTTTTTCCTTTTTAAGTACTTTCTCACCCATTAAAAATGTGGAACTACACTTGAAGATAAGAATCAAGGCTCAAAGACTCAATAAACAGCAAGGAAAATTAATCTTAAATGTATAATTCAAATTTTTAAAGTCAGTTCTATAAGACTTTTTCAAAGGCATGATTCATGGTTTCTGAATATTTGGGACTGTTAATGCTTACGATTACTCTGTAAATACTTAGCACTGCACTTTGTACTAATACACTTCATTCTGTTTCTATTATTCAAGTCTTCAAGATAATCCCATTCCTCCAGTATGACATTTTTACTTCCTTCTGTATAAAACACCCCAGCTCTGTGTCACTAGCAGATTTTCTTAGTGCAGCCCTTATTTTTTTGTGTAAAGAAGACTGATGAAAATATTCAATTAAATTATTCCCACATACTTCCAAAGCTGCATGAATATCCTTTTCCCTCTGTGAATCTACAGAAGTGGCATTCCTTCTTCTGCAATAATTTCATCCCCAAAATCAATCTGATTAGTCTGGAAGAAATTAGATATTGACTAAAATGCAAAAACTGCTGCCTCCATGGAAAGACATCATTGGCCTTGATATGTGTATGACATATTATTTATTCTCTTCCTGTGCTCAGTCAGATAATTCTTTATTCTGGATCTCAGAAAGTGTTTACCAGGAGGTAGTTTAGCTAAAACTGTTCTGTCAAAATCTTTTTTCTTCCTAAAAATTTAGGCATTTAACTACAATTCCACATAATAAAGATCCCAATAGTCCTGTTGTAAATCTTTATTACTATTCAGTTGCATGCCTTATTAATTAATGCAGAACCCATTCTATTCATGTGGCTGAGCAATACATTTGAAAAATAAATTTTACAAAATTTCTAACTGTGTTAAAAAATAAAAGCTTGTTTAGACTATCATGTCTGTTCTCTGAGTCTCTTTAGTGAAGTGGAAATTCACATATGATAGACCTGTAATTTTTAAAAGACCTAACAAGATGAAACTGGTTGCGCAGAATCCTGTGTAGCACACAGACTTAGACTACCTATAAAACTGACTGTTGTAAACTTAATACAGGATTTCCTCCATGTGAATGGCTGTAACTCTTCAAAAATTCTTTCTACTAAATCAGAACCAATTGAAAAAATGGGGGTTGTTTATTTTTCTCCATAACAGATTTTGGGAGGGATGTTAAGAATCTTAGTTTTAAGTTTGCAGTATAAACCCTCCTCAGTGGCTTCATTAGACTTCATGGTTTGTTTATCCTTTTAGAGTAGTACATTGATTTTGGAAAAACCTGCATCTGAGAGTGATTGTTTACCAGCCCAAAGGAAGAAGACAAGTCCAAACTAAAGATTTCCTAGGCTAATAGACCAGGAAGGCAACTAATTTTCATATTCTGTAGGACTGATTAAAAGGAAAATATTATGCATTTTTTTAATGCAATTTCTACTGTATTTCCACTAAATTTCTGGTTCCACTACATTTTTTTTCTAGTTTTTCTTTCCTAAGTAAACTGAACTGTGTCATGGAAAATGCCAATTTGCAGAAGCCTCATTCCTTCAATTCAAGTTTTACAGTTACGCTTTCTTCCTTTTAGTTTTCTCTTCTCTATAGTTACTTATATTGTTTGCAACAGCTGTAATTATATATACATTTGAAAAAATGGAAAACTGGGGAAAAAAATATGAGTTACCTTTGTACTTCAGTGATTTGTATGAGATGTCGTTCCAAGGGCCAATATACTACAAGGCAGTAATTTTGTTTTCTGTAAATTAGTGAGGGATCAATTAAAATAGAAATCTACAACAAAGTCTGGAACCTTTTTCTTAACTTCTGATTTCTCCCTCTTTATTTCTCACTGCTTTTACTGAAATATTTAGTAGGAAAAAATGTATCTTTCAACACAAGCACACAGATTCATGAAAAGTCCATCGTTTTGACCTCATGAATACCAAAATTATGTTTGCAGTTCCAAATGATATAACATTAATCAGACTTGCCTTCCTTGTATTTTCTGAATTATTTTCTCATGTTTCTAAAGATGCCAAAAATAAATGAGTAATTATATTTTGTAGACAATAACTAATTTCTTCTTTTGCCAGAGAGAATATGAGTGACCAAGCTAAAAAGAAATTTTTTCAAAAGCCATTCTGAGGGGCTTCATCTGCAGGAAAAAAAAAGAACAAAACAAAAACCACGTTGGCTTGTTATGGCCGTATAGTATTAAATTATTTTAGATTATTGTACTAAATAATTTTAAATATCTCACTGCTTCAATATGCTATCACAGCACTTGGGATGTCAGCAGCAGTATACATGGTATATAACTAAAGGGCTCATCAAATCTGTAATGATATATAAATCTCCTTTTGAAAGTTTAATTTCTTTCTGAAAACAGAGAGAACAACATATATGACTGTGACTGTTTTCCCCCATTTGAGTAGTCCTTTGAAATTGAAATCCTTAATGAAAAAAATGGAAAATTATACCAAAAAATAAGTTTTGATAAATGCATTTTTTGCATAAAGAAAAAACCCTAACACATTTCCATCTGAGTTAAAAAAAAAGAAAAAAAAAAGCATTTGCTTAGAATATTTACTTCTATTTACTTCTTCCTTAAATCAGCTGTAAAAAACATTTTCAACCTTCTGATCATTGGTAATTTGTAAATACTATTCTCCTACAATTGGGTTATCAAACAACAAGCAACTAATACAGTGTGATTTATAATTCATGTTCTGCTATCAGACTAAATGGAATAGGTTCATCCCTTCATTTTGCTGGTTCAGGAGTACTGCTAAACTACAGTGCTGTCTAGCATCAGGAATTTCTACTCTCCCTTGGACAACTTTTTATTGACAGAGTAGTCTCGTTGCTAATTTTTCCCAGTCTAGTTTTGTATTCTAGTATTCAGCATGTTACCCATGTTAGAGGGCAAGCTGAAAATTGTTATATATAATACAAGATTGTCAAACTTTTCCTTTAATATTCTTGTGTATATAATAGGAAGAGAAAGGGAGGGTATTCACAGCCACTATTTTACTTAGTTGCCTAAATTAGGGGCTTAGTCTTCCTAAATTCTCTCTACACAGTCATTGTGGTTAACCTAGGTAAGAAGCACTATCAGGATAAAGCAAAAAAAAGAAATCAAACAAAACTTATGTAAATTAGGTTATAAGGACGTGCACTGTTGGATAACAGCCATGGACTGTACAGGAGAACTGTGCTGGGCCAGCAGCTGCAGCACCAGGAAAGCCAAGCTCAGATTAAGAGACCACACAGATAATGCACCTGTAGGTATTCAGGTGTCTATTTAACTCTTTTAGGAGAGCTGAATGCTTCCTTTCTTCATTAATCACACAATGCAACTACAGAAAATAGGCCATTCAGGGAATAAGCCAAACACATGAAGCAAAAGATTTGTTGTTAACCTGGTTAAAATCTTAAATGTCTCATCAAAATACAGAAAATGGTACCAGCACTCATAGTCTAAATTCATACAGGAAAGCCTCAGTATCTTTAAAATTGTGGTACAGAAAGACCTGCTAATATTTGCCCTTCTACTCTGGCACTATACTCACCCCTCCACCGTCCTTTTGGGTCCTAAGGTTGATAGCACCAGTCTTCCTCAGACAGGAAGTTGGCGGGAGGTCACAGCAAGTTATCAGTGTCTCAAGTTTTTTGTTGGGAGTAGGTACTCACAGAGCTTCTTCTGAGACAGGTGAGGCACCGGTCACTAGGCTACCTGCCAAGTTAAACCAGCTAAAATCAGCTTGAGCCAGGGGTAGCCCCAGCTGCTCCTGAGACCCTGCAATGCCAGGCCATTATAAAGCCTGTGGCCTTTTATTAGTGATGACAAAAACATATTACTGACTATGTCACAAAGCATCGTCTTATTTCTGTGATCTACCCAAGTGGTGGGATCTGGTCTTTTAAAAAAAAAGCAAAACCCAACGCTTTAGCCCCATGATTACGGGTGATCAGAATTCATAGAGAGGGACAGGATCTTCACAAGAATAGACATCTGTTTTGACACAGGAGATTTATGAGATCAGAGTACTTTCTTTGGGAAAAACAACAACAAAAAATCAACCTTTTAGAAGTTCAGTAAGACTTGCATAACAGATTTTTCTTGCTTTCTGGAAACCCAATTGATTTCATATAAGAAAATCTACAAAGTTTTGTTAAAATACCCCACCCACAGTATTTTTTGTGTATTGTTTGCTTGGAAGCTACTTTACAGGGGATCTGGAAGTTGTAAACAAATATAATATGTTCAGTACTTCCAACAACAACCACCTAGTAAGGGTAAAGGAAATCTCTGTAATAAACTATAGGGTAGTCAGTGATAATCACTGATGTTCTGTCAGAGTGGTATGCTGAGCACTACCCAAAAGAGTCTATCAGTGCATAATTAATTCATTGTTGACTACAATGCTTAGCAGATTTTGCAACATTATCCACAAATTTCCCTAAGTTATTCAAGAATTTATAATGATATTTTTTGAGTAACGCTCACTAAAAATAAAATCGGAAGCATTTGCATTTTCCTTATTTCCTTCCCTGTCCCTCATCTTCTTTTTCCGTGACGAAATCAGTCAGCTGCACCATGTCTGTTTGCATCCTGTTGTGGTTTAACCCCAGCTGACAACTAAGCACCACACAGCTGCTCGCTCACTCCCTCCCCGAAGGATGGCAGGAAGAGAATTGGAAGGGTAAAAGTGAGAAAACTTGTGGGTTGAGATAAAAACAGTTTAATAATTGAAATTTAAAAATAATAATAATAATAATTGTAATGAAAGGGAAAATAACAGAGAGAGAAATAAAACCCAGGAAAGACAAGTGATACAAAGGAAAACAATTGCTCACCAACAACTGACCAATGCCCAGCCAGTTCCCTAGCAGTGGCCCCCTGGCTAACCTTCCCCCTAGTTTATCGCTGAGCATGACGTCATAGGGTGTGGAATATCCCTTTGGTCAGTTGGGGTCAGTTGTTCCAGCTGTGTCCCCTCCCAGGTTCTTGTGTACCCCCAGCCTGCTCCCTGGTGGGGTGGGGTGAGAAGCAGAAAAGGCCTTGGCTCTGTGTAAGCACTACTCAGCAATAATGAAAACATCTCTGCATTGTCAACACTGATTTCAGCACAAATCCGAAACACAGCCCCATACCAGCTGCTGTGAAGAAAATTAACTCTACCCCAGCCAAAACCAACACACATCCTGAGACTGGAAAACTTAGCATCATGAACCCAAAATCATGAATATACTAATAAGAATAAAAAGATTTGTAGTTTGGGGAAAATTAACTTTTACTTATATAACAGTGGAGAAATGCTACCCTGAATATTATTGTAGCTACATAAAGCAATTTCTTATTAACCTATGGTTATAAAATTTTGCAAAAACATGGAAAACATACAGCTGATCTGTGAGGTAGAGTCAGTTTGATTCTATTACAGTGCTGAATTTTACTTCTTTTACACAAATAGTGTTACAATTCATGAAGAAAGATAAAGTGATGCTAAAAGAAGAAGTGTGTGTAGTATGTATAAGCCATAGTGTTCTGCTGTTCACCATCCCTTGACAGAGAAAATGGGAGCCACATCTGCAAATACAAAGCTGATACAACTTGATAATATCACTGAAATGAGATACTATGAAGTCTAGTTCCTGAAAGAAAGAATTCTGCAGGAAGGAAATTTCATTCTCTGCAAAATCTCTCTTCATTCATCCTTCCTCTTCTGAGAATGCTTTAGTAGTTTTTATGGTGTTCTTTACTGGAACCATAGCTGCTGGGTTTGAAGTGAAAATTACTTACTTCAGCGTATCACATTGTCTGCATATACAACCAGACTATAAATAAAATACTTACATATATAGTTAAGTTCATAAGTGATGTTTATCCATCAGAAATATGTAGTAAAGGAACAACCAACCTAGTAGTCATTGTATAACAGCAATAATCTTTTGGGTCAATTAAGGCTGCAGGAAGCTATTCTTCAGCTTAAAACTTAAGTTGGGACTCAGTGAGCTGGATGCCCACACCCATGTACGAAGGAAGATGAAGTATGCTGACTCTGAATCTGCTCTTAGCTGCTTTAATGGATTTACCATATACTATAGGAAGAGATGTGTTTCAAATGCCCATGGTATTTTTTTCATATAGTATTGACTTGAGCTCTAGTGTTAAATTTATGTCTTACAATATAAGTGAGCTTATGAGAAATCAGCAAATCTTTAGCTTGCCCATGACGTGTTTGGGTTTTTGTGCATCATTAGCACAGCCTACATCAAGAGAAAATTTGCTGTGATGAGAAACATTGTTTTGTCACTGAATGATCAATAGTACACTTGGCTTTTAGATCAGTTCTTCATCCCTTTTCAAAGTGACTACATTTATACATAGTGCAGAATGATGACCTTTTGCTAAGCAAATGTGAGCTGTTATAACTTTCTCCAGAGTTTCTAAACAAATATTTGTGATATTGGTTATGCAGATTTTCTTATTTATGTGATCTTGTCTGGGTAACCCTGCATTTCTTTTTGAGAATTGAGTATTTGCCAGGAAATGTAGATACAGTTCTTTAGACACATTTCATATAATAAGAATTCTGTTACTTAGGTTGCCCTACCTATTTTTTTTTTAACTCAGATAAAACAGATATCAAAGGGGTTTTGTTTGTTTATTTTTTTACTGTTTAATCCTAAGATACACAGTTGTAATCATTACGTTGAGAATTTCAATGGCACCAAACTAGAGTTTATTGAAAATACACACACTTGCTTTTTAACCTAAAACACTACCTTGAACCATGTAAGATGTTTTAGACTATCTGCTTTTCCCTGAAAATTTGAAATTGAAAAACCAGAGGGCTGGGTTTATGAACTTTTATGAACATCGAAATGTTACATTCAGGACTCTATATTTTCCAACAAATTAAATCATGGTTTACTCAAGAGAATGTCAGTAGAATGTATTTTTATTCCTTCAGTTTCATTAAAATACAGGGAGAATAACCTAGTCTTTTACGGACGTGATTCAAAGAGAGTTAGCAACTTAAATCACAGTATATAATGATAGAATCATAGAATCATTTAGGTTGGAAAAGACCTTTAGGATCATCGAGTCCGACCATTAATCTAGCACTGCCAAGTCCACCACGAAACCATGTCCCTAAGCATCACATCTACATGTCTTTTAAATACCTCCAGGGATGGTGACGCCACCACTTCCCTGGGCAGCCTGTTCCAAGGCTTAACAACACTTTCGGTGAAGACATTTGTCCTAATATCCAATCTAAACCTCCCCTGGTGCAATGTGTGGCCATTTCCTCTCATCCTATCACTAGTCACTTGACAGAAGAGACCAACACCCACCTCGCTACAACCTCCTTTCAGGTAGTTGTGGAGAGCAATAAGATCTCCCCTCAGCCTCCTCTTATCTGGACTAAACACCCCCAGCTCCCTCAGCCGCTCCTCATAAGACTTGTGCTCCAGGCCCCTCACCAACTTGGTTGCCCTTCTCTGGAC
>JANXJC010000055.1:25913051-25925791 GCA_027564655.1 Leptodon cayanensis | reverse complement strand
CCGAGTACAGGGGAACGATCACCTCCCTGCTCCTGCTGGCCACACTATTTCTGATACAGGCCAGGATGCCGTTGGCTTTGTTGGCCACCTGGGCACACTGCTGGCTCATATTCAGTCTGCTGTTGTCCAACACCCCCAGGTCCTTTTCCACCAGGCAACTTTCTAGCCACTCCTCCCCAAGCCTGTAGAGTGGCTGTAGGGTTGCTGTGACCCAAGTGCAGGACCTGGCACTTGGCCTTGTTAAACCTCATACAGTTGGCCTTGGCCTATTGACCCAGTCTGTCCAGATCTCTCTGTAGAGCCTTCCTATCCTCGAGCAGATCGACCCTCCCTCCCAACTTGGTGTCATCTGCAAACTTGCTGAGGGTACACTCAATCCCCTAGTCCAAATCATTGATGAAGAAATTAAACAGAACTGGCCCCAGTACTGAGCCCTGAGGAACACCACTTGTGACCGGCTGCCAACTGGATTTAACTCCATTCACCACAACCCTCTGGGCTCGGCCATCCAACCAGTGTTTTACCCAGCAGAGTACACATATGTTTTACTTGTTTATTTTCCTTAGTCCTCTGAAAGAGCAATCTAGAAGTCTGTATTGCTTTGAATTTTTTCTTGATTTCCATCTTTCAGAAAGACTTTTTTTCTTTGGTTTCTTAAAGAAAAAAATTATTACCTTAAAACCTACTGTACCAATGTCATTTAAGTCAAATAGAGACACCAGAAGTTGTTATTCTGGATGAGATCTGAAGGTCCATCCAGTTCTATATACCATTACTGACATATTACATAAAACATCGAAAAGTTTCAGGGAAAACAGACTTTTTTGGACTTGAGCCTCAGTCTGATCTTAAGCCTAAAAATATATTGTTTAATATCATAGAAGTATTCTGTCACTATTAAGTCAAACTAAGAATCTGAGACTCCATAGTGCTGTTTTGACAGTGGCCAGTAGATTATTTTTAGAGAAAGAAGAATGAGTAAGAGTGGTATAAGATGATCTTTCCTTGGCATACTGTCCTAGTCTCTGGCAGTCAGCAGGTTAATAGCTTCCAAAGCTAGAAATAATATCTAGCTTTTTTCTTTAATAGCCCTCAGTGTTTGAGCATTCTGTCGTATCCTTTTTGAACCAATGGCATACATGTTCTATATATACGCTTTATATATATAATGCAGTATGTAATTTACATATATATGTACACACATGTTCATCTACCATAATTTAATGGACTACTATGTAAGAATGTATATTTACATACTTTATGATCTAATTTGCACTGTGGTCAAAGAAAACCAATCTTGTCAATAACTTGCAGAAACTCTTTGCCTGCAGAGGCAAAGATAAAGGGGAGCTTTTAACGGAGAGACAGGGAGTAATGTTCCCTTCTGCCACTCATGCAGGTATGAAACTCACAATGCTTCTGGAATGAGAGAAAAGGAAAGATAGAAAAAGGAAGGCAGGGGAAAGAGTTTACAGATAGCCTACAAGTTCTGTGTATGAGAACACAGTACTTCCTTATTTGTTTTAATCTCGTTGCTTTAGGTTACTCCCTTTTATTAATCTTAATGTTGCTAATTTAGGCTACCACTAGCATTTGCATAATGAACAATGTTGAACTCTCTATTGAACTTCCCCACACCATTCCTCTTCATTCATCTCTCCTCCATACCAAACCTTCCCAATCTACATTCTCGACTGGAAGACACTGTAAATTTCATCATCATTGTCACCTCTACCTGGATTTTTTAAAAATATGTACTATATATTTATAGAGATGTAGCAACCAGAAATCTAAATAATGCTAAAGATATCAGCAAACTTGAATTCCTTCCAGAATTTTAGCATTAATGTGGCATATATTTCTCCAAATTCAAATAATTCATCCTTTGGTTTTGAATAGTCCTTTCTTATAACTATGGAAAAAAATATTCATGTGACTGATTTTTTATTTCTTTTTAAAGGCTGAAGTTTTGCCAGTTTGCTATTCCATGCTGAGGGACTAGGCTTTCTTTATTTATTCTGGAAGGAAATATTTGTTAGAAACCTATTTCTGTTACAATTTTCTCATTTTGACCTTGACTGCACTTTGAAAAGTACTGTCTCTAGAACAACAATTGTGGATCTGCCCCATAATTCATGAAAAGACATAGTAAGCCCAAGTGTGGACATGGTCCAGAAAGTTTCATGACAAAATGATAAAATACTGCTCACTTCAGCAGTTATACTTGTGGTGACCCAGATTATCTGTGCTGCAATTATCTGAAATGAGCTTGTCTTTTCTTGAAATGCAATACTAGGAAACTTGTACGTGGTATTTATATTGTTCTTGTTACAGAAAAATGTAATCACCTTGCAATCATTAATGGGATCCTCAAAATACACAAGAGAGGTTGGGAAATATTATTATATCAAACAAATAGAAAAGCTCAGATGCAGAAAAAGTAAACCTCTTAGAAATATTTAGGTACACAAAAATGTAAAATAGGACAAATAGGTTTACAAAAGCACAATGTCATGTGTGGCAAAATTTTGAAAACTGACATTGGCCAAGGCATAAAACTTCTCTATCCAGTGGAGGGAAATCTTACATATACAGCAACCAGCACAATGAACTGAGGATGCATAAGCTTGAAGTGCCTATTTGGTTAGAGATAACTGAATTGCTGTCTGGGTTTGTTTGTTTGGTTTTGTTTGTTTTAAGAAGACAGGAAGCAGGAGAGGAGGAGAGTGCTTATATCCACTTTTTCTATAGTCATAAGAATCAGCAACTCTGGCCTTAACTTCTTTTTAAGTCAGCCTTGTTAGTCTGCAGGAGCATATTCTAGCTACTAGAGTATTGTGCCAGTGAATGCAAGGCAGCACTGTGACCTGGACACTATCCAGATTTTGTGTGGAACATTGGATAAAAGAAATAGTCTCAAAATGAGAAGCCAAGCTTTGGCCCTTCTTCCAAAATAGTCAAAATATTAAATTTCATAGTCATGTGTCCTCCTGTCTCCCTCCATAAGACTCCCACCCCAACCTTACAGCATCCTAGTCTTAACACACGGAATGAAGGCACCCCTCAATGCACTCTTCTGCCAAAGTAGCAGCAATATCTCCTGGGCCTTCACTGCAAGGAGACAGGTGCAAACTTAAAATACCTTCTGACTCTTAGTACCTGAAGGCTTTTAAATCACCCTCTGGGTCTCAGATGGCTATCTTGTACTTCAGATGTCTAAGTGCATTTTTGGATCTCACTACTACTATTTATTGATTTCAATGGCACTTAAATGCTGTGGTGCTTTCAAAAATCCCATTCATCTTCCATCTGTATTTTTAGGAAGCTATTGCTTTTAAAACCCATCACACAACAAAAATCTGAACCTGGTTTAGCTGAATCACAGGCTGGCCAATCTAATCAATGATGTGGACTTCCTCACTAATCATGCATCTGCTAATGTACATACAGTTAAATAATAAAAGTCTATTCCAAAAGTCTGAGTTAGTGCATATACTTACTTTCACACAGCTCAGTGAACTAAAAGGTCACTGAAGACAGTAACTATTTTACAGTATATATCCCATTACAGAGATTTTAGTTCCCTTTTGGTGCTTTTTTTCCTTCTTTTTTTTTTTTTCCCCTGTGGAACACTTAGACATAATCTAGAATGTATGGAAATACAGCTAATATCTGTCCACTCAGCTTTATGTGAGTACAAAGGCAGTGCTCCTTTTAGGGAAATATATTTATAATATTCATATTAGGTTAACAACCTTGTATGATGAAAAACATGTTATTTGCTGTACAGATAGTAATAACAACAACAACAAGTTTTTTTTCTGCCACAAAGATATTCTAGACATGTTGAGGTCACACCTGAAATATTCATCTTTCAGTTATGATGGTTTCTTTGTCCAGAAACAAAAATCAAAAAGCCACAGAAATCCCATAAAAGTGTGTTCCTACAAGGATAATACAGAAAGATTTGCTTGTCGGAGAATGATTTCAGCTATATTGCAACCCTTGCATTTCAAAAAGAAGAGTAAAGGAGAAAATATTGATCCACAAAACATACGAGAACATTATGTACAGTAAGCAATCTTGAAATCATTGTTTTCCTTTATAGTTAGCTTGCAAATAGGTTTCTCTAATAAAAAATATTTAAAAGACACAAAAGCACTTTTGCATAGTTGTAAAAATATTAATTTGGATGCAATTATTTCACACAGAAGAAAGTTTATTTTACATTTTATCTTAAGTTTGGTAATATAATTTAAACATCATTATTTCCTAAATACACTTAATAAAATAGGAAAGACTGCATTTCAGTGTCTTAAAATAGTTCTGTTACTCTTTCTAAGATGAGATACCATGTTTACAGAAAGCTTAAAATATGTATGAATCCTTACTTGGTATTCCTTTCATTTTTTTTCCTTCTAAAGTTAAATGCTTAAAAGATAAGAAGAAATCTTGCTGGCTAGTCAAAACATTTGCTAAAATTTTTGTTATGAACCTACTCAGAGCTGCATGATCTGAAGACAATGGGTATAAGATTTAAGAATTTTTCTTCATCTGGAAAGTCACCAGATTGAAGCTATTGTCACATAACTTTATCTGATTTTATATTACAATATCATTAACTTATTGGCTTTTATGTTTTTACCTTTCTGGATTCCGTAAATAAACAAACAGAATTCTTAAGAAATAAAGAGAATATCACTATGCGTAATTATAAAATGAGAAAAGAAATATAAAACAAACATTCAAAACAATGAGTTTTAGTGCTGATTGCACAGTGCATTTAAGCAGCTGCTTAAATGTTTTGCTACTTTATTAAAAATGTCACATGTTTTCAAGGAAAGATACTGAGATAAAACAGTAAAGAATTACTAAATTTGCCTGAATGGATTTTATTCCTGATATTTCTTATTGCAAGTCATGTCCTATTCTACTGTTGTTATATCACAGGTAAAACAAACCTGATTTTGCTGGTATCATTTACGTTTGTAGCTTGTAGTACTGCACACTGCTGGAGGTGTGTGCAAGTAGGTTGGAGATGTGGGTGCTCCAGCTTTACACACACGTATGACATTATCTGTAATCTGCTAAGGCTCACAGCAGCGAGACAGAACCCCACTGTGCCAGCTACACCTCTCGAGGTGTGGGTCCCTATGTGCTGTGCCCCATACTGTCACTCAGGGAGGTTGTGCAGACTCCTCACAGTGTCTGATGGAGAGGCTGCTCCGTCCAGCCAGCCTGGGCAGAGGCCATGATGCCCTGGGGAGACTGGCAGCACCAAAATAGGTTTGTACTGTTGTTTCCTCTCCCTAACTTTTGACTCTGTTAAGTCACCCTGAAATCTTATAGTGGAATGGAAGTCTTTCAGGATTCAGAATATCAGGCATCAAAACCTCTAACAGTACAGCAATTGAAACATGATTTTCATTGCTGCTGATGCTTGTAGAAAGACAACTAAGACTTTGCTTATACATCTGCAAAAAATTAAGTATGCTCATGTCATTCGGGTAGAATGCTACTAATTTTGCTTTGTCACTTTTTTGACTTTCAGCTCATTTCCACCTTGATCCTGCATCAAATCCATGCAGCTCCCTTCTTTGGTAACTCCGTTTTGCAGCATAATGTTCTTGCATAGTTGAGGTTGAAGCATCAATAGGTTTCTTGTGGTCCTAACATATTCTAGAGCTTCAGAGTTTCTATGAGCAAATATAGCAAGGTTATCACCAGTGCCCAGACCTCAGCCACATTATCAAGCAAAATATTTTCATCTCTGTACTAACTCCAGCCAGTGCATCATGATCAAACACTGAGAGGTGATTCTCCTTCTAAAGAAAATAATCAGGTGCTATAAGATGGTCACTGTTATCGGATAAGAATTTTTTTACCTGCTAATATTGTAGCTATAGCAAAGGCTATTCCACAAACTTTGAACATTCGGAAGGCTAGATGGATTAGTAAAATGTTTTCATTTTAATCAGGTACTAAAATTAGTTAAAATAATGCTATTTTTACTTTGTTTTCTTCAACTGAAATTCTTCTCTTTATCTTACCTTCTTCAGTTGTGTGGGCTTTCAGTATCATGATATGAAACTCCTGTACAGCTGGATACTTGTGGGGGAAATGTCAGCAAATAAGTATAATTTCTTTTAGAATTCATGATTAATATAGTGTGCATGTTAAAGTGGTTTAAAAAAAAAGGGGGGAGAATTTACAGTTTATTTTTCTCATTTTTGTCTCCTCCTTTGAGAGGCATTCAAGTCCCTTTAAGTCAATTTAAGGTCAAAGGATGAAAATATGAAAAAGTGGAGCTGTCAGAAACTCGGACATCCATATCAGAAATAAACTTTTTCCCATATGGAAGTGATATAAAAATGGTGGATAATCACATCCTCTATTGTTGTCCTTATCAATGTAATTAGAGGTAAAAGGCAATGGGTGCTACTCTAGTTCTGGTAGTTTTTTCCCTTATTTAATTTAATGTAGCCTACATCCAGCTATGTATTGGAGAGGAGGTTTTTTATTTATCACATATCTCCACTACTCATGCCTTCTCCCCCATCTTCAGGCGGCAGGGCACAAAGATTGATTCTGAACATGTAGAACAGTTATGAAAGTATTTTACATGATGGTTTTGCAGGGGATGGGGGTGGGTGCGTTTTTTTGTGGTGAAGTTAGTGACTTTATTGAATATCCACAGAGTGGTGGATATCTTTAACTTATGGTCACAGTCAAGAGCACTGTGTTGTTTTTGTGTTAATGGCAGGATATATTTGATTAAATGCATAAAAATAGGTTGCAACCTTTCCATGTTCAGATGATATTCTCAGTGCTACTTATACAAGTGGCATTGTGGTGTGATCAGGAGATATAATGCTTTTGTGTTTTTCCAGTCAGGGATCTGCGACTGTGACAAACAATTTGCTGGATTTGTGCCTTCAACCCAATAGAAAATCAAAAAGAATTTGTAAAAAACAACTTTGCAGGGATGACCATGGCTTTTTTTCTATGTGGTAAAGTCAAATTATATTTGAAGATTAAATCAGCAGGTTTCCAAACAGCTTTTATGTGATGAGATCTTCACCCAGTAGAACAGTCTGTTTCAAAATAGGATTTGATAAGAATTATTCTTTATTAATTTTGTAGTATGGTTCACAAATGAAGTGTAAGGAGAGCATTTCTAGTTATAATTTCCAATTGTATTGAAAATAAAATAAGAATTTTGGGGGTTTATTCCCTTTATATATTTTTATATTTTCTGAGCTGCCTGAGATACTCATGACCTAACACTTTATAGAGCATATTCAGTAGGAGGGGAAATGGTGACATTAAATAATTACATAAGGAACTCTATTAAAGGAAATCTCACCAAGATTTTGCACAAGGTGAGGGAAAACATTTCATTTCTGTGTGTGTATCTAGGTCAATGTATTTTTTGTCTGTAGTTACGGTCACAGCTAAACATAATTATAATCCGGAGAGACCAACACATCATCTAGATGTAACAATTTGGAGGAGATGTAAGACAATTCTGAATAACATTTTAAAGGATATTAAGGCAGACATCTTAAGTGGTTTATGAAGATTCATACAGGAGAAAATGACTGAGACCTCAGTGAGGACATTCACCTGAGACACATTAATTATAGATTTCTTGTCATTCAGGATTAATGTATGTCTAACCAGAATATAAAAAGGGGCAGACTGAACGAAGATGGGAAAAAAAATGTAGTTTTATGCTGAACAAGGGACAGCATGAGAGAGCAGAACCTTACTGTGCCTATATTAGCTGCATTATATTTCCCTTCCTCTACAGCATAACACATACTGAATTTTTTAAGGTACTGTGAGACAGAGATAGTAGAAAAAGTCAAAGACAACTTATCCATTTCCAATACCGAAGGCAAAAATAAAGAAGCATATGACATAAATGTTCTTTTTCTGCTCTTACTTGCTATCTAGGTCAAGAAACTGGCATGTCAACAATAAGTAGTACCTTATGTCCCACTTAACTAAGCAGACATACACAAACCAAACCACACTTTGGCTTATAAAAAGGTAAAAGATCTGTCTATGCATTCATTCTGTCCATTCTGCATGTCCATCTTTCACTGTTGCCATTTTATTTTTTCAAGGTCTGGCTTGCTGTAAGATACTTCAGTGAAAAGGAATTAAAATATAAACAATTTTTCTCTCCATCTGTGACATAGCCTCTTAAACTGACAAAAGCTAACAGATATATCTGTGGTAAAAGAGCACTCTTCATTATAAATTACAATTTATGCCCACAGGTCAGAAGGACCCTTTGTCTGCCTGTACAAAATACAAAGATGACACAATGACATTTATTTCCGTGGGGCTTCTCTAACAACATTTCTAATGGGGAACAATACATTATACATCTATAACAAAACACTAAACTGACTGCAGGTCCTCAGAAAATCTTTTTTAAAAATGTGCTACTCATATCACACAATACACTACAGACACTGACACTATCCACATTAAGGTTTTGTGCAATTAAATTAGAATAGATTAGATGTCACTCATGAATTATCTTCTGGTCTTCTACAGTAATTCATTTAATTGGCCTCAATGATCAACTCCGAGGTTTCTCATCTCTAGTGAATTTGTTCTGCCCAGGAGCAGAGTTTGCAGGAGATATATCAATTCTGAACACTTTTCTTCAGTTCACTTCAGGTTCTCAGGTGATTACATGACTAGACATGCATGAGGATTCAGCAAAAGTCACCAAAAACCACCATCCAGACAATTTTTAAAATATCACTTCTTTAAAGTTCCTGATTAGTTTCTACTTATCCAGCAAGGCATGTCTTTAAATTTATTTCTCAGCAGGTTATTTTTGATCAAGTAACGTCCAGAGTTAAAAGAATATAGCCAGATATAATATTGCATTTAGCACCTGATATTAGGATATTAGGAAAGCAGTGGATATACAGAATTAACAGCAATAGATTTTGTAGTCAAACCATATGACAGTATTACTAAAAGTATGGGTTAGTAGCTGAAATCAGTCTAATCAGGTTGCAGTGCACATGAGGATCATACTGTGCTTTTTTTTTTTTTTTTTAAATATTATTTAAAGCAGATCAGTATCAGGAAGAAGAAACTATTTGAAAGTGAAAGACCTACAGATTAGGACAGGGATAGCAAGGTATTAATTCAAAGCAGAAAAACTTTTTTCCTGTAGCTTTATTGTGTGTATGTATGTGCATAGATGGGTATGGATGTACAGATACTGCTGGGTGGGTTTTACTGGGTACCTGTACAGTTTGTAAAAAGCATCAACATTTTTGTCTAGAAAATCAAGCCTATCTAAGCTAAACAGTTAATTGTCATTTTAAAATGTTTCCTCCCCTCCAAATTTGTTTTACTATTCTGACAGAAGTATTTTTCTCTTTTTTCTGAAACAGGGTTTTGGAAGTTCAGAAATGGAAACCTCTCACTGTTTTCAGGGAAAAGGACTTTTCTTTAGCCAGAGGTCTGCTTGCAAACCTCAGTATAAGCATTGCCACAACTGTAATACATCCACAGCTTTCTGTTAAATCATGTAGTCAGCCACCTAACTCACAATAGCATCCTACTGTAGTGACTGGCTGATTAAGCTTCACGAGCGATCTCTGAAGAGAGCTGTAATGGGACAGTCGGCAGGGAAGGATAAGGCCTAAGGTTCTCCCTTTGCAGCCGAGCTGCACTGCGGAAGCCAGAGCGACCAAAGGGATGGCAAGAAGCCACTCCACACCAATTCAGTTCTCCACCCTCTTTCTCACTTAGGTAGGGAACGAGAAGCAGCAGGAAGGGCAGGAGGAAACTTTCACAAGAGGGAGAAAAGGGAAGAAAAATATGTCTCTCTAAAGCTAGACCCAGAGACTGTAAAAAAAGCACAGACGGATTAATTTCTCTTTCCATTATATTTCTACATGACCACTCAGATGGGTCACAAAGTAAAAATGTTTATCACAGAAGAGTTTACTCTTACCCACATTTTATAGGGAGGATTGATCGAACTAAAATTTGTATGAAAATATGAAGACCAGGTATTTTTATGAAATAATTTTGAGACTGTTTAAGATGTCAGTAAACAAGGCAGTTAATGCCTAAAGATAGAAACAGTAATCAGAGCTGAGAAAGCTGGCAGGAAGGTGAAAGGAGTTTTTGAAACTGGGAGTCTCTGAATCACATACCCTAGTTCTCAGGAAGGACTTTGGCCTCTGACATCTGCTGAAATGGCAACACAGCAGGATGCAAGCAATCAAGATTTCTGGCCGTGCGCCAGGGTTCCTGGTACAAGTATCATGGCGCTGCACAGTGGGATCTGCTAGTCACAAAAAAAGGAAGAACTGGACAGGGATGAGAAAACCAATGGCAGCCTTGCATAGCCAGTAGGTCAAGGGGAGTGATTATCACCTTCACTCAGTAATCGCAAGACCCCACCTAGCACACCGTGTTCAGTTTTGAGTCCCCCAGCACAGGAAAAACATTGACAAAATAGGACGAGTTCAGTAGAGGGCCCCCAGTCTGGGCAGGGGCTGGAGCACTTGCCCTGTGAGGAGAGGCTGAGGGAACTGGGCTTGTTCAGCCTGAAGAAAAGATGGCTTTGGGAGGACCTGACAGCAGCCCTCCAGCACCTACGGGGAGGTTAGAAGAGAGAGGTTCCAGAAAGATAAATGTTTTCCCCATGAGAATAGTCACGTGATGGATACAGTTGCCCAGAGAGGTTTTGCAGCCTCCACCCTTGCAGCTGTCAGATCCCACTGGAGAAAGTCCAGGGAGCAACCCAATCTGATTTGGTAAGTAATCCTGCTTTGTTAATGGAAACATGAATCATAAAATCATTAAGTTTCAAGATACCTTCCAACCTCAATGATTCTGCGATTCTATGTTTTCAGTAATAAACTCATCTTGGTAAAATGTGTCCAATTTTTTTTTTCAACGGAAAAACTAAAATAAGAATTGTTAATATTTTTCTGGTGTTTAATATATGGTCTTTTTAAAAAAGATAAGGTGTATTTTCAGTTTCAGATTTTCAGCAAAACCAGTATTTTTAATAATGCTAGCATTAAAGGTTAAATTGAAATGGCAATTTAGAGACTTGAGTAGATATTTTTAAAAAAGGATGTATTATGTGGCTGAAAGCTCAGATTATAATATTAGTCAATCTGCCAAAATGATTATGCAAATGAGGTAGAAAAGATAATAGAACTTCTAGAATTATGTTTTGCTAGATTTTGGACTCTGATTGTTCCAGAGATAGCTCTGATGAGCTGGAAGTTCTCTTCCAGCCAAAGGTATAGATGAATCTGTAGAGAACACCTGCATTTTTTTCTCCCGTGGAGTGATTTTTAAAGGGTTGTGATATTCTAGTCCAGCAAAGTGCTGCAACATAGAGTTAGGTTTCATGACTTTGGATCACACCTGTTATTGAAAGAAATGTCCCTTACAAGATGTAAAGAAAAATTATGAAAATTTCTTCCTCCAAGTCACTCAAAGGGAGTGGGGCTGTACTCTGAGTACTCATAATTGCCGTTCTAAACATGTTTTTATTCCCTGTACATATGCATATTGGTTTGTTCATTGTATGCAAATTAGTATAGGAAGTTCTCTTAAATCTGTGAAAGAAACATGTTTCTAATCTTATAACTTTCCAGTTTATACCACCATACAATTTGTTTTATGGTTCCTGTCAACAGGAACAGAAAAGTCTCCAAAGGCCTCTTTTTTCTAACATGGATGTTGGTCAGCAAGTTTAAAAATTGGTGGAATAGAGCAAAAAAAATTACTAGTTATTTGAGCACATAGGAACTCTGTTATCTAGGTGTTATTGGTTACTTCCATTAAAAAAAAAGACTTTATCCATTTCTACCTGATTGAGCAAGCTTCCAATGAACACTTCCAGAGCTGCACCTGACTTCTTAACACCTCTGAAAATGAAGGTTTCACAGCAGTGACAGTGAGCTGTCAGCTCTTTGCAGGAACAGAGTAGTAATAATTTCTTTCCTCAGCTAAGCTGTTGTATTTCAGAACTTCAGCATTTTAATTTATGCAAGTAGTTTTCTAAAGAGAAGAAAAGGTAGAGCTAGAATATTCACACATATTTAACAGGCTGGTGAAATCTGAATTTAAGTTCAGGACCTATGTATCAGGAGGATACAGTGGAAGTTCTATTTCAAACTGTCATGGTTTCAGCCCAGCCGGTAACAAAGGACCACACAGCCGCTCGCTCACTCCTCCCCATCCCCCTCTGGCAGGATGGGAAGGAGAATCAGAAAAGAGAAAAGAAAAAAAAAAATGGAACCTCGTGGGTTGAGGTAAGGACAATTTACTGGGACAACACAAAAAGAGAAGTTATAACAACAACAATGGTACCAATAAAAGAATATACAAAACGAGTGATGCACAGTGCAACTGCTCACCACCCGGAACCCGATGCTCCCCCACTTCCCCCACCAAAACCTGAGAGCTCCCCCCCAGCCCGCTCCCCATTTATATACTGAGCATGATGTCGCATGGTATGGAATAGCTCCTTGGCTAGTTCAGATCAGCTGTCCTGGCTGTGCCCCCTCCTAGTTTCCTGTGAAAATTAACTCTATGCCAGATGAACCCAGGACACAAACCTAGGCCTCTACAATGTCTCGGAGGTTAGTAAATGTCCTGGGTTCAGCTGGGATAGAGTTAATTTTTACAGGAACCTGTGAGATGGGAGGGGGCACAGCCGGGGCAGC
>JANXJC010000055.1:25832573-25867363 GCA_027564655.1 Leptodon cayanensis | reverse complement strand
GAGCAGGGACCTGTATCCATTCCCCTCCATCTCTTAGGTCCCCTCCTGCCTGGTGGCAAGAGGGCAGGGGAACCTCCACTTTTTGTGGAGCCTCCATCTGCTGCCTCTGCCCCAGGGATGACAGGGTGTGTGTCCACCAGTCTATCTCCCTTTCACACTCCCTGATACTCCTCAACCTCTCCACTTCCTCCTTCAGCTCTACCACCAGGCTGAGCAGATCATCCACCTGGTCACACCTCACACAAGAGGTGTCCCTGCTGCCCTCCGTCATCAGTGTTAGGCACTTCCTGCAGCCAGAGACCTGGACAGCTGCAGGTTTGCTTGGGAGCTCTGTCTGGGTCACCACATTTTTCCCAGCAATGGCTTTCACCCGAGCGGCAACCATACCTGGGTCTCCCTCTGGGCTGATGCCCACTGCTTGAGTAGCCTTCTCGAGCTGGGAAGAGGGGGGCCTGCGCCCCGCCCATGCAAACTGCCACACCACGCCCTTTCTGACGCGCCACGCCCTGGTCGCCACGCTCCTGGTTGCTGGCACTCCTCAAGGCCATTTAAATCTCCTGCGGTTGCCCCTGGCAACGCCCACGCTCGTGAGCTGCCGGCTCTGGACAGGTCCCTCTGCTCTTCACCAGGGCTCCTGGGCCTCGGGAACCTCCCAGTCCGCCTCAATCTAGCGCTTAGCTGCCAAATTACTGTAGCTTCTGCTGGCCTCGCCGCTGACTGAATATATGCTTAAGTATTGTCGCATTTGTGGACTTGACAGGAAATCGGTACTCAAGCCTCCTGTCTGGGGTATTTTTGTTCAGCTGGTTATTTTTGATAGCTGTCCTTCCAAATGATGAATAAATTAGTTTTTCAGTCAATGTTCGGTAAGTTTGTAGCCCAAGAAATAATGCAACATATAATGGTATCTGTTTTAATATCTCATCCTCAGAATATACACAGACAGAAAAAAAGTATGCAATATTATTCTTCAAATCAGTGCAAAATGCAAATTTAGTAAATAGAGAACAAATTATATGAATGAATAACAGCTTCTTCATTTGTATATACTTACTTAAAGACCTAATATAAAATATATCAAATCAGTGGGTGCTGCTTTATTATTTCTAAACCGAGCTTTTAATTACTTAAAGTCAATAGCACACTTGGAGTTGATTTAAAATTTCACAAGGAAAAAAAGAAAATAGTAGACTAGATATAGCAGAAAAGGAATAGTACAGCTAGAAAAGTCTCAGAGAAGGTGACACATATGACAAAACATCTGGAACAGCCTCCACAATGAAGGCAGTGAATCATGGAATCATAGCAATATTAGTTGGATGATACTTCTGGAGGTTATCTAGCCCAGCGTTCTGCTAAAAGCAGTGTTATTGCCAATTCTAGATGAGGACAACCATGGCTTTGTCTAGATGAATCTTGAAACTTCCAAGGACAGAAATTCCACAGCCTGCTTTAGTAGCCTGCTCTGGACAGTTCTAGTGCTGCTTCCCACAGGAAAAAGGATTTTCCTCATGTCCAGTCTCAGCCTTTCAAGCCACAACGTGTGATTGTTGCCTACTGTCATACTATCTGCCACTACAGAGGAGTTTGGCTCCATTATTTCTGTAGCTCAGAGATTCAAGTAATTGTGAGCTGCTTTTTTGTTTTTCCCTTCATCCGAGAAATGACTGCACAATGAACTTCTCAGCCCTGAGCTCAGGGCATAGAGCGTGCTCTCCCACACCCTTTCTGTGAGTGTAACTGACTGTGCTCAAGCACTCTAATAAAAGCTGCTGTGAAGAAAGAGCAGAAAGAGGCCTTGAAGGGTGTTCCTCTTTCGTTTATTTGGGAAATGAAGAAAAAACATACTGGAGCTTTAGCCCCCCAAAAATGTGCTGCTGCTGCTGCCAGAGATCTCGCTGTAGGGAAGGAAGGCTTACAAGTCCACTCAGGCAATGTAAGTGCTCCTGAACAACACAAAAAACAGAAGGGGAAATAAATCCACTTTAAAAGCCTTGAGACTTTTGTTCAAGATTGCTTGTGGAAGCGCTGAAATCTTTGAAGAGTTCATCCTGAAACTAATCCAAGGAAAGATTAACAAGGGGATCCCACTTAAAGGGAGACTGATAAAAGAGCACTTAGAAGAGTGTGGTATTGTTTGCCTGCAATGCTTTATTCACAAAATTTTGTCCACTGGGAGGTGTTTCTGAAAAGTAAAAAATTTTCTATTTGCATTTCATCTGTAAGCACCTTGCCATGCTGCACATAATTAAGTGGGTTACCTCAAACAAATGAATAAGACTGATTGCAGAGATGAAAGAATCGTTCTCTTCAATATACTAAACAGGTTCAGCTCCTTCATCCACTCCCTGTAGGACACGGGCTTTAGACCCCTGGTCAACTCTGTACCTGCCAGCTATCAAGGTTTCCAGTTTCTCCACATTTACCTTATTTATTCCTCTTATTTATCCCCAAACTGGATACAATATTCCAGGTATGACCTCCCAGTGCTAAGAAGAGGGGAATACTGTCAGTTCCCTGAGGGCACTAATAGCCTTTAATGGCCCTGAACTGCTTCCCCTGTGGCTTCCACCCCTCAAACCCATTTCCATTGGACCAGGGACTCCATTTAAGCTCAGGTTGGGAGCTTTAGTCCTGGCCTGAGATGTCCTGTATGTGTGCTGTGTCTGTGTCTGGCCATGGAACCCTGACCTGTGGACTGACTTCCAGGTTTGTCATCACAGCTCTAGTGACTGGATTTTCCTGGCAGTCACAGGGATATGTCTGATCCTAGTTACCATCATCAGACCTAAGCCTGCTGCAGGCTGACTGGCTGACTTCCTAGCTTTACCTTGGACCTTCTTCATCAATGACAGATTTGCCTGATGATCTGGACCTGGATGAACCTGGCTGCCATACCTGGGCCTGCCCTGCATGCCTCACTTGGATACTGTGGGACAGAGCTCTGACTGGCAATGTCCCTGCCCTGATGGATGTGTTGCTGTGCTTGACTCCCAGCACCCTCTCCTTTAAAGAACCGCTGGCCCTCAATGCTCCTCTTGCTCGCCTCACTGCGCACTGGCTTTTTTAGTTTGGCAGATCCTTTTCTGCTAAGCTCCTACTCAGTCAGTCCTTCTCCAGCCTGTTATGATGCATAGTTATTCTTGATAAGCTTCATAAAGCTTCTGTTGACCAATATTGACTCCAAGGATTCTCCATTTATTATCACCTGCCAGACATCAAGCCATTAACCATCATTCTTTGAAGATGGTAGTGTACCCAGTCTCAAATCTATCTAATATTCCATAGATTCAGTGTATATTTCCTAGAATAATATTCTTCAGCCTGGAAGAGATAACTGAAGATGAACATTATAGAAGTCTCTAAAATCAAGACTGGCATGGAGAAATTGAATAGATAACAAGTATTCATTGTGTCTTCCAATGTAACTTTTAGAGGTCATAAGCTGAAAGGAGCAGGTGGTAAATTCAGAACAAAGATAAGCAATAACTTCTTGTCAGAATGAATGGAAAATATTCACAGCTTTTCACAAAATAAGCTAAAAAAATCACTGGAATAAATAAAAAATAAAAAAAAAATTAAAAGATGCAAAATTCATCAAAATAAGAGCTACCATTTCTGCTTAGCAGAGTACCTGTACTACATACCACTGTAAGGTGGAAAAGTGTAGCAGAAATAATGACCAGCACAGTTCTTATACTCTTCCATTGACATGTGCTATTGACCATTAGATGGTGAGTGAGATGGATGCTTGTTCTAGTAGTCTATGCTATTCATGTCTTATAAAGACATTGGTTTGAGTGAGAAAAAGTAAACATTTTTTCTTACAGGAATGGAGCCTAGAAATGTATTACTCCTCATTATTAACTGAAGTAAGGCAGGTTACATAGGAAATACAGCCTATTTTAAAAATATTTATATACTGAAATACAATAAAAAATCACCATATGACAGCCAAAAATATGTCATACTTTTCCATCTTGATCATCTGATCTGCTCATACTAAAAATCCAGTGAAATTATCAATATAAATTACCTGCTGCTGCTTGGACTAAAGCTGCTGAGGGGAGATAAATATGTGAAACATGTTTTTGAAGTTTTGTTTCTTTTATCCTTTCCATCATTTAATGACTAGAAGTTCTTCATCAGGAAAGAAAAAGAAAGACAAGAAATTTTCTTTGGAAACAAGGACTAACTTGTTAGAAGTTGCTGTTTTAAGTGTATCCTGTTGTTAGGGTAACTAAAGTTCTAAAAATACTTAAAATAAAAAGGACATCACCTTAAAAGCTACTCAAGTAGTCATAGCAACAGTATTTTTTAGCATAAAAGCAGTTCACAGAGGGTTTTTTTTCCTCCTGACCTTAAGCTTTATAAAAATACATAGCTAACTTCTTTTTGTAAAGTACATGTGTTTATCCAAAGTCAGATAAAATACAAATGAAGAATATGCTGAAGTATCCCAAAGAATTTTTTTTATATATAGGCTACTAACCAACTTAAGAGCACTTTAAAATGTATATTACTCTTTTCTGTATTTCCAGAAAGCATGTTCCTATTGCAGAGTGTTACAAGTGCTCATACCACAAAACACTTTCAACTTATTTAAGATTCACCTTAGTGCACCATAATAAATACATATCTTAGAGTTGTTTTCAAACATTCATGTACATTCTATATCTATCAGATGGATAATTTTCTCCATTTTTTTATTTCAAAAATATGTGCTAATGAAATTTTACTCTTTTTAGTGTTAAAGACATCCATTCTTACACTGAAGAAATAAGTCTTATTGAAACTTAAAGTACAATTTTACTACACACCGTGATTACTGAAAAATAGTGCTTTTTTGCAAAAATTTTTAACCCTTTTGTGTACCTCTTTACTACATTGCTCTTAAAGGTAAATTGTAAGACACTGTTATTTTCATGTATGTATTCAGATAGTTGTTTAAATTCTGCCTTCTTAAAAAAGAATCAGTAATACTTTTTATTGTTGATACTAGCCAACATAGCTAAGAGAATGAGAGGGATATTAATTCTTCTTGCAATTCATTAACAGAGTTGTTAAATAAAGGCCTTATTTAAAACTAACTGAAGTCAGTATAAAGAGACTCATTGTTTTCAGTAACCTTTGGATCAGGCTTAAAATCTGTTTAGTTACAGGTGTACTGCCAAAATGAAGGTTATGAAATTATGGAGTTATCACTGAGGACATAATCTGAAAGTAATGGAATTTCATCTGTAACCAAGGGCATAATTTGGCATGCAAATCCTTATTAACAGTGATGACAGACACAAAGAGAAGAACACAGCTTGAGCCTGCCAGCTCAGGTTGTGATTTCAAGAATGAAATTAGAAATAAATATAATAACATTGTAAATATGCACACTTGATATCACTGAGAGGTATCAAGCATAGAACTCATGAGGCAGTGACTCTTTAGAGCAAAGATCTATTCAAAGTTCCTTACCATCTCAGAACAGAATATTGCTTCTCCTAAGCCAATAAAAATTTCATTCAGACAAATAGTATCCATATTTGGAGTAAAACCAGAAGAATTTTATATTAAATAGTCTTATTTGTGCATGGATAATATTTTAAGCTTCTGAGAAGTTTGAATATAAGCAGCATTGATGAGGGATTAAGGGAAAGTACATGCCTGAACCATGCATGTGGCCCATACATATTGCCTCCCACAAAATTATTTTTGTCATATCTCTGCAACTTATCAAAAGATTTTTATCACCATCTATGTAGTCAGTATTTTAAAATATGTTTATGGAACTAGCTTAGAGAAATTAAAAGATTTATGGATGCTATAATATATAGAAAGATGCAAAAAGCAGCATTATAAAATAGTAATCAAGTTACTTGTTAAAATACAACAATGGCAAAAACTCAGCTTTGTGAAGGAGCCACAGCTAAAGGCAGCTAAGTTGGAAGAAAGAAAACAGTAAGAGTGAAAATATAATGGAAGAAGAGAGAGAACAGTGTATTTTTTCTCCATTGTTAGTAAATATATTACTAATAATAAATCTAATCAGTAAATATAGGCTGAAAAATCCTAGTTTACTATGAATTCTAGTCAGGAGTTTTGAAGGTAGTTGAAATTTGTCAGAGATCTTTCTTTCTCAACAGCTTTAAAATGGTGGTTTAGACATTTCATGTTGTTATCTTTTTCAAAAAGTTTATACTTGCTACCTAGGTTTGTACGCTTCATGACTTAATAGTTTGCATGCTCAAAGAATTCTTGATGCAAGAATGTGACTGCATGTACTTCTTTGTTAAGTAAAGAAAAAATTTAAAGATGACATACTGTGAAAATATTATGTCTTCCAGGCTGACAGCACTCTTATAAAGGCTTCCATAGGGAAACCCAAAGGAATGGAACTTCATGTTATGGGTCCATTTAGGAAGCAGCAGTGCATAGTCTTATTAGCCAGTTCATTCTGAATTCTTAGGTCAACACTTACACCTAGTTTTCCGAAACAAAATAGTCTTCATAGTCTTTGACAGATATACTTCTAGAGCACATCTTCAGTCTCCTTTGCAAGAAAGGAGAGAGCTCCTTTGCAAGATGCTTACATGAGGCTACCAAACTAGGGAGACTGAGAGACTGAGACACTGAGGAACCAATTTTCTCATCCCTTGTGGATAAGAAATCTGCGCTTATTTTGTGCTGGATTAAGCATAGAATAGGCAAATACAATCCTGCCTAATGGAATGATTAAGTGTGTAAAATTATGTTTTAATTCAATCAATTAAAAGCATAAACAGCACGAGTTTGATTGAATCAGTTTAAAGAATTACACAGAAGGCAATGTCGTTGTCAGCAGGGGTGAAAAATTCATGTATCACCTACACACAGCTTGAATTCTGTATTTCTCAATTAGATATTACAAACAACCTACTCTACTCTATCACAGAAGAATAGCTCTTGAGTAAGAAAAAAAACAGAGCAAGGCTTTCAAAACATGTGCAGTTAATTAAAATTTAGCCACTCAGCAACCACTGTCAAACATTTAATAAATGTGACAGCTTGATTAGTCTTTATTTGTTCTGTGTCTTCCATACACAACTTCAAGAAAATGTTTAATAGATTTAAGATTTAAATATGCTTTTAAGAGGAAAAAAAACAGGTTTAGCATTTAATGAAACATCTGCCTTTTAAGAAAATGTCATTTTTATATTCAGTAGGTGCATTCCAAAACCACAATGGATTAGAAAGAACCATAAATATTTAACTACTGTTAATTGTGTAGCAAGTACTTAAGAGACAGCAACATGTGAGTGAATAAAAACATCCAATTGCAATTGTAATATAAAATTGCTTTTATCCAACAATACACACATCTGAATGGTAATTCAGCATGTTAATGTTAGGGCAAGACTTTCCAGAAGAGCTCAGTTTTGGCCTAACCAAGTATTAATATCAATGATAGAAATCATTGCCTTTAAGATAACTTTGGTTAGAAGGAAACATGTTCCAAAAATTAACACAAAAAGATTAACATCAAATTTCTTATTGGAATGTATGCATTTAATTCCATACATACTTATATAAGGACAACCCGATAATTAGAGTAAACTGATTTAATTCCATCAATTTCTACACCTTAGTTGATTTACCTCTGCCGAAAATTTTTGTTCTCTTAACTTTAGGTTTCATTGTAACCAGTATTTGATATTTCATTTTACCTATTTTACCATTATAACCTTTTCAGATGGCTAATTGTTCTTTAAAGTTTTATCACCGTATTAATTTTTCGCAGAAAAGCTTTGATTGTCATGATAAGAGCTTAAAATCATATCATTTTTAAGAATAATACAAAGAAATATACACATGGAAGCAAATAACACATTCAAAATTATCATTCTCTACTTTGATTCTTCTCACCTCATGCTTTGTTTATCAGCTTTGCTCCAATAGTCCATCGAGTTTTAAAAGAAAAAAACGATTAAGAATATTTATTGGACTGATAATGTTCATATCATTCATACAGTGATGAACACCTTGAAATGATCTAATGTTAATATTTTAATAAGAATATTTAGCTCTTGATCTACAAAAAGGGCTGAAGTATTAAACTGTTTCAAGTAATCTAAAATAAATAATTAAAAAAACTCAAAACATCTTACATGCCAGTGCAAGAGGTTTGAAAGCAAAGAACTGGTGAATGAAAAATACATCATTCAGGAGACCTTGGCAAAGAAGGTGCTCTTAAACATGATGGAATCCTGCAAATCAATTGGATACCATATAACCTGAAAATAAGCTATCAGAAAGCATACTTTTGGGACTAATAATATACCTGAAATTTGCCTCAACCACTAATGAGATTACATTTTTGAGAGAAAAGGGTCATGCAAACAGTTTCATATTGTATGAATACTAATTCACAAGTCAGGTCACATTGCAAGATGAGCAAAAAGTTACTGCATGTGCAGTATTTAAAGAAATTAGTGTAGTAAAAGACTTTGGGAACTTTAGATAGCTTTATTGTAACTACCGTCAGCTATATAACAATTAACTAGATGTTATACTGGGAAAAAATTTAGAAAAGCAAATTGTTCATAACTTTTATTAGTGGAGTTTTACAATAACTAGTTTCAGAAACAACAGAAAAAAAGAGAAGCTCTTGCTTTATTATGTCTTTGCTACTGTAACGACCCGGACTGGACAGATCAGGGAGTCATGGTGAGTTCAGAATTCCCTCAGGCTAAATTAATGCGAAGTGACATCAAAGGATCAGTTAAACATTCTATTCATGGCAGAAGCAAACTGAATTTGGGAGGTGTTAACAGTTGGTGGCAGGGTTTCTCTCAACAGGAATTTGCATGAAACCACCTCAGTAAACCATGTAACCCATGGTAACCATATACATCAGTTCAGGGAAGAAAATAAGGAGAGCCCTCCCGTTGAGTGATGATGAGGTTCAGAGCGGACCCCCTTGCTTTTTAAACTCCTTCTCAGAGAAGGGCCCAGGGGTGGCTGGATCCGTTCCTAGTCCCAGACTTGGTCAATGGTTTATGTCTAAAGGGATGAGGTGTAGGGATTACAGAAAAGGAAAAGGAGAGAGAGAGGGAAAGACAGAGAGAGAAAAAGGAAAAGAGAAAGATTTCACAGGTCCTGGGTCCAGTGTTAGTCCAGACAGCTGAGGGGTCCAGTTCCAGAGGACGTGTGTACATGGGGCTTCAGTTTGTGTACTTTTATCATCTCCTTGTCCCTCCTTCGGGTGGGCACTTGAACTCATTAGGCTAATTAGATGCTATGCATGGTTTGTGCTTCCAGAACCTTTGGGAAATGGGTCGGTGGGCTCAGGGGTCATTTGGGGAGTAACTTTTCCTTCCCTGCAGACAAGACCATTGTTTGACCTTTCGCTGTACCTGGTGAGCTGCCCTGCTCAGTATATCAGAACAGGGAGCTGTGCAACCTCCAGCGTGCCCTCCATGCCCTGTTGCTGATCTGTGCTGATCAGCTTCTTTTCACCTGTGGTTCCTTGCTAGGTAGGGTTCCTTGTTATGCAGATTTCATCTTTATGCAGAACTTGCCCCACCACAATGTTTGAGACATTAACTCTTTCAGTTTCTCACAGCTGTCTTGGGAATCACATCATTTTTTGCAAAAAGTAACCATAAATAACCCATAAAGCAGCATTTTCAGTCTCCTCAGGTGACAGTTGTACAACTCGTGTGATCTCAGTCATTCATCAGAAACAAATCTATTCATGTTTCTGTTGCTCCAACTGTGTAAAGAATGGCTTAAATGATTTCACTTCAGAGTTTATTTGAGAAGATTTCCTATATCGGTACTTAAACAGTCACATTTAATACTTCATAGTAAGAAATTTTATAGCCAGGTGTGAGTTGGGGGTTCATGTGCACATCACCATTCATTGACATAGCACTGAAAGAAGCTATTTTGTAACTTGCCTCAGCTCTTAGTTTCTTTTTACATTCCTCTTTTGGCTCCTAACACATTCTGCCTCTGCTTCTTTCTCCAATACTACTTCAGCTGGTTGAGTCTTACAGCAGTATCCTGTTCTAATTGTTGTGCCTGACGATGAAACCTAATGATTTGAGCATCCTGCCAAAGAACAGAATCTTACCTCATCCTATCAAACAAGCCTCAAAGATCTCATATATTTAATAAAGATTCGGGTTACTTCATTTCTAGGCCCAGCTGACAGAAATCCAGAAACCGTATCGTATCCCATGTTCCAGGTTAGCACAGCTACTTTCATGTTTGTACAAGCTCTTAATACACTGAACCTGCCCTGGCCTTGTTAATTTAACATAGACTGCTAGTACTTTGAAATTGCCTCAGTAAATGGTGTTTGTTTCTGGTACAACCTTTTGTTTATGTTTTCTTTATGCTTTATGTTTAAATTGTAAATTATTTTATTACCTTCTACCTTGTAACTGATGCTCACTCAAGTGAAAGCTGAGACAGGTGAGGAGCCTTTGTTTAGTACTTCTATCCCACTCCAGCTCACTGTGTCCTCTAGACTTAAGGACTATGTTGATAGACACAGTGTAATTGTCATCCCTGTAAGAATATTTATAGCAACAGGTGTTTATTTCTAAGGGACTTTCTTGTGTTTTCTTTGCAGCAGTTAGGTAGCCCACAAGAGCCTCAAGTTGCCTATGAACTAATATATTCATTGAAACATAAAACTATCATAGACCACTTGATCTACACCTTATTCTCACAATAAATAGGCTTATATCACCCTTACACTTCATGATTTTAGTATTTTATGACTGAAAGTTTTACTCAAAAACCTAACAGTTTCTGAAGTGGAAGAGGCTATAGGTGAGCCCTGACTCATCCCATTTCCTACAAAAAGGTGGTCTTCTTTAAGGGAAAATCTGTGTTATCTTGGAAAGCTCTATATTGGTCATCAAATAACCCAGAAACCTAGGAAATGTATGGCTCTCTTTTTGGTGCTTATCCAAAAGCTCTACATGTCCTTTTGGATAAGGGACTTAAAAAGTTTAGCTTTGATATTTCCCCTTCCCTGCCTAGTGTTTCAGCAGAAATGACACTGGTTCAGTCAATTCTTAGAGCAAAAGAGTCTAAAACTCAAAAAAAAAAAAAAAAAAAGTCCACTGTACTGTCTTAGAAAATGAATTCTTTACTGAATATGAAATATTTAGGTTACTGTAATGTCTTTGACAAGTAGGAGAGAACAAAACATATCTTTCAAGATTAGGCTTTGGGTGCAAGCTTAGTAAAATCAGTCAGATGATAAATAGAAAACCACTTTCCAGAGCAGACACAAATAATCTGAGCATTCTTTACACTTTTTGGCCTATTTAACATGTCCTAGACATTTTTCTGGGACATTTTTGTGTGATATCAGGATTTATCTGATTATTTTCTAGTATAGTTGGGTGAAATTCATATTTTCTCTGAGAACACAGATCATCTTAAACAGCATGTAATAACACTCTGGAGAGCTTGGGTTATCACCATCTGTATACCAAATTAGAAAAATTTCACTTCTTATCTCCAATAGAATTTCTGTGTCACAGCATTTTTCTGGAAAGTTGAAAATAAACTCCAAGAAGAGAGGATTGTATCTGCAGTCTTTTGGAAACCTCAGCACTTTCTCCTGTTGTCCAGTTTAACTGCTGTTTCAAGATTTCTGTCAAGTAAGTTCTCTCATATTTGTTAAAGAACAGTATGATTCATACTCAGCATCAAATCCACCCAAACTAGCAAACACATCTGGAAAAGGCAAAGTCTAGGCATACTGGTCCTGTATGAATCTCCAAACCTTAAAGTGAGAAAAGGCCTGGTTTGCTATTAGTGACCTGCTAATACCTCATACATCTATCTAAAGAGCTCCTCAGCTTCTCAGACCTTCACAGTTTCTGCTCCAATTAACCCAGTTATCTGTTGCCTTGCTCTATTAGCCTTTCACATGTCCCTTTTAAATTTCTTAATACAAAAGGAAATTGTAGATGGACAAGGTATAAGACAAGGGTGACCCTGAGGTGTTTCACTAACTTAATGATCTGTAATTAGATGTCCTAGATCAATAGTGAGGTAGTATTGACAACTTTCTTAAAATGAATCCTCTTTTTATCCTTCATCCCTTTTTAGTTTTTTACTCCATTTGAGTCACCTTCTCATTCTATCCAGGTATCAGGTCATTCTGATAGTAAAGGATATGCTGTCCAAAAAGTAAAAGATATGTAGTTGGATAACATCTGCATATCACAGTGCTCTTAAAATTTAAATACATTGCATGATGCAGTCATAAACAAAAGTAGAATTCTAAAAGGAATGAATAGAAACAGTTTAGGGGTAAGCATTTACTGATTTTAATTTTATAGATATATATTATTATTGTTGTTGTATATATAAATACCTTGTCATTTTATAACATATATTACAGCAGTTTGCTGTTGTTGTTTGAGACATGTCCAAGAAAACTTCAAGTTACAGGAAAAAAAAAAATTTGGGAGCTGAATGCCTTTATTCTGTTTTCTATTTCTGGTGGTAGGTGTCTACTTACATTACCATTTTCTGATTTTATGGGAAAAAAAGCAAAGTAGACAAATTGCTTTCACTTATAAACATATTCTGAAAGGGAGAGAGTAGCTGATTTTAAAAAGCTCTGGCTATAAACTGAACAGTAAAATCAAGAATTAACAAAGCCGCAATAAAAAATTTTGTGTATACCACTGCCAAAGGTGGTGACTTAATTTCACATTGTTCTTGAAAGAATGCTGGATTTTTAGACATCAATAAATAAAATATTAGAATTTTAATCCAAAATTATAAGAAGCCTCTTATTTTAAATGTTCCAGTATGATTTTTTTAATTTAAAAAAGTGAAATTATGCAAGTATTCTTCAAATTTTAGTTCATTTTTTAATTGTTATTTTCTCCTGGGAAAAGTTTTGAAAGGACATATATGCATTATCCCCAAGCAATTCTGAAATGTGTCAAATTCTAATGCATTAAATTAATCAGAACACCTCATGCTGTAACATACATAACTGCACAGTATAAACCTCACGGAAACAGCTTTTAGTTAAAATAAAGGTCAGCCTAAGCATTGCTGGTTTTATCCTGACACCAGTTAATTACCTTAAAGGATTTGTTGATGAAGTGTTACTGCTGATAAGTGGCCAAAATAGTTAATTATCACCAAAAAATCATATTTAAACATTCAGTGTAATGTATCTAAAAAAGTATAACCTGTTGTTGCTTGATATTCAGAAAAATATACAGTAGGATAAATCTTCCATTTAGGTGACTTTCCCATCTAGCTTATTTGGGGCCCAGCTACTAACCTGGTATTTATTTTATTCTGTGTGTCTTATCAAAACGCTTCTCTAGTATGTGAGATACAGAACAATTAATTATAAATATGCACAAAAATCCCCCCAGGCACAAAGGAACACAGAAGGGACTCTGAACCAGTAAAGCAAGCTATGGCCTGTTTCTTCCCATCATGTCCAACTCCTTTCCTTACTCATTAATGATAATCAAATCTTGTAGTATTTTCTGAAGGTCTTCAAAACAAAGAAAAAATAATAGTAAACAGAAGATTTCATCATTGTAGCTCCAAACATCTTCCACTAACTTATATAAAGAATATACAAATTCAGATGGCCAAATTCTGATTTGTTAAGCTACTCAGAATCAACACAGATAGTTACTTTAAAGTTAAACTTAGGAAACTGAATACAGACTCATACATGTGAATTGGTCAGGTTAGGTTTTAAAGATTGGCCTAAAAATATTTATGTATTCATTTTATGCAACAGTTCAGATTCTAGTAAGCCATAGTCTTTCACGCTTATAATTCTACTGATGCTACAGACCGTTCCATTTCTAATCTATCATAGGTCTTATTCCATCAAAAAAGGGGAGCAGAGGGGAGGGGGAATGAGAAGAGAAGGGGAAAGAGGGAAGTTTTGCTCTAAATACAGAATTAAAAAAGCACATAGATAATAGCAGAATTACTACAGTGACAACTTGTGATTTCAGAGTGCTTCAGACATTAAAAAGTTTTGCATGTTTAATTGAATTTACCAAACATATAACTTCTTTTAAAAATTCCCCTTCCTTTCCACAAGTATTATGTAGTTTATAGGACTAAATAAAATGTATTTTTCTACATATAAGTGTGAAGAAAGGTCTGTATGAGATTAAGATAGAAACATTCAGCTCTGATGATTGCCTTTAGCATACTAGCTAAATAAAATCTAGGCTCGAAAAATCCTTAATGGTCCCCAAATGTCAACACAATAGCTTTCCACAGCACAACCATGGTTTTAAAAGAAAGCAAATGATCATTTGATTATTCTTATAATGAAAAAAAATCAGAGTAATCAACCAAAAAAGCATGGGATTTTTTCATATAAGTAACATAATTATAATTGCAGTTAGTTAGAACATACTGCACTATATTGTTTCCAGCAGTTTTTACATCAACTTGTCCAAGTTCTATTCTCGTTACAGATCACAGTAGAAAAAATACTACGGAAAAAAGTTCAAGACTTTAACAATTCTGAAGAGGAGGAGAGAGAGTTTGAAGTCTGGGTTATTGTCATTTTCCTTAGGAAATATATTCCTATGCACTGAATTTTTTTTTTCTTCTAACAATTAAGCAAATGAAAAAGTGATAGTACGGCTGGGGCGGGAGTGGGGGGGAGGATTGGCTTGAATTTCATTTCACTATGTACATTTTGCAGGTTTAGAACACTAGCAATCTGTTATAAGTTTTGCTAGAATGAATTATTTGTGTAATTGGATGTAGCCAGACATTATATGTGTTCAAGAACATATGTCTGCATATATGAAAATCCTTGTGAAAAAGCTGGCATTTACTTACTGTGAAGCACATTCTTCATTAGCAATTCTATCCTCTGTATGTGTGGCTCACCAAAGTCATGTTGATGCAACTTCATGTCACAATCTAGAAGTAAAGAAACAATTTAAAAATGTTATGTAGAATCATTAAAACACTTCAAAATATATGTTACTCCATATGCCATGACTACTGTGAGTATAAATGCATTTAACGTATGTTTACTGTATTTTAAAAAGTCATGGTTTAAAGTTAAATGTTAGTCCTTTTCTGGATGATTATATGTATCAGAAAGCTGGGGTTATCTTATTTCCAAAAGTATAAAACATTAATTCTGAACTCAGCAAGCTAGATTTAACTGATTTACAGACATAGTTTTTTTGAATTTTCTGATCTGGGTATTTATGCATTTTGGGAGAAGGAGGCAGTAATTCTCTGGAAAGCAGATCCAACTTTAGAATTATGTCTCTAGGGACCTCAAATTGGTCAGTGCATGGGAATTCAGAGTGCTGGAATGGTCCCAATGGTCTCACCCCAAGGCTATGCATGGGTGAGAACAATTTTTTTGGTTTACCCTCCGCTTATGGCCTGTTGTCAACTCTACTGACAGAACTTCTGTTCTTCATGCAGTTGTATTAACTATATATGGAGTCAATGCCATTCTGTCTGATCTCTGTGCTAGTAGGGCACACACATCAATCTATTTTTTTGTTTTTCTTGTCCTGTAGACAGCTAGACATGTTGCTTACACCATTTTCAATGACTTTTTGCTAGCACAGCTTTAAATGGTTCACTGAATTTTGCCAGTTTCTTGTTCCACAGACTACAGGGCAAAAAGTAAGGACTTTTTTTACAGTTACATTTCCTTATACTTGAGACCCATAAGCTTTCTTTCACTAAATTAATCCCATCATTTGTTTTTCTTACTTTAGCTTTTTAACACCTTGCCCTGCAGCCCTTTGTATAAAGCTTTTTCTTTCAGTACATACAGTCTTTACTTCACCTAAACTTGTTAATTATCTCCTCTGCTGATACAATAATTGTTTCCCATGTAGATTCTAACATTTTAGATTAATTGCTCTGTAAAGGGTGGGGAAAATGGGAGAAACACAGAGGATCTTGTCATTCACCTAGCTGGACAGAAAGCCTCATGATTAACAAGCATACGATCAGAGGTACATGGTTAATGTCCCTCAGCAATGACTTGCTTCTTCAGGCATGGGGTTAGCTAAAGAAGATCGTATCTCACCCCAAAGCCTATGTAAGAGTCTATTACTAGCAAATGCTGGCTGATAACAAGTCAGCAGGATCACAGGAGCTGTAAAGGGAACCCTGCTGTTTCAGTGGCTTGCTGTGTAAAACCCTGCCAAGAACCAAAAATATTTTTTGTACCAAAGATCTACCTGGAGGTATTTTTGCTCTTTGAACCAGTGACTACATCTGTCCCTTAATATATTAAAATTCTGTAAAGTATTACCATAAGGAGGGTGGAAGATGTTGTCAATAATGACAGTCTTCAAGCTGCTATAATGGTACTTACTTAACTTTAAGGCATCTTCTCTTCTAGACATATATAATGATCTGATATTCTACTACAAGCCATACACAATTTGTTTGCTGAGCAGATAATCTGGTACTGTTGTAATTTATTTCACATAAAAATGTAAAAAAAAAGAATGAGAGAACTAATATCACCTGTAAAAAAACTTCACTCAGGATGACATTTCCGAGCAAAGCAATGGTATTAATAATGCCCAGCTGGCATGTTCCAGCCCCTAGTATTGAATATTGTCTTGGCTATAATCACAAGCATTTTCAGACAGACTGAAAACTAACATCACGTGTTGGCTAAGTGTTTAGTTGGGGATGTCCCCAAGTCTCATGAGTTCCTGAGAGGAAATCTAAAGTGCTACATCTCATTTGCTTCAACAGCACTGCAACATGCAGAACAAGCTTCTGCCAGGTCTGAATAGGCTTCTGACCCACATAAGGTCCACGGTATTAATTTAAGAATCTGGTAAGAGGAATATATTCCATATAATTCCCTTCCTATATTTTGCTTTCTTCCACAGAAGAACTGCTTTTATTGAGGCCCCAATCAGATAAGTAGGAGAAACTTGTGGATAGGAAAATTATAAAGAAACAACAAATTGCTGGATGAAGCTTTCTTCATTTTCAGCAAGCAGGAAGGTTATTTATTGCCTACATCACAAAAAATCCGTATCCTTTTCTTGCTTAAACATAAGTTCCTAGTATGACCTTGCATGAGTAACTCAGCTACTGCATGCCCCATCCTCTCCCCCATTCAAGATACAGAATATTTGTCCACAGATGAGGAATCTAGCAAAGCTAAAATAATTTCCATGTCTTCAAGATTTCTGAATATCTTTGTATACCATTTTTTGTAATAAGTTACTTAAAACCCCAGGTTGGTACTATCAATTCCTTTTATTTTTCTTTAATTTTAGTTAGTCATCATCTGTTTCTTTTCTGCATAACAAAGTATAACTTTACTGTAGAAATCCTGATATCAAATAAAACTTTTATACAACACTGCAAAGTATATGTTTTTCAATAATTAGTTCTCCCTACACATGTTCCTACTGCCTGCATGGATATTCTTACTTTATTTTGGGAGCTCAGGGTGGTTTTATCACTCTGCTAGAAGCAGGAGTTCAATGTTATTATATTAAGGCTAGCAAAACTTCCATAAAACTTGAATAATATTCATAAACTTATAAGTAGATGTAAAATTATTTTCCTAATGGCTTGTTAGAATCTATCAGAAAAATTAAAATGGAGAAATAGTTTTCTGAAACACTTATCTATACAACATCTTACATGAGTTTCTCCCTTTCCCTCCCCTGCCCTGATCCTAATAACCATAACAGACCCACTTCATCAATGCCCAACAAATTAGATGTAACTTTTTTAACCCATTTTGCAATGTTATAAATGAGTACACAAGCCAAAGTAATGGGTAATCTGGCCTCAAGTGATATTTGCTTCATATGCAACAAGACTGTAAGATCATTATAAGAAATGCTGACAGAACTAAAACTCATGTGGGAGTCACAGGGACAGAAGCCAATGAGTTATACAGATATACCTAAGAACAGGATGTTGTCTGTAAGCTTTAGCAAACAGTCCAATGAACAGGCTAGAAACTATCGCCCAGTCTAATGTGCTTGCTACTGCTAAACCTTTTACTTGTTAAACTCAGTTGCTTTTTTATTGTTTGACTGGTTTTTGTTGATTTTTTTTTATATAGAGCTAATTCAACCTGCTTTGAGTTCACTTGCTTTTGTCAATGTTTACTTTATATTATACACAATTCTTATTTATTAAAACACAAACGTACTCCCAACCACACTCCAAATACATCCATTGTTTTGGTGTTATCAAAATATTTTTGGTTCTCTCTTTTTTTTTTTTTTTTAATTATTTGGAGGAAACACATAGCAGACTTAGTACTTAAGAAGTCTCAAAAGCCATTGCTTATTCAATTCTGAGCCACCTACCACAGGGCAGCCATTTATTTTCTGAGTGTTCTAGAATAGTTTTTCCTGCACTAAGACTACTTAAAGGGGAAAAGGAAACATTTGTTTTCTTGGAAACAAGGTATTTAAAATAGATTTAAATCATTTGGTGTTTCTAGTATACAACACTTGGAGCCTAAGTCTCCTTATAGAGAGGCCTTTTTCCCTATTCTGACAGTCTACAGAATATAAACAGTCCAGAAGAAATCTGCACAGGCAGAAATGGCTTTTTGAGAACAAAAGGTAAGTATTCAGCTTTGAACTTTCCAACCAGGATAAAATATTTGGATTTGGACTTGCCCTAACACTCAGGGTGTGGCGATGTAGAGCACTGTACCCTTGTTTCTAAGGTTATATAAGGCAGTGAATGAATCAGAGAAAACACTAACACTGTTTTATACTTAATCTGAGTCTATACCAGGATATGGGTAGTCCTAAAATTTCTCAGTCTAATTACATCTGACTGTATTTAAAATTATACTTCCTTGCCTTATCTCCCCTCTTCTCTAGATCATCAATAAAGCAAACAAGAGTGAATTTTTTTAAATGTGGTGAGGGGAGGGCTAGAATCTTAGAACAAATTATTCACTGCTTATATAAAGACTACTTATTTGCCAGTGTACCACAAATATTACGCAAAATATAAAAACGAAAACTTAGTTCTTCAAGAAATGGATCATCTTTAAAATGGGATCACAATCACATTACCTCAAACTAACTCATTCCCATTTTCTCTAGCTTATCTAGAAAAAGTTTGTAAACAAACAGCATTGGCCAGGCTACTGACTACTCAAAACAGAATTTTTTCAATAGCCTAGCATTTAAAATTCTGATGTTTAAAATCACTGGTAGAAAAATGGTAGAAAATACTGATTTAAAAGTTGTGATTTATGTAATAATTTTTTTTTCCTATTTTTACATGTTTAAAGTGGACTGGTTTTTCTTTCCATTTCCTTTGCTTGGGTTAGGTTAGATTTTTGGTTTGATATGGTTTTTGCTAAAGATTTTTTTTTCTATAAATGTGACTGAAAATAACAATTAAAAAAGAATTTATATATCCTTACCCCACTTTTTGTCCCTGTTTTGCCTTTTTTTGTTTTATTTGCTTTGGCTTGGCCATACTTTCATTTTCTCCTTCTTTACTTCAACTCTTTGCTTTTGGTAACTATTTGGGTTTGCTTTTGCTGTCTACTTAGTTTTTCCTAACATGACTATTAGCATGGTTTTTGGTGTGTTAGGGAGCAGCAAGAGCAGGGCTGCTCCACTGAGAAGGATGAGCCATGAGCCAGAGGTGACCACAGCACAGGCACTGCTCTCACTAGTAGGGCACAGCCCTACAGAGTCTGACTAAAGCACACAGAGCGGGGTGCTGGTAACAAGATCCATCAACAGACCCAGTTTATCTGAGCTCTTAGTTTTTAGTAAACAGAAAATTATTCACATGCTAATAGGAAGCCATTAAGTAATCCTTTATGGTATGGTTCATCGTTAAGTCTTAACTGACCCCTGCAGTTCATATGTGTGACTAGGAACCTAACAGTATGTTTCAGCACCAGGAAACACATCACCTGATACACACAAACAAGTACAAAAATATTAGTGCAAGGCTTTATCCCAGTAGCCCTCCCACCTGGAGTAGGTTGTAGTGCTCAGACTCCGGGTGCCACCTTATTCAATATGTATTAAAATTACAATAGAGTATTGGATTGACCTGTATCTTCCCACAATACACACTTATTTATTTGTATATGCTTTTCTGGTGCACTTGAGAAATATAGTTGCCATGGTTGCTGTCTGCAATCTCAATAAACTTCTTAAAGTGTTTTGAAGAGTGCACACAAATACCATCCTAGGCAGGCTGCCAGCTGGAAGGATATTATAAAATACTGCACTTGCTCGCCAGGGGTTTCCCACAATATGTCTCCAGCTGGCAGCCTGCCCTGCCAGACAGGAGCCTCCAGGAGGATAACACTGTACCTGTTGCTGGCAGATTTGATCTCACAGTAGGGGTGGGAGTGTCCCAGGAAGAGATTTTAACAATTTCTTCAAGCCTAGACATTTATGTCTACTTCCTGTACAACATCTTTGTGCTTGACAGAAATCTGCCTGTTTTAAATATTTTTACTGTTATTACAATAACATATGAATTGAAATTTTCCCCAGTTTACAGAAATCTTCACAGAATATTAAAATTTCTAAAGATTGTCACACTAGATTTAGGACCTGCAAACCTTATATTGTTAGAGTAAATAGGGTAATATTGTACCTCAATAGTGATCTGTAATGCAGATGTCAAATAGTTCCCTCAGATGGCATTGGTTGACTAAATTAATATTGATTGTACAGTGTTATAGCATGAGCAAGACTTGCAGCTTCCCAAGTAGTTTAGGACCGTAACTTTGATAAGAAATACTAAACCAAAAAGGATTTGTGTTTCACAAGTCACCCAAACTCATTTTCAAAGTCTCACTGAAGGATCTGAAGAAGACTTCTTTTTTTCTGTTTTTCAAACCAGTCTTAGGGTTTAGCTAACTGCCTTTAGGAGGACCATAGCAGAGATATCTTGGGATAGTTTTTCATGTATATAGATCCTGCTCCCCGAACAGTTCAACACATATTACTTTATTGAATGAAGATTCAGCAACAAATGAATAAATTAAAAAGCAAAAGTTGACCTCAGAAATAATCTTTTAAAATGTAAATCAGAACCAACAGCTATAATTCAGAACATTCCAAACCTTTCCATCTATGTCTGCTGACAGAGCACAAATCTTGATAGAGGAGAAACGCAAGGGAGAAGAACAAAACATAACTGCCAAACTATGCACTTTCAAACATAATAATATTTAGTCATTGGTAACCGGGATGACTTTTTAATTCTGCAGGATGCCGTTCAGAAGACAAGTTGAAGATGACAGAGATTGTTGAAATTTCATATGAAATCAGGAAGGCCTGAATTCTTCTCTTGGTCAGACAAGCAGATTTCAACATTTTCTCCAATTCAGGCAGATGTATATTTACATAAAATGTTCATCATGTCATTTCTCCAGCCCTTGCAGGTATAGCACAGGCATTGGTAGCAGAATTTCTGATCTGACCTGGATGGCCAGATTGAGCTATGAGTCAGTCCACTGCATACAAAATAAATATACCCAGTCTGGAGGACAGTATTTTGGTGCCAAGTAATGAAGAGCAAGAGCAGGTGTCCAAAACATTGTAAAAATTAGTTTCTCAGGCAAATCATTGGAGTTTAGAAGTAAGCAGGCCTTGATTTTGGCAGTCATACTTACCAGATGATGACACTAAAAGAACTATCAAGAACATGGGCTGGGTTTCAGGGGGCACTTTTTCAGGGCAAGACATAAATTTCATAATGCCTCAACAAATCAAATGTGAAAGATACACAGAACTGTCCTTTTAAAATATTGGTTTATGGCAGCAGTTGTCAGGAAACAGCAAGAGTGAGCTGCATAGCAAAGACTGTAAGCCAGGAAGTGGGGGCAAAGCAGGGTAAGCAGAGACGGTATCCTCACCAGCAAGAGGCACAGTCCCACAATACCCAATCAAGAAGAGCAGAGCAGGTCCAGTGACAGTAACCAGGTTCAGCCAAAAGTCAGGTTCATCATACAAGTCCATAGTGATGTCCAAGGTCAACCACGAAGTCAGGTCAGAAGATCAGGAAGGTATGTGGCCACGCACATGTATACCTACAGCACAGGTCACACAGGGACCAAAGCCAAGGGTGTGAGCTTAAATGTAGTTCCCACGTGCAGTGGGGAAGGCCTGGCAAAGCCTCTCAAAGCTGTTTTTCCACATGGATCTTTCCTCACCAGCCTGATCCAAGGTTACACAGATGCATAATATCAGATCTGGTCTTGAGCACAAGCAGCTAACCCCCTAGGTGAGGAAGAGAAGCATTGCAGAGCCTGCTAGTGCACTTAGGGCTCTGACAGTAGCTGTAAAAAACTACTAGAATGAAATGTAAGGTTTTGTTAAGTCAAAAGTCCTGGAATCAAGCGTTCATGCAAGTAAAACCACAGGGAGGTCTACGGGAACAGAAAAAGTTTCAGGCAAGTAATAAAAATAATAATAACAATAACCAGTGATAGTTTTGTATCAAATGCCATTAATTTGGTCTTTGAATTGGCAGTTGCACAAGATAGTTCCACGGCGTTAGCAAACCAATAATGGGCTTTACTAGAGTTTCACTATCAGACTTACACTATTTATCATACTGTAAGCAGAAGTCAGACATGTGTCTTGGTCAAAGTGCTCCCAGTTTCGTTTCTTTTCAAATGAAATGTGCAAATAAGACTTTTATCCCAAGTGCTGTAGCCATAAAGAAAAAGAGTATGTTCTATGAACAGAAGTCTCTTCCGTTTTTTTAAAATCTGCGAAAGGAGGAAATTTCCAATACCTTCTAATACTATAAAAAACCAAACCTTTACTACCTTTAAATTGCACAAATTATTAATAATTATGAGACAGAAATTGACACTGAAGCAGCTACCTTGATCACATCCACCAAAAAAGAAAGCACAAAACACCTGCCTTAGCACAGCCATTTTCTGTGATTATTAAACTGAGCTGCTTGGAAAATCTTTGAAATTTTTCAACATGATTTAACTGCATATCTGTACTATAATTAAAGGAAGATTGATTTAAGATAAGTGAGTTAATTTTAATAAACTATTAATGATAATGCACTTCTTAGGTACGTCTGTACCACCAATTCTATCTATACAAGGACTGAAATGATGCACTTAATTTAATTTAACCTCCTTACTTATTAATTTATATGTTCTCACACTTAAATTTTTCTCTAATATGAACTCTATTTTGTTCACATTAGAAGAACTTTCTGAGTTCTGACACTTTCAGAAGCTTGATAAGATTGCTAGAGTACAACCACTACTGATATAAAGCTAAATAATTAAAACTTACCCATAAGCAAACACAGGATACTTGAAAAGTGGCTTTCATACAATTTTCTTTTCTTTTATGTTACAGCTTTCTGAGAAAGAGGCATGTGAGTATAATCTTTTCAAGTTTAAATTCAGTCTTACTGAATTTTGGAGAAGCAGTTAGGGAGGCATCAACATGTGTTTGAGATAAATCTGTAAGATTATTGTAGAGGTGATTTTGCTTTGTAAAAACTGCTAGTACTGAGAAATAGCTAAGTCAACAGTTAACAAACTAATCATAATTATATGACTTCCTTAAGAAAAAAAAACCATAGTCTTTAAATTGTTAGTCAAGAATTTAAAATACTACGCACTAAATAAGTTACAGTCTTACAAGAAAAAAATGCAAGGAAATGACCCATTAATTTACATGTGATTACACAACTAAAAATTGTATCCTAATGCATATGCACAGGAGGGTCAAGTTAAGGCTGCAGAGGCATAAGGCCTGTCTTTTCCAAGTGCTAAGTGAAGCTTCCTAGCTATCACGATGAACTACATTGCTTTGATAGTCTCAAAATCAGCATTATCTTTACTTTAATATCATAACACTCACCAACTGATCGGCTATTCCTGTAGCTATTTTTTTTTCCCAAAAATTACACAATTATTTAAGGGTTAGGAAAAAGTTTGTCTCTATTATTTCATAGTGGCCCCAGAATTTTTTTGGGGGGCAATGTTGTTTATAAATGCATAATGATATATAATCAAAAAACTTATGAAATACAGTGATAAATACTTTCATACAATAATCTTGTTTTGTGTAAAGTTTGATGTAGCTGCTAGAGAAAGATGTATACCTTTCAAGTGGTAAAATGAACATCTTATGCAATACAATAGCATCATATAAAAACAAAATTGGAGTAATGGATGTTTCACAGCACCATATCCATCCAGATGTGCCTAAGATGCAATTTAAGCCTGTGGTAAAATAAGGCTTGTCGGGAATGTAAATTATAAACAGATGTATCAAAATGAACACATACAATACATTTCAAAAATACACAGTCTGTTTGTTTTAAACAGTTTCAGAATGTTGAAAGAATATTATTATATTGATAGAATATCTATAAGTGTTTTGTCAATAGCAAGCATTTATAGCAACACTATAAATTATGCATAGAAAATTGTACTTCACTGTTGTAAAAATATATTCCAGAGATTAACCTTAGGATCTTAACAGAACAATATTTTAGAAGCTGCTTAGGTCTAGGAAGTTATTCCTAGCTTCTGCCAGATTAAAGCAACACTTGATACTGAGAAATCTTGGCAAAATCCCAAGACATTTACTGATTGCAGATATCTAGTTACGATCTTGCGGATGTTTGTTGAAACAAACAGAGATCAATGCTTGTTTTCTTTTCTACTTTTGTTAAATGTACAAATGTTCCCAGTAAGTAACACTCTCCAGTGATTTCACTTTCCAAATACGTAGTTTAAGTGATCAGGGCTAGTCAGACATTTTCTGCCAACAGTTTTTCAATCAGGAAGATGCTCATTTGTAAAAAAAAAAAAAAATAAAAAAATGATGGGAGAGAAGGCATTTTAGCTAATGTTATTTTGCAGTGTAAATGGTTCTGTTCTGCTCCAGGATGGAGTTTTAAGTAAAAACAGGAAAATATTGATATACAATACAGCAGCCAGTGTTCAAAGAGTATGCAAGCAGGTAAGAAGCCCAACTTTAAATCTCCTTATTTAGAAAGCTGATGGTTTAAGTGCTCTTGGGAACACAAGAATACTTTAATCACCAGGCTTATGAAGTATTTTATAAAAGGTGTCTTTCAAGCTCTCCTTTGGGGAAAATATTCTCCTTTTGTAAAAATAAATAGTAATTGTGCCCAAAAAAAGAAAAAAGAAAAGTCCAATATATCTGTATTTTAGTGGTTAAAATATTCAGATGCATTTTGGATGATTCCACTTTTAAGTCTTAACTCACTAAAGAGTGTTCAATTACACACATAAAATTACATCTGCACTGGGAAAATGAGAGATTACAAACAGAATAACCAGTAGTTGTCGGACAAACCATAGGAACAGTGATAACAGCAGGCACCAAATTTGAAAGCTCTCACTTTACAATAACAGAGACTTGATGTGATCTGATTAATCTTGAATTCATTTTTTACACAGTGCAACAATTTCACTAGGACAAGCAGGGAATACTACAAGACAACTTTGCCCTTAGCTGGTGCATCAGTCTCTTAGTTTTTAAGCAAGGTGAGGTTCACCAGTCTTCTGTGCTGCAAGATTTTTGTATTCTGTTGTCTGACACCTTTTTTTTTTTTCTTTTACTGTTAGTATCCCACTTCCTCCCAGTTTACAATCACCACATTGTATCACTGTAGGGGAGCACAAAGAGCCGAGCCACTCACAAGGAAGAGCAACCAGAGTGTCCACAGCACCGGCAGGGCAGTGCCCTTACCAATTGTAGTGGACTGGTCAGTGTACTCATAATGGGGTCCAGCAAAAGTCCCAGACAAGGCAAGGAGATGCACCATGCACAGGGTCTATCCAGGGAATCCAGTTAGGAGCAGCAGAAGACAGGACCAAAGACAGGACTAGAGGCAAGACATAACATATATACAAGAGGTCCATTCAGGAGGGAAGCTACCTACAGAGTAGGTCCAAAGTCCTTCCAGGAAATAGGACCAAAAACAGGACAGGTACACTTAAACCACAGCCCAGGCAAGGAGGCTGGGTGATCAGGCCTCAGCTTAATTGACACTGCTGGGACCCAAGGCAGATGGTGTGGGTGGAAGCCCCAGGTGAGGCTGGCCAGGGTCATTAAACCTATGGGTATCTTAAGAGCTCTGACAATCACAGCCTTTAAGCTTCTTCATGCTACCACAATTCAGGAATTTAGCCAAACAGGTTTCTAGTCAAACTGGACTCAGAAACAAAATTAGCCTATCTATACTGTCAGGTTTCTTAGCTGAGGTATCAGCATAGCATTATGTAGATACACACATTACTTTTATCAGATCAGCTGTTAAGCTCCAGATGCATAGTTTGTTTACTAGCCAAACTTCTGATTTGGTAATAGTGAGAACTTTTCAAGTCCAAGGAATGCTAAGCAACAAGGGACTAAGCTTAGGCCTAAGGTTTGTCAGCATCCACAAGACACTCTATGTCCCACTTCTGCTGAAATTCTTACAGGTAAAATTATCAGATTGGCTTCTATTCAAAGCACGGCCAAATAACGGGGAGAGGAATTACTAGTAATATCTACATTTATGAGCTTTTTAAAAAAATGTTGCAACTATCTACTTGGACATTAGATGAAAAGAAAGGCTGTGGGGAAAGTAGTAAAATCGTTTTCAGTCTTTGCTTGAACAGCAAACGGTTAGATGGCCATAATGTGACCTCACCTCTTGTGAAAGATGTACAGAATACAGTTCAATGTTACTTAGAAATATCATACAAATGCTCTTTTTAAAAGAGGTTGATTTCTTTTCATGCTCAGGTGACTGATACATTTTTGTTTATACACAGCAAAGAGTTCATTCCCTTTTGAATTATCTGTTACTTTAATCCATCATGGGACAGAGAAAGTCATAATGAAAAAACTTCGTATGCTGAAAAGAATACAGGAAAAAAAGAATAAAAATCTGCCCTCGATTTTCCAACACAGGGCCTGTCCATTCCTCTGTTACACACTTCCAAGTCTAATTGTCTCTACCACTCAATATTTAGGACATTGGACTAAAAATCTGGTTTCAGAAATGTGTCAAATGCTACCAAGCCACCACAGCTAATAACTTCATAACTAAGATAGAGAGACTTCATACACAGAAAACATTGAGAAGTGTCATTTTTCTTTTTTTTAAAATAGACCACTCTATCTCTCATCATCCAGACAAAAGTTATGTAAAAGACAGAGGTTTACTTGATGAGAAATCAAGAGAAAGAGTTAACATCATTTATTATGAAAATAAAAATCTTTAAAAAGCAACATTTTCCTATCAAGTTTTTATTCCTTTTATACTAGAATATATAACATTCTGACCTGACAGAAAAAATTATTCCAGATAAAAAAAAATATTTGTTACGAATTATAAATTCAGTTTACAACTTTATGGATATTTTCACTATATATTTCAAGAGTCCCATTATATTAGCTATACATCAATTTATTTACATTTATACCAATTCTAAAACTGTAAGATTATAACACAAAATAACCTTATAAATATTTTATCAAATTCTCTTAGGATTACAGTAACTTCATTAATAATTCATAAAAAAAAGATAAATCTTGCAAATACCTTCTCCAAAGTTACCAAAATTAACACATTACAAGTCTTTAGTGTTTTCTAATTCATTAATAGAAATTAAATTTCTACATTTCATCTAATTAATAAAGTGATTCTTGCTTTGTGCTAAAGGCAACTTTTTTTCCATTATGCCTATATACAAAGTTTTCAGCAAGACAACTTTCTCATGAACCTACCATTCTTTAATCACAAAAACTACCCAAAACTTTCACATGGTCAGAAATTGTCCCTTATGCTTCATAAACCACAAACTGAGATTCATTTTAAATATATATATAATTATCTCTGCATCCTCACCTTTCCAGAAAGATCTCTGTTATGTCATTTTGAGCAAGACCAGACATCAATCAGTTCAGCATTTGGCACTAGTGAGGGCAACAAGCATCTGAAATGGGATCAAGGATTTCCAATAGTGGATCTTTCACTAAAGTAGTAAGTTCCAATGCCATTAGACACAAAACCACTTTAAGAGGCTCTATAGTTTTGCTGTTGTCACTGCTTCATCCATACTTCCACTAGTTGGGCTGAAACATTTATCAACTGTGCATGGGACCATGCTCTGCAGGGATAAAAATTTCTCTCTTGAGCTTTCAAAAGAAGTACTCAGGAATAAAGCAGAGAACAGGTTAAAACAATTACAAAAGGAAAACCTGTGATTCCTTTACAGTCATTGGCAAGGTAATCATCACTTAAAAGGCCAAGCTTTGACTTTTTTGGTGAAAAACAGAAGAACAAAAAGATAATTCAAGAACAGCAGTGAGGTATGCATCAAAAGGGTAAATTCCTCCATCAGTAACTCAAAAGCAGCAGTGTCCTTTTCAAAAAACAGAGGTAAGGAAAAGAGATTAATTTAGCAATGTATTTAGAATATCAAAGGGCTGATTTCTATTTGGTTTGATTTTTATTTGTGTTGAATTATATACATCAAAAGTACATACCTCAGACTTAAGAGAAAAAGAGAATAAGAAAGCTGAAGCACGGAAATTAACATCATGGGAATAGAACAGGAAACAACTTAGAGACCAATAAGTAGCTATGACTTTTTCTGTTATAAAGGTAAACATTTTGACCTTTTTAAAATATGACTTCTGGAATTGCAAGGGCAACATAATCAGGGCACTTTCAAAGGACACTGATTCAATGCAATAAATTGAAGAGTTCTCAAAGAGCTGGAAAAAAGTGGAACTAATAAAATGTTAAACCACGATTTACTTGTTTTTAATAATCTTGGCCATTTTAAATTCAAACATTAGAACACTGATAGGTTTCCATACATTTGATGGCAAATTTCAAAACTTATTTGAATTATCAATGCAATGAAAACTGTTTTTCAAGGGCTGTCTGTACAATGGCGTTGCAACTGTAAATGTAATGCTAACATAATCTTATTGCTATGTATATATATCTTGTTGCTATGTACATATAACTGATGTATATGAATGAAAACATCATTATTTTTAAGCGTTGCAGTTCCAAGAAGTATTTACAAGATTACGGAAAACATGTTAACAGAAAATACCATGCTGCTCTGAAAAAAGCACAGAAAACTTTCGCTTGTGTGAGAAAAATAGCACGCAATGTGTCACCTACCTAAAAAAAAACAGAAAGCTGTCCATGGGGCTGAGTTGCGCAACAGCTGAGTGTTTTCCTTTTCCCTGAGGCAAATGACTGATGATTTAGAAGAATCCTTTCTTACCCGTTTATAAGTTGTTCTCTGAATATATTCTGTTACAGAGAAGTGTGAGCCAGCAGCTCCCTGGGGGCTGGGAACTGGGAGCCCTGGGGAATCCCCAGGCTGGGCAGGCAGGGCCTGGCAGCCGGGGCCTGTCCCACCACTCCAGCCGGGGCGCAGGGCAGCTGGGGGCAGCCTGAGCCCCTGGCATCGGGCACCTCCTGGGGATGGGGAGGGGCTGAGGCTGCGGCAGGACATGGGCCTGCAGGTGGGCTCGGCTCAGCAGGGCCCAAGGCTGGTCAGGGCTGTGGGGACATGGAGACTAGCCCTGCTGCGGGGTCACTGGGGCAGGGACTGAAGGCCTCAGGGGGCTGAAGTGGGGTCATGGGCCCTGGGCAGGGGGGCACAGAGGCCCCAGGTGGGGCTGGGCAAGGCCAGTGAGGCCTGATAGCATCCTTAGGGCCCTGACACAATTAACTTGTACTTTTACATCCAAATAATCTATTCACCTAGCTTCTATTCTCTCTCTTCATGTTTTAAAACTCTTTCCATTACCCCTTATGTTTGTCTTCTGCGTCTTTCCTCATGACATCTTAGAGCTTACAGGTCCATTCTGGTCATTTTATATATAGTGAAATCGGGCATAAAAATAGTTCTTGATTTTGCAGTTGGAAGAAAACACAGATGTCAGAACAAGTACAAGCTCTGAGGTCATTACTTAATGTTTCATAAGTAAGGTCAATGCTTCCAGGCTAACATCATATAAAGATTCATCTATTACTATATGTGTGAAATCGAACTTGTAATGTCTGTATCATAAAATGGAAATCGATGCTCTGAATTAGGTAAGTAGTGTCATTATCTGGGAGGAGTTAGATGTCTGAGAATGAAATCCACAAAGACCAGAACACCAAGTAAGAAAGTACCTGTATTATGCTGTAGAAAATATTTGAGACTCAGACTTGAGCATTCTCCTGATTAAAAGACAATAGAAGAAAAGATGCCCATGAATGAGGTCCTCTTGTCCTTCCCTATCACCTTTTTTCTCCTGGTCCTGTTTTCCACATCTCTTATTCTCCAGTAGGAAGGCTGGTGTATCTCACCTGCGAATGAGCTGTAGCAATTCAGTTTTCACTCCTGCCTAGGTAGATCAGTGACAACTCCAAGAAAGGCATGGAAACCACAAAGAAATTCTGCAGTGGGGAGAGAAGAATTTAGGGTCCCACAAGAAAAGACAAAGTTCAAATTCATCTATTTGCAGTATTTCATGGTAAAAGTATAGATTTCTTAATGTAGAAAAGAAAACGATGCAAACACAGTTCTTTAGCCTAGTTATTGGAGTCCTCACTGAAGCAAGGATAACTCCAGATTCTAATTCATGCTCCAGTTCTTTTAATGGTTTAAAAAAAATAGCTTTCACTTACAAACATGCTAATTCTGAAGTTTCTATTCTCTTGAGGAACAGCTTTATTCATCCCTGCTTACCCTTGCTTTTTCTCTAGCCCCCAAAAGCATTAACAAGAACACCTTAGATCCTCATCCAATCCAGAACAAACTAGCAATTCGAACACTCCTCTGAGAGGTCCTTATTTCAGGCAGAAATTCAAATCAATGCCAAGTCTTTCACATTCTTGATAATGCTATAACTGCTAAGATAGTGCACAAAAGAACTGTCCATTCTTCTAACTCTTACTGGGACAAGAATGTTGACACAATTATACTGGTTTTGTCTGGGTAGAGTTAACTCTTCTCATAGTAGCTCATATGGTGCTCTGTTTTGGAGCTGTGATCAAAACAATATTGATAACACAGAGATGTTTTAGCTATTTCAGAACAGTGCTTACACACCATCAAGGCCTTTTCTCTTTCTCATGCTTCTCCGCCAGGGAGCAGGCTGGGGGGGCACAAGAAGCTGGGAGGGGACACAGCTGGAACAGCTGACCCCAACTGACCGAAGCGATATTCCACACCATATGGCGTTATGCTCAGCAATAAAAGAGGATGTTTAGAGTTACGATGTTTGTATTCCCAAGTAAAGATTATATGTGATGAAGCCTTGCTTTCCTGGTAATGCCCAAGCACCTGCCTGTCTAAGGCAAGTAGTGACTGAATTCTTTGGTTTTGCTTTGCTTGCATGCGCAGCTTTTGCTTTACTTATTAATCTGTCTTTATCTCAACCCATGAGTTTTCTCATTTTTACCTTTCCAATTCTCTCCCCCATTCCACTGTGGGGGAGTGAGTGAGCAGCTGTGTGAGGCTGAGCTGCCTACTGGGTTCAATCCACAGCACAGAATTTATTTGAGTAATATTGCTTCAGTAATACCATAAGCGATTGTGTAAGTTTGATGTAAATGAAAATCATTTCACTATCTAGTAGATATCCTAATTAATTAATAAAAACTCAGAAGCACTTAGGAAATTGATATAAATTAATATTTAAAGTTGGTAAATTAAGTAATTTCGTAGGGAAAACATTATGCAGAGGTTTTCCTTTTACTAAGGAAAAGAAAGGAACTAAGTGATGAAAAAGCATAGGGAGGAAGGATCACTTCTCTCAACCTGCTGGCAGCACTCCTCCTAACACAGCCCAGGATAATCTATTTGATTATAAAATAAAAGAATGTTAGTTTCTGAGTCTGTGTTGTCCTGTAACTCTATGATATTTTTAGTATGACTCATCAAAGATCAACCAAATTAGTGTCACAATGGTTATTGCATTGTAATTCCAGTCCAATCAGAAGGTCAACAAATCTATTCTGCAATAGTTGCTTTGGCATTCAGTTTACAGTTTATTTTCCTTAATTTCATGTCAGTATTCTAGCTACATCATCTTGTCCTGCACTAAATTATTTCTCTCTGACTTAATGTTTAAATCCATTGGCTATTTGTAGCCTGCTAATTCTCCCTGCCCTTTATCATTGCTGAGTCAAGTTATACGTACTTTCTTCTTTTTATCTTTCCTCAGAAATCAATCCCTCCATCTCCTTGATAATTTTTTTTTTGCTGTCCTCTGAACTTTGTTCAATTTGTCAATATAATTTTTGGAATGTGGTGTCTAATATGAAATGCAATATTAAAAATACTTTCACTCCAGAACACCACAAAGAAAGAGTTGTTGTCCTTGCTTGTTGGACCACTTTGTGCTCATTATGCCACCTGCAAAACCATAATAAACCTCCAAGGTCCTTTATAACAGATATGTATCTCTATCTATTCTCTACCCCCATCTGACTGGGCTCATAATTTACTTGGAATGCCAATGAAGGAATCTCTCAGAACTGAACACCACCAGTAATGAAGGCAAAGCACAACAGAAACAGCTCTTATAAATACGTTGCCTCTCTTATGCTATCTTTACATTCGAAGTTTATATCAGACTTTGAAGGTTTTGTAGTTTTCATCAAAACTACACAATTTTCTTGAAGTTGTTAGTAGTGTAAGACCACTAAGGATACGATAATTTACCAAGTTTATTTCCCCGGCTATCATAAATTACATTGTAGGGTAATACCTTTATGAGTTTATCAAACTCCATCTTAAAAGTTTCCAATGTCCGTGTCCTACATTGTAAATTACTTATAATCATAAGACAGGGATAAAAACTGCTACCTCTGTTTTTCAAACTTGGCAATTAAATGTACAGATTCTAAGAGATTTTCTGCTGGACACAAACAATAGAATAGACATTGCCATCTCTGAGGTATAGATCTAGGACTGCCTAGGTTGTCTGTGCTAGATTTGCTATGCAAAAAATAAATTAATGAAAAGTGTCAAAAATAAATAATTAACCATGCTGTTCTTATTATCCAACAAGTTTACTTATCAAAAGATGCGTGTGGCAAGCTGCACAAATATTAATAGATGTATTAATAAGGAAATGAAAACCAGCTCTAAAGTACAAAACAGTAGTATTTTTTTCTTTTAAAACTACTTCTGTTAAAATTGTACAATGACAGTAAGAAGTATTCTTTTAGATGTCTACTATATCAGATTAGAAGATTCTGTATACCCATGCAATCAGAACATATGATGTGAAGTGGCTATCCTTAACCTCAATTTCTTCTGTGTCTTTGAAGGTAATGTAAAGAAGAAGAAAGTCTGTTGAGTAATTATAATTAATCTGTGTACCTGGCAGTACCATACACTTGCTGGCAGGACAAAGAATTTAAGGTTATGTCATAGTTAATAAATTTGCTGTATTCATGTACTTACACTCAGCCTTCCCCCCCCCCCAAAAAAAAAAGTAATATTTTTTACAAACTCTGCACCCCTAAAAATATTTTTTTTGTTTTCAATCTAAATAGAAACTTCAAAATATAAACCATTACAATGTTTTCTTTTTAAAAAGGTTTGTGATCCTTTTTTCATCTTTTTCAGTCAGCTGTAGCCCATCAAAAGGTTAAGTTTTATTATGTCAAAAGTGAACTTGCCATTTCTTTCTTTCCAGAAGCTTCTGTTTTCTTTGTTTATCAGCTATGATGATAACACCATAATCCCTGTCATACCTCTAGGGTTGTGATTGCCTCTGTTTGCTTTCCTTTCTTTGTCCTGCATGTGTAGGGTATTTTCAGCTCCTACACAGCCTGTGACATGCTAAGACCACTCTAGTTCACACAATCACTAAGATAATTTTGTTCATCATTTTGATATCACTGCATCATCTTTTCTCTGCATTTACCCAAACACAGTCAACTGCATCAAGCTGGGCTTCTTAGGATATACCTTTCTTTTCTCACACAGTTTCACTCCTTTTAACTCATGCTTTCTATGTTGTATCATGTCATTCTCTTCTACTAATATTTTTCTTTACCGGTGATACCAAAATTTTGATTCTTTTAATTGCTGTTAAGGAGCTGTGGGCTGCCATTTAAATTGCACCTCAGTCTTCCCTTCAATGTACTAAACAAACCGACTTGTCTCAGTCTCTCCCTGCAGGATTCTGTAGATCCTTCTTGAAGTTTGCCAAGATCCTTTTGGATTGAAGCTCTAGAGTTTGGTGTGTTAGTTGTTCCCATTTTAGTATCACCCACAAATTTGCTGAAGATGTATTTTGACCTGTCATCAAGGTTGTTGGTAAACATATAGAATATTAACACAGCATCAACCCAGAGATACTCTACTTGTTACCAGCTACCAAATGGATATCACGGCATTGATTACTATCCTTAGACCTATGTGGTCCATCCAAATCTCTACCCATCCTGCTGTTCAGCCTATAATTCCTCTATTTTCAGATAAGCATGCTGCAGAGAAAATGTCAAAAACTCTATGTCGTGGTTTAACCCCCAGCCAGCAACTAAGCACCACACAGCCGCTCACTCACTTCCCCCGCCCCGGGGGATGGGGGAGAAAATTGGGAAAAAGAAGTAAAACTCGTGGGTTGAGATAAGAACGGTTTAATAGAACAGGAAAGAAGAAACTAATACTGATAGCACTAATGAAATGACAACAGTAATAATAAAAGGATTGGAATGTACAAATGATGCGCAGTGCAATTGCTCACCACCCA
>JANXJC010000055.1:25816770-25832473 GCA_027564655.1 Leptodon cayanensis | reverse complement strand
ATACTGAACTCAAAACACAGCACCATACCAGCTACTAGGAAGACAATTAACTCTATCCCAGCTGAAACCAGGACACTCTACTGCAAGGTGTATTTCATTCATTGCTCCCCCATTCTACCGATTGCCACTCAATGCAATGTTGAAAGCAATCAGGTTAGTTACCATGTTTTGCCTTATTAAAACCGTGTCAACTGTTCCTGGTTACCTTCTTTTATTTTACATGCTCGAAAGTGTTTTTCAAGAGGAAATTCTCCATGATCTTTCCAAGGACTGAGGTTATACAGATGTGTCTACAGTTTTCAGGTCTTTGTTGTTGTCATAAAGATGTTCATAAAAATTTATCCAATTGCCAGGAACCCTCTTTTCCCCCATCACCATTATTTTTCATATAGAGACAGCAGCCTCGCAATAACATCAGCCAACTTTTTTCAATGAGTCTCTAATTCATTTTTCCCCATTGTTAGTTGTACTTTTTCTGCCATTTATATCATTATTGTTGATGTAAACCCAGTAACGTGACACTAATTGAAGTATACAAGAGAAAAGAAGAGCAAAAGAGACCTTTTCCTGTAAAATCACGTATTTTATTTGAGAGCGCTATAGATCTATTTTATGTGAACATTTGACTTATTATTATGTGACAGAAATTTAATTTGCCAAAGGTTTTCTGGAAAATTGAATTCCAATGAACACATGCTGGTCAGACTTCCTCAGGAGAAGGTCCTAGTGCTTTATCCCAGTATTATACATTCTGCTGGGTCTAAAGATAATTTCACAATCTTAGATTTCAGAATTTCAGACATCACAATTTTCACAGCAGTTTATAAACAGACTAGCATCTTTTACAAGACTGGTGCTATTCAAAAATTAATTCCTGAAGCACTGAGATAGTCCAAGTCATCACAAATGACTCACCATAACTGATTATAACCAACAGAGAACAGTAAAAAGGCAGATAGGATTAAACACATCATATATGCTTCTTTTGGTGAGTTCAGGCCTCTGAAAAATTATTTATTAATGAAAGCCATTTACCTTCCACAGTTCAATTTAACAAATCTAAACAAAGACCTAGAGAAGCTAGTGAAGAACTTCCAATATATGGTTTCCTAACTTTCCCTTAAGATAATTTTTGGCATTTCTATGGGGAATGGAAAAAGAAAGTGTGCTAAACTATGATGAAATACAAAATGGTCTATTGGTAGCATCAGTTCTGTTGCAGCCTTTCAATATTAAATTTATTCCATTAGTTGCTAAGTTACTAACCTTTTAGGACCACAGAACTTAATTCCAAAACAAAGCCAAGTAAGTAAAATATGAAGGGAAATTTCCAAGAGAAGGAAAATACTGCTGTTTTTCTCACAAAGTTGTTCCTTTATACTTCAGTTGATTTTTCTCTTTCTCAATAAATACTTATTCTTAAAATATTGTTGATAAATTTCACAGTTGATATGTTTGGACGTGTGGAATTTTCACACTTATTAGAGCAGATATATAAAGATAAAGCTTCCCAGTCTTAATTTTTTTGAAAAAGAGTTATTTTTCACTATGACAGAAGGCTATCAACTTTTTTGATTTAAAGAATTTAGAAGCTGAATCTACTACAATACAGAAGCAAAACTGCTACAGTCCAATAATCCTACCTCATTGGAAAAAATGGAAAAGACAAGCTTTACAAATCATTCTCTATGAGGGTTTTAAATGATAAAGAATTACTGGTAGTACTGCTGTCGCCAAACCCTTCCAGACACTTATCATAGTACGAAAGAGTTAAGGATATGCTTTGCTGGGGTGAATAGGAGCCATCCTTTTTGTAAGGATTTGTTGATAATATTAATGAAGCTTGGAACTGCACCTTGCAAATAATTTGAATTGTTTGATGAACACTGTATAAACAAGTGTACAGCTGGGAAGAGGAGAGCAGAAGAGGGGTTCAGGAAGAGGTATTTTTAATAAGCAATGGTAGTGTCTATTTAGCTTGTTTGTAACAGGTTTCTTGAATTAAAAGACCGTGCTAGTTAGATGACATCATGAAAATGGAGTCATCTGGTGATTTGACATCAGAGGATTCAACTTCTGTGGCTTCTAAAGAAAGAAATGAGTTAAATTCTTTTCAGCAGGCAAGTGCTTGTAAACATCACAGGCAGATTCACTACATCTGCTTTTCTCTAGTGTTCTACAGGGTAGCAATCCTGTTTTGCTTATGAGATTTGACAGGATCAGTACATTGTTATCTGCTACAGCACATGGTCTTTAGCTCCCATATTGTGGAATTAAAGCCATGCAACCAAAAAATTCCTGAGCATATCTTTGTAAATATTTAACTGGCCAGAGTTTCAGCCACTTAACCATATTTTTATGGGTCATAAAAAGAAATGTCTTTCCATGGCAGATTCCCCAGAATTCATGCTCAGTACTCAGACTACCCTGGCTAAACCTATGGGACCAATGCTTCAGTGCTAAGTAGTTAACAAAATAAATTATATCACAATATAGGGATATCAGGTATATGAATGTGGCTGTGTTCAGTCTCTGAGTATCCTCCATGAAATAAAAAGTTTCAAACAGTTCAAATCAGAGACCTATTTATGTAATAAATTGTTTATTAAGAATTTAAAATGCTACATCCTCTTCGCTTTTTTAATGGAGTTAGAACTGATAACCTAGGCAAATGCAGTTGTCTGCAGTTCTCTTTAAGCTGTTGCTTGAAGGTCCTAGGATTCCTACGCTGCAAGAATTCAAGCAGTTTCTTGGCACAAGGTTGGATACTATGGTGAAAAGTACTAAGAGAATTTACAGAGATTAAAAGAGTAGAGGAAATTAGGCTAGTCTTTTTCACAATATCCTAATTCTCATTTAATGCACTGGCACTCGATCCAGGGAATGCACGTGTGAGAAAAATCTCAATTTCTTCATCAAGTGGGTTAAAAATGGAACCTCTTTTTGGTATAATCTATAAAAAAACCTGATCAGGTTGCCTGACAACAGTTCCTGACAAGGCATACTGACAGATATAATGAGAGCAACTTTAAATTGAAGCATGCTGAGGTAAGGAGCATAGGTTGAAGAAAAAATAACGTAGAGAGAATGATAATCAGCTGGAGATAAAGTTACTTTAATGGACTTTAAGAGTCCTGAAACTGTGCAATGAGATGGGGTCAGAATATATTGTTATTTTGTTATCAACTGAAGAAAAAAACCCCAGCAATATTATATCATGCTAAGGTAGCTAAGTGAAAGCAAACAAGTGAGACTCAAATATTAAAAAAGGGGGGAAAAGGAAAATAATTCTGTCCTATCCTTTTTTTTCCCCTCTCTCTTCCTTATGCAAATTGTCTAATTAAACTGAAAGTGCTTCAGACTAAGAACTTACCTTCTTGCATGACTGTAAAGCATCTAACACACTTCTTTGGACCCTACACAAATTCCATACAAAATGGCTTTAGTGACATTATTTAGACTGATTAAGGCAACAATATAAAACATGAAAATTAACTCCTAGCACCTTTGAAGACAATAGCAAGATTTTGACGTCATTTGAGACACACTTTCAATCCAAATATGAAAATATCTTTAAATATGGGCATATATGCCCCATAATATGCATGTCCGTAATATTTCAGGTTTTTTTCTGAATATAAATATTCACAAAAAATTAATTGTTTTTTTCTAAAGAGTTGCACATTCTTTGAAGAATAAATTCAAATTCCAAAGAATTCACCTTTAGGGAAAGACCAGATCTGTGCTGTCAACCTAAAATGGTATAGTCCCTAAGAGAGATGAAATTCAAAAAGGTCCTTTTTTTTTTTATATTGTTTCTATAGACTGTAACTCTAGGCAACCTTTCTTTCTAGAGAGTGGGGTTTTTGTTTTCTTTTCTTTTCTATGAAATCCATTGTGAAGTGCTTGTTTCCTTTCAGTATACATGGAGCCTGGGTGTTCAACTCAACATTCAGGAATGGTCAGTCCATTTTTGTATTCAATCTTGAGCACCTACTGATATATCAGTCATAAAAACAAATACACACCCTTTCAGATATAAGTCTAGGCTTTTCATTAATTGAACTAGGGAAAGTCAGCAAAAATTTTTACCTCAGCATCTTCATCTTTAAAAGGCATTGGTAATATTAACTTTATACAGAGAAATATTGTGAAAATTAGTGTTTGCCCTGCATTTTAAACACATCAAGGGTTATAAAATGCTATTACTATTTTTTTTTCCTGCTGCTTAAGAACCATTACTGCTCGTTCTGTACTTGTTGGCTATTGAAAATAATTGATCCCTTTACCTTTATTTTGTCCCCTTACATTTGCGTAGATAGTTATTACATCTCTCCCTAACATTCTTTTCTTCAGGCCAGACAAAACCAGCTCTGTTTTAACCATTCTTCCAAGGTTCAATTATCCAAACCTTTCATCATGTTTGTTTCTCTTCTCTGAACTATATTCCATTTCTACTGTTAGTTTTGAACTACTGCATTCCTTACTGACTGAAGGGCTGCAACTGAGGTCTACCCATTACTGAGCAGAAACTTTTTTTTAAATGCACTTTATTAGATTTCCATGAGCTAGTGTTTACATTTTGATTGTTACACCAACACAATGACAAAAGATTATTTTTTAGCTACATCAGTTCCCTTATCCGTCTCACTGCAAGCCACAAGAACATTAGTGTTGATAGAAGAGGGTAACAGGCAAAACATGGGGAGTGGGGAAGCCATAACTGCCCCTTTCATGATTACTGTTTCCTTGTGACAAATTAAAGTGACCAGCTTTATCCTAATGCCACTTCGTCCTGTCTTTCCAATCCTAAATCATTCCTGATTGTATTTCATTTTCACCTTATTTTTAATAGCTGAAACTTTTCATAATTCATTTATCTTTGAGGTTTCCATGTCCAATTTTTTCCACAAATTCTTCCTGGGATTTTCTGCAATCTTTATGGTAATAGCTCAGAAATCCTAAAAGGGCTGTTCTCTATGTGGAATGAAAATGTTATTAAATGAGGACAAAGGCAGAGGTAAATATAAAAGAAACCATAGCTCCTGGTTCTATGTTCCTGCTGGGTTTGAAAGTCAGTGGAATATGGGAGTCCTTCCTCTTCTCAGAGGCAAGATATTTCTAATCAGCACTACCATGCTCTAAGGCAATAGCTTACAACACCTATTAGTTGTAAACTCAGCAGGAACTGCAACCCCCAACCTGTCAAAGAAACAATATTTTTCCTCTGTGTGATGCAGATTATCCAGAAAAACAAAGAGGAAGAGATACAAATTAGATGTGAAAATGTGCTACAGTCCCGTTCAAGCTGCTGTTGACAATGTATTATATGAAAGTCATGATCCCACAAGCTATTGAATATTTTTCACTTAAATGAATTTTGGTAGGAACAGGATTTGCAGATTACTCCTCCTGTGTGCCATGAGCTCCAGGGATCAGGAGAAGATTGCCAACTAAATTTTCTACACTCCACTGGGTGTAGAAGAGAACATCCTATCCTACAAATGAACACAAGCAGTACTGAAAGCGGATAGACACACACAAATATCATAGTAAAATGATCACTTTTCTGTGTCTAGGAGCTCAAACTACCTAAATGCATTGCTGATCTCCTCAGTAGTCTTTGTTGGTAGCATAGCAAGTAAGGGCTGGCAGACGTTTGAAACTGTTCATTTGGGCAGAGTTGTAGTAAGAGCAAGCTTTGATCCCCAACCCATCTTCTTGGAATGAATTGCCCTTTTGATACAAGTATTACCACAGATGCAGATTACAGTTCTTGTATTTCAATCCCTACATAAAACATACAATTTAATATTTCTATTATTATTTTCCAAAGAGGTAGACAAGGAACAGACATGGAACAGGCCAATTTCCTTTAAAAAGACCAGAGCTTGTCAGGCAACAATATGGACAAGAAATGAGTCACAGAATCCTTTTCTATAACACAAAATAGTTTTCAATGAAGCAGTAATAGGAACTTGAATATTTAGAAAGGGGTCACCACAGTCTTTATCTCACAAAATACTCCACAAAAATAAAAGACTGGAGAAAGTGAAGATTTTTTTCTTCTACTTAGACTTGAGATAACCCCCTTCACCATTTGCCTGAAGTAACACTTATTTGATGGCACATCATTGCCTTTTGCTGAGACAGCTTAGAAAATTTCAAAACCTCATACTTTATTTCCCATCTCTTCACATTCAAATACACCCTTTTTCAGCTTCAGCACATCAAACTTGCAAGGTTCATTAAGTTATAACAATCTTCACACAAAAATTTTCCTCCTCGCAGCCCGCTGTCAATTATGTTGCAAGAAAGCAAGAGTGTTGACTGAATTAGACTGCATATATGCTCAGTATTCAAATATTGTCTCCCAGCTACATGAGAATTAGTGAAAATACTTAGATCTTTGCCAAGCTAAAGAAGATTTGTGGGCTTTGTAATAGGCTGGTTTCTAGCTGGAAGTGAAATTGATTACATATGTTCTTGATATTTCCTAATGCAATTTATTTTTATAGGAAACATACTCTGGTCTTATTTGGGTGCTGGTGCCCAAACTACAAAAAGACAATCCTTCTGGTAGAAAGTACATAAAAATGCCATATAATCAAGCCCAGTTACTAATATATAAAATAATAGGAACAAAATAGAGAGAGAGAGAGTACAACAGCACTGGTTTCCTCCCTTCCTTTTGAGGGAAACCTAGTTTTTAAATGTTAGAGTAACTCCACAATCAGTTTATTAAAAGTATACTTTTACTGGACAAGACTTTTCTACAGCTGAGAAAGCAAAGGGCAAGACTCATCCGAACTGGATACTTAACCAAGTTGTAAAAGTTGCTTAGTTCCTTCTGCTGATGTGAAGTGGTATAACTAAAACAGCTGCAAAGGAGCTATTCTGGCTGCAGAGGAGCTATTTCCAGAACCATCCAAAAAGCACACATATTGGAAAAGCAACCAATATTTAAATAGAGATGTGAAGAATAAAGTCTGAGGTGGAATTTCCAAACACAATGTGTTTATTGTGGGCCTGATAATGATACCCTTCAGAATGATGATGGTACCTTGCAGAAGGTGCATGAAACTTGCAGGCACACAGACTACTCATTGGGAGCAGGGTGGAGTAACTAAGACTTCTGACTGGTCTATGTGGTCACTGTAGTTTCTTCTCATTGCATACTGCAGTGACGCTGTTGCATGAGAAAGATTTGTTATGTTCACTGAAAGTGGTTCATCTAGAAAGGATGGTCATGGTTTTCCTACTATACCGAGTAGATTCCATTTCTATATTAGGTACCTTTACATGCATTCTAACTGGGGAGTGTATTATACTGCTATACCTCACATTTAGGACATTTTCCTTCCTGATACTTAGTTTAAAATGTTATTACTTCTAATTCAAGTTATAACCCCTTTAATTAGACTATGCACAACTTTGCATGTTTTACATTTTTCTGGTACCCTCCAGAACAAGCCATTTATTCTACCTTATTTATAGGTTCTAATGTGGGACTTATTTTTCCCTCTATTTGTACTAGATATCTCTTACATAGCTGGCCTCTTTTTATGGTGGTACCATAATACATGTATTAATAATATAACAAGAATTCACCCCTAACTGGATGTCAGCCAATGCTTTTCCTCCCCTCTTATGGGTAAGAGCATTCACCTCTCCCCTCCTTAACAAATCCTAAGATTAATAAAAGGTGGTTGTGTCCTAAATCTTGTCATTGTATACATCAGCTAAGAAAAGGCAGGGGTCAGATACTTATCCCTCACCTTGTTCTCCTGTAAATTTTACTAAATTGCTTACTACCTTTAGTGTTTTAGCAATCATCATTTTGTATAAAATATTTTCTCAAGTGCAGTGGCGTTTCTTAATGTTTCAATAATTTTAAAGGATTTTAGGAAAATTACACATCTGTTGGATACCCATATGCAACACATCCTTGAAATGAAAATGTTAATGTGGAAAAATGGATATGAGGATTTTTTTTATTGAAAAATGTAAGAATTCTAACAAAAAATGGAAGACGTACATTAAAATGGCAAAGGGTGCTCAGCACAGAATTTTGAACAGAGGCAGTCAGACTACATCATTACGTTCCTGTTCTGCATGATGCTCCTTTTACCACTGCTCTCATTGAAAGGCAGAGCAAAGGTAACAGCCTTCAAGCTAGCAGAGGAAGAAGCTGGAAAAATTCAGGTTTTTATTTAGGTCTCTGCTGTTAACCATAAAGTTCTGGAAAATGCTTATAACCCAATCTCCTTGGAAAAATGTTAAAAATGAAAGTTTACAAGAAAGAGATGATGTGAAGGGCAATGAGGGGAAAAGTCATTCTTCAGTTCAAATTTTTTCTTTTCTCCACTTATGACAGAGGGTACAAGTTCAAAGGCTCTTTCCCTGCTGTTTCTTCACGTGACTAACTTTCCCTCTGTCCTCTCTATTCTTTCTAAGTAAGTGGCAAAATGCTGCTTTGTGTTAAATTACACTTAGCCTCTTTGTCCACACAAACCTCAGGTTTGAATTAAATGTTTCCTTTGAGTGATTTGTAAGTGGTATCTTCAGCAATGTGTAAAAAGAAACATAAATGAACAAATACAATAAGCTGCATGCAAAGGCTGAAGTAAAGTGCTATTTGGAAAAAGTTCAAGATTTTAATGTTATGGTTATTATATTATAACTGGTAACTATTATACAACCTATCCCAAAGTCAAAATTCCTCTGCAAGTACAGTATGTCTATATTCATTTGAGCAACTAAAAGAAAAGACTTGTTTCTAATCAACAATATTCTGACTTCCTCATTTTAAGTAAACTTTACTTATGCTATTCCTGGTGGTTTATATGCTTTCCTACTGATTATGGATACATTTGTATTTCTTATTTCTTTAGGATTTCAGTTTTCTATAATATTTCCCATAGCCTAATTCAAACTGTGTTCATATTATTCTTGAGAATGGATTAACACGTCATACAGAAGGTTCTCCACTGCTAGACAGTTACCTTCACACGTCAGTGGGCTGCTGAACTTCTTCCTCATTCTCTCCTGTCACCTTAGGGCATCTCAGTAAACTGTGATTTTATAGTTATAGAACATACTCCAAAGCTGAATCACAATATGGGCCACCCCAGGTTTCCTTATCACTGTGCTTCACTGAACCAAAAATACACCCCGAAGTAAATATATGCAAACATTTATGAGAAAGAAAAAAAATAAAAATTAAAAAAAAGGTGAGGAAGAAGCAGGCAAATATAGTTCTACTTCACTCAAAGGTCACAGGTATCTTTCAACTGCAGACATTTTCTTGTAATAGACTATGTGCCATGCTGTCCCGTAAGACTTCATGAAATAATTCCATTCATAGTCTTTTCAATATTCATTTCTCGTATGCTTAGAAGCATTCCTTAACTGATGACCTAAATTTAGTCACAGAGAGTTTATACCTGTTTGTTCTTATGCAAACATTGTCTTTTATCTTAAGTCATCCTTTTCTCTGGTGTTTATTTCTAGAAAGCAAACATATCCTCTTCCAGGCTTCGCTTTGCCAGACTATGCTCATTGAGTTTCCTTCCATAAAATGAAAGTTCCATCCTTCTGGTCATCTTAGTAACTTTTCTATACACCTGATCACAAAAAAAGATGTCCAGAACTGTGCAAAAGATTCTGCATAGGATTTTACTAATGCCTTGTAAAATGTCATTACTATTTCCTCTTCTGTAACAGAAATACCTTTTCTGATAGAGCCTCTGATGTGTCCCACCCCTTACCTCTCACCATTCCCCCTTGGAAACTCTAGTCATTCTGTAATTGCTTAGAATGTTCATTTCCTCCACTTGGATGTTTTTGAGTAGAAGAATCCCAGTTTCTAACAGAAATTATTTTTATTAATACATAAATGTGTGATCACCCACATTTCATCCCATTTTTAAAGTCATCTAATTCTTCCTATCAGATATCCTGAACTTCTTCTGTATTGATGATAACTTCCAATTTTCTATCATCAGCAAATTTTATGAGTACCTTATGGCTTTTGGTGAACACTAATGAAAATCAAATTGCTTCCTCAAAGATCCTTTCAGATAAAGGTGATCTAGTACATAAAGTCTTCTTGGGTTTACAAAGACTTTGAAAAGCTTCTTGCAAAATGCTTTTAAAGAAACTGATCAGCAATGGTATAAAAGAGCTTCGCAAGGTTAAATTATTTACAGAAAGATAGGAAATGAAGGTAGGAAAAGTCAGTTAGTTCTCACAGGAAAGAGAGGCCAACTACTGGTGGCCTACACTGAGCTGGTGGTGGTGAGTTAGACTGACATAACCTGTGAAAACATTCATATATGGCAAAACAAATGGGCAAGAAGTGAAGTGACAAAGTTTGCTAGTGACAGGAGTTTATTCCAGATAGTAAGGATAAAGGCTGAGTGTGAGTAATTGCAGAAGGATCTTACAGAAATGAGGTACTAAAATGGCAGATGAAGTTCAATATGAATAAACAGAAGATTAAAGGCAATAATAATTGTCTTTACAATTCTAATAAGAAATTTAATAAACCATTCTAACTTGTCATAAAAAATGATCAGCTCTGACCTGACAATCAACCCCTCAGAAGCATGGTTTGAGGTTACCAAAGCAGGTATCATAAAAAACATTAACTTGATATTAAGTAGTGGTCATAAAAGCAAATCAGGATATTAGGAGTTAGTAAAAAAATGAATAGAAAATGCCATATTTTTTCCACAGCACAGATCCAATATTCTCCTACATTTTGAGTACTATGTAAAATTCTGTTTCAGTCTCCTCAGTAAGAAAAAAATAAAAATGGAAAAGGTTCAGAGAATGGGAACAAGTATGATCAAAAGTACAGAAAAGCATCCCTAAGATCAAAATTTTAGTATGAGCAAAAGGAAATGCATGATAAGTATTTTAAATATATATATATATATATATATATGTATACATATAGCCAGGAATTTTTGTTCATAAAAACTGAGCGATCTAATCAGAATAAAACAAGCAATAATAATAGCAGCAATCATAGTCTAAATTCATAAAGAAAGCCTCATTAATAACAGTACCTTTAATTGCTGTACAAGAAAACTAAAAAATATCTTTCCTCTGCTGTTACGCTCATCCCTATAAAGTCTCTCTAGGTCCTAAGGTCAATGTCATCAGTCTTCCTCAAGCAGAGAAGAGTTGGAATCACAGGGAACTGTCAACATCCTGAAGGGGAGGTCACTTCTTCTTCAGTGTTGGGATCCACTTAGGGATTATTTCCTATGTTTTCCAGTCACAGTCCTCTCCTTCTCACTGGTTCCCAGCTAGCTTCCCCTCAACTGACAAAGGACTGACAAACCTGACAGCTCCACCGCAGCACTGCCCTGCCCTACCCCCCGGGGCCAGGCCCGACCTGCACGCTGGTGGCCTGGCCTGGCCTCAGTCTTTCCTCCACCCCCGAGCCTTGCCCAGACATCCCAGGGCTGTGTCTGGCACTGGTTCCCCTCACTGGACCCAATGCTGACCCCAATGTGCAGGCTGATGTCCCAGTGTGGCCTCAGCCCTCACCACCACCACCGGCCTCCCTGCCAATCAACCTGTTTCTGGCCCTAGTCACTGTCATTGGAGCTAATCTTGACTCATGTTCCTGGTTTGTCCTTGGTCTTGCTTCAACAGCATGGATTTGCCTAGTGACCTGGGCTCTGTGCTGACTCTGGACACCACTGCTGGCTGTCACAAGCTAAATGATCTCAACGCAGGAAATTTCATTTAATTAAATTTATAGCCAATTATCAGAAGTTTTTAGTTATTCATTCAGGTACTGAGAAACAAAAAAAGGTAATTAAAGAAATACTTAGTGAAATGCCCTTCCTCCCTCTTCTCCAGGCTCAGCTTCAGTCCAACACCTACACTCCCCCTTCCTTGTCCCAACTACTCTTGTTTTCACCATACATTACACTTGGTCCCTCCAAACCCTTTTGAAGAGGAAACAGGTGGTGCAGGAGGTTGGGAACAGTATGCAGAGGTTTCTTTCTACTAATTCTTGCTTCTTACTGCTCCCCTGCTCTGGCATGGGTTGCCCCTGGGCTACAGTCCCTCCAGAGGTGTCTCTGCCCCAGCACAGGTCACCCAAAGGATGCAGCACAGAGCACAAAGCACCTCCTTCCAGGGTGCATCTCTATACACGTCCCCAGCAATGTCTGTTTCCACACATCTCCCTCATTCGTTCTCCCTTTTCTCCAAACACTGCTCTTCTCATACCTCCTCATGTGTCCCCTTTTGAGCGTCCTCCCATGTCTCCTGTCATGTATCTCCTTGCATCTCCTGTCCCCAGCAGCTGTCACCCTTCCTCAAACATGCCTGAAGAGAAGTGCTGTGTGTCCCTCTGTCTGGTTAAAGTTTTGTGGTGTGATGGACTATTTCCCTCCATTTAGAGCCACCTGGAACCTACTGTGACCAGCACAGAACAGTTCATAGGCTTCTCCCACACAGGGCACCCTACAGCTCCTGCTACCAAACCCTGCCTTTTATGGCCAATGCATCAGGGCTTCCCTGCCCCTTCCCTGGGGTTGGTGGGACAGGTGCTGGCTGGTGAGGATTGTGTCCTACCAGCCCCTGTGGTGAACCCCTATGTTTTCTGGCTTCCTGGACCCCTAGGGAGCCACTGGTCTTTGCTGTGCCCTGACACAAACAAACTAAATATTTTTTATACAATGACTATGTAGCTTGTGAGACTTCTGCCACACAAGATGTTCAAGGAGCTGAAGTTAAAAGAGGTGTGAGAGTGGCCACCAGCTGGTTGCTAAAACAAGCCAAAATGCGCTGAGGCCAACTGAATCCTGACACACTGCTCTGTCACTTTATTAAATATCTTGAGAACTTTTACTAGGAATGACAAAAAATTATATTCAATGGGTTACAGTATAAGGAACAACTATGTAATTCATTTTCTGACCAACATGAAAACTCAAAAATCAGGAAATGGTAGATGAATCAGAATGAATCGAGCTTATTCACTCTGTCTTGAAGCAGTTTACAATATATCAGTAAGGTATTAACAGTCAGATTTCAAAAAAAATGTAATTCTTCATGCAAGAAGTTGAACTTGTTGCCACAGGATACTGCAAAGATCCAAAGCTTACCAAGTCTGAAAGTGTCAAGGGTAGACCATATGCAAGAGATTCACTGAAGACTACAAAGTAGATTTTATGTCTGGATTAGGAAGTCCAGAGCTGAAAACAGTTAGTGGTTGGGAAAGCTTTAGCATGAAGCATCATATGCTGGCTGTGTTCTTATTCTGCCCTAGGTAAATATATGGTCAGTGTTGAAGATTGTACTAGAGGAGATGGACTTCTGTCACACTTACTATAGACATTCATACATTCGTGTGTTCTAAGGCTCATAACTACTAAAAATGCTTACTATACTTCTGTCTAACATAACCATCTGATCCTCAGCATTCACATCCAAATCATTGTTTGAAACCTAAAGTATGGAATTTGCTTCGCTGAGGCCAAAACTAGGTCATTTTTGATTCCACACTAACTCAGTAAGACAGTGTCTGATTTTTCTTTCCTTATTCTCTATTTATTGACACATCTGTCCTGGTTTCAGCTGGGATAGTTAATTTTATTTCTAGTAGCTGGTATATATAGTGTTATATCTTGGATTCAGTAGGAGAAGAATGTTGATAACACACTGACGTTTTCAGTTGTTGCTACATAGTGTTTAGACTAAGTCAAGGGGCTTTTAGCTTCTCATACTGCCCTGCCAGCGGAGGCTGGGAGCGCACAAGAAACTGGGAGGGGACACAGCTAGGGCAGCTGACCCAAACTGGCCAGAGGGGTATTCTGTACCATGTGACATCATACCCAGTATATAAACTGGGGGGAGCTAGCCTGGGGGGGGAATCGCTGCTCGGGAACTAACTGGGAATCGTTTGGTGAGTGGTGAGCAATTACATTGTGCATCACTTCTTTTGTATACTCCAATCCTTTTATTAATATTGTCATTTTATTATTGTTATTATTATCATTATTAGTTTCTTCCTCTCTGTTTTATTAAACTGTTCTTATCTCAACCCACAAGTTTTACATTTTTTTTTCCTGATTCTCTCCCCCATCCCACTGAGTGGGGAGGAGTGAATCAGCGGCTGTGTGGTGCTTAGTTACCAGCTGGGGTTAAAGCACAACAACATCTAAAAAATACACAAATCCATCAGCTGAAAAAAAAACCTTATTGTCTGTTGTTGTAAGACATTTCTTGGATTTTTTAAAGATTTTTTTTTTCCCTTACATGGAATTCAAGCTCAATTTAGTATACTTCAGTAAAGGCATACTATCTTCCTCTGTCTTACATCTTTACTATTTGCCAAAATCAAACTGAAGGTATCATAATCTTTTGGATAACTGTTCCAGGAATAAGTGGATTTTGCAATATTGATAATGTGTGTAGTATTGTCTCTTATTTTCTTTATTATTTCCGTCCACTGTCTCAGTAATGAAGTTAAATTGGGTCTATTTATCAAGTTTGAATGGTTTAGTGTGCATGAGCTGTTCAGTCATAGTTTCTTCGCTTATATGTAGAATCCTCAAATTCCCAGATATTCATCTCTGGAAACAAAAGACAATGCAAAGACAGCTAAACTTCTGAGAGTAGGCAGAACTGAGTACACTGGGCATTGTTCTTAATTTCATTCATATTTAGTCTACTTAAATGTTTAAGTGTTTACGTGGAGCAATGTTTTGATTGTATTTTCTGGTAGATGTAGCATAAACTGTAAGCATAAACAACACAAATGTCTCAGAAATGAACAGGATTTTGAACTTTTGTCTGTACTTCATTCTGTTTCAAGTAAAACAAGCAAACAAAAAAGTGTAACATAAAAATTACCCCCACTGAAGGTTTTTACTTTGCACTGAAATGGACTGAAAAAACCTTCAAAAAATTAATTAACACATTTCAGCAGATAGGCAGTAGATCATGGGAGCAGCTGTCCATTACACTTCAATCGGTGGTGGCACACCTGCATATATCTTCATTTCCACCAGCTAAACATTTGGCCTGGACAACATTAGCTTTAAGCACAGCAAGACTGCATAACAAATTCATTCAGTGGCCTATGCACCTTGTTGTTACATTACATTGCAACAGGTTATTAATCTTTGGTGGTTTTAAGAAGTCTAATGCCAAAAAAAGGAGGAAGAATTAAGAAAAAAAAATTATATGTATTTAAAATTATTCAAATGGATTTTAAACTGATCTTGTGAAAAGCAAAGTAAATGATGTATGAACTAAATGGTTTACTAACAGCTTTTGCGTACATACCTTTGTCTCACTAGCTGCAAAGTAGCCTCTGAAATTAATGTGGTATGTGTAGTCCAACTCCCTTTCACCCTCTTATTTTTCAAACCGTTTTCTTTTCTATAGAAAAGAGACAACATCCCTGAAGACAAGTCTGTTTTATTTTCTAATTGTCACTTTCGTTTCAACATTTTCATTAGCATATAGATATTTCCCTACTGAGGGTAAGTTTCATCATTGCTTCATTCATTTTTGTATGGTAAGCTTTTCTCTTTGTCGTGGTTTAACCCCAGCCAGCAACTAAGCACCACGCAGCCACTCACTCACTTCCCCCCACCAGGGGGATGGGGGAGAAAATTGGGAAAAGAAGTAAAACTCGTGGGTTGAGATAAGAACGGTTTAATAG
>JANXJC010000055.1:25790288-25816670 GCA_027564655.1 Leptodon cayanensis | reverse complement strand
TACTGAACTCAAAACATAGCACCGTACCAGCTACTAGGAAGACAATTAACTCTATCCCAGCTGAAACCAGGACACTCTTTAACTGAGTGAAAGAGAAACACAGTTCATCAGAGAAGAGCAACTTATTTTGTTAATGGGCACAAGGTAGGCCAGACTAATTTTCACTTTAAGTAGAGCTTTGTCACAACCCGGGCTGGGCAGACCAGGGAGTCATGGTGAGTTCAGAATTCCCTCGGGCTAAATTAAGGTGAAACAACACCAAACAATCAGTTAAACATTTTATTCATGGCAGAAGCAAACTGAACTTGGGAGGCATTAACAGTAGGTGGCAGGGTTTCTCTCAACAGGGATCGGCATGAAACTACTGCAGTAAACCGTGTAACCCGTGGTAACCATATACATCAGTTCAGGGAAGATAATAAGGAGAGCCCTCCCGTTGAGTGATGATGAGGTTCAGAGTGGACCCCCTTGCTTTTTAAACTCCTTCTCAGAGAAGAGCCTAGGGGTGGCTGGATCCACTCCTAGTCCCAGACTTGGTCAACAGTTTATGTCTAAAGGGATGATGTGTAAAAAGGAGAGGGAGAGAGAAAAAGAGAGAGAGAGGGAGAGAAGATAAAAGAGAAATATTTCACTGGTCCTGGGTCCAGCATTACTCCAGACAGCCGAGGGGTCCAGCTCCAGAGAGCGCACGCATGCACAGGGCTTCAGCTTGTGTCCTTTTATCATCTCCTTGTCCCTCCTTTGGGCAGGCTCTCTAACTCATTAGGCTAATTAGGTGCCATGCGTGGTTTATGCTTTCAGAACCTTCAGGAAATGGGTCAGTGGGGGGGGGTCATTTGGGGAGTAACTTCTCCTTCCCTGCAGACACGACTGTTGTTCGATCTTTGGCCATACCTGGTGAGCTGCCCTGCTCAGTATATCAGAACAGGGAGCCGGGCATCCTCCAGCATGCCCTCCTCATCCTGTTGCTGATGTCCTGTGCTGATCTGTGCTGATGGGCTTCTTTTCACCTGTGGTTCCTTGCTAGGCAGGGTTCCATCGTTAGGCAGAACTTGCCCCACCACAATGTTCGAGACATTAACTCTTTCAGTCTCTCACAAGCTTCTCTCTGCAATCACTTCGTATTAAGTAAAGGCCAACTCAGTAGCACAGTTTGGCTATTAATAGAGTCATTCTTCTAATGAAGAAATTTGTTCTACACGTGATGTCTCAGTAATTGCTTTCCAGAAATGGGTCATTCTGTGGATTTTGCCAAGGGCCTAAAGCTAACAACTTCATCCCAAGCTGAAAATGCAGGACTGTCTATCACCTGGAATATTAGATACAGTTCAAATCCTGAATCCAGTCTGCAGAAATGTAGACACTGACTCTTTAGTAGCATGTGATCAATGATCTTTTCTGATCCATCTTTTTTAGAGGTAGGACCCTGCTTCTGTTTGGCGTGAGAATTTTTCAGGCCCTTATCCCTAGACAAAGTGATAAAAAGCTGGTGGCTCAGAGAACCACTTCAAACAAGTAAAGAGCATTCAGGAAAACATGTTGATTCAAAACATGTTGATTTAGAAACAAATCTCCAAATTGCTTAGAGAGAGAGTTGTCTTGAATTAATGTGAAGTCAGCATGTCAAGCCATCCATGTTATACAGAAAAAGCTAAGTGGAGCTCAAGTTGATTCCAAATCTTAGGCATCTGAGTCAGAATTTAGTACAAAAATATTTTCCTAATATTATTTTTTTGATATAAGACATTAAAGAAAATTCAGAAAGAATCCTAGCAGCAGAGAGAATAACTCAGGTCTCCATCTTACCAAAAAGTTCTAGCCACTAGTTTACAGAATCATACTTCCTTGCATCTGTTTTCTTTTTTTCTCACTTATCTCTCCCTCTCATTCTTTTCCCATACATTTTACATTCTTAACTATGTAATGACAGATTAAACAGGAGGGATGGAAACCACCCTCCTTTTCATATTTCTCTCTTTTCTTCCCTTTCAGAATTGTCCCAGACTACAGGTTGTTTATTAAAGCATTAAATTGGGGATGAGAGTGAATCTGGATACCTGAATTTCCTCACTTTGAAAAGGTCAGTGGTCTGGCACTAGCATATTCTGAGACAGTTTTCTATCCATCTGGTAACTATGTAATAAGGCAGTCTCCTTTCAGGGAACTACATTATAAAATAATCTCTTAAAATAAAATGTATTTTTAAAGAGAATAGTCACAAGTACACTTTTCCGGTTAATTCCTTCTGATATCAGGCATATATAAGAATACATCCTGCACTGAGCCATTTAGAGGATTTAAACAAAGGAACATCTGAATCATTGATTACCTTAATATGTAAGCATGTATTCAGCTGGCAGAGGATATTCTAGTAGATGAATGGGTACAGGAACTAAACATTACAATGTTTGACTCTTACATGCACTTCTACCTGGTAGAATCCTTTGCTCTGAGCAAGGCAGTCAGTTTTACTGTACAGTTTATATGGAGAACAGTATTCATATATGCTATTTAGAAAACTGCCTAATTTATTACATACAAAATGAGAAGACAAAAGGAAAAAACAAATCCTTGTCCAGGGAGTCGGGTGGCACATTTTTACATTCACTGCTCAATGTCACAAAATTATTTTTTAAATAAGAAAGCTATATCAGGCTCCTCATATTCTATAGCCTAACAATCATCTAAGATAGGAAAGACTTGGGTTTAAATCATGTTTTTCTTGACCTAGAGATAATTGAATGCCTATAAATACCACTGAAATAGAAGACATTCTAAAACAGTCAGCTGATTTCCTTTTGAAATTAACTATATTTACTTATTAAATTAACTATACTTAACTATAAATATGTCTAAAATCACTGTAATACAGAACAGTGTATCCACTTCAGAAAGAATAGACATAGGCTTACAGTCCTCCAAAAGCACAGAAAGAAGGAATGGTATAAATCTAGTTCTCTACTTACAAAACTAAAATGTGTACAAGTACAACTTCACAAGTATATAATGTATGTGTTCACTAGAATGAAGAACCTCTGTCCTCAGATGTCTACTTTCCCGTAGATTCTCACAGACTCTACATACAGTCTGATACCAATGTTACTTTTCTGTTTTTCTTATCGGGGAGAGGAAGAAGTCTCAATCCAGGCTCTATTTGTATTCTAGGTACCACATATTTACAGGAATAACTCAACTTTGTCATGTAACAGAGAATTACTATAGGAAGAATGTTCATTGAATATGTTGTTATGGTTAGGGAATTTTGACGGTAAATTCAAGTATCAGAAAGTCTCTAATACATAACAATGTCTTCAAATGAAGGAATTTTGAGGGAAGAAAAGGGAGAAGTTATTCAAAACTCTTTCTGAATTTTGTTTTATTTAACTACTGAAGCAAATATGAAATACCCATAATATTCTGCTTTTGGATACCTGTGTAATTAATGGAAATTTATTTATATATAGGAAAGCTATCTCTTATCTTGCAATCACTCATGTTAAATGACTCCAGGAACTTAAATGACAGTATGTATAGTCAAACCTTTGTATCTGTAGGTGAATAAATAAGCTGCCAATTTTTGATATTTTAAACTTTCTCAAAATACTCATTTTCTGTCAGTCATGTTGCCACAGAATGTATCTTACTTACAAATAACCAATTTAAAAAATGTCTGTTAAGTGATGAGATCAAGTCCAAAACTAGTCTTAGTCTTCTAATGTCTTCTAAGTGGGCAGCAGTACCTAGTGGCAGCTCAAGTCCAGAATCATTCCTGCATAAAAATTCTATTCAGCAGCTATCTAACTTCTGTAGATGACATGTCCTGTTTAAGATATATGCTTCTTTTTAGATGGTTGTTTCTCTTTTTTTGTTCAGAGAAACAGTCTGGCTATCAGTCTTCCACCCAAGGCCAGTGGAAATCAGAAACTAGACTAGATGTCAATGTTAAGTAGATGCTGCCAAAGAAAGCCCAGCACAAAAAGCATTACATATTTGAGAAAATACAGCTGTGGCCACCTTTTTAAATCACAAACAAAAGAGGTGTGGAAATGCCCTCTGTGGCATGAGTTCAAAAGTAAAAAAAAATCTGCCAGATGTTTCAGGCACGCTCCTGAGATGTAGGTTATGGAGATGCTATCAGAATATCAGGAGTGTTTATTATCTGAATATTTCTTCAAGTTAATGGATTGTTGTTTAAGCCATTGAAAAACTGCAAACTACAACTTATTTTTTCAGCCTCGTTTAACAGAGAAGAACTATTCAATTCCCAGAAGACATGTATATGCACATCCCCAGGTTAGCATTCTGATCTCAGCAGCTCAAATGAACGTGGGTATGTGACTGGACACCTGAGTTTGATGCTTACATTCTGGCAAAAGACAGCATCTCGAAAACTACGATAAGCATTTGCTAAGAGCTAACCCTTCACACCTCCCTGTTCAACAGCCTGGTTGAATTGGCTAATGCTATTATTTGCTTAACCTTCTCCATACAGGATTCCTAGGGAGTTAGTAGTTTTAGCCACCACTTTTGGGGGCCTTTCTCCTCTGTTGGTGGGGTGGGTTAGCTAACAGTCAAATTCCCACTCAGCTGCTCACTCAATTTCACCAGTAATGGGGACAGGAAAAAATAGGAAGAACAGAAGCGAGAAACCTCATTGGTCGAGATAAAGACAAGGAGATTTTTTTGCCCGTCACTGTCACTGGCAAAACAGACACAACTTGGGAAAATTAACTATTTATTGCCGGTTGAAATATATATATATATTTAATTACCGGTTTGGGGTATTGGAAAGCAAAAAGACAAGCATTAGAACAGAACACATAGGGAAACCACCTTTCCTCCCCACTTCCCCAGGTTCAGCTTCACTCCAGACTCCTCTCTCCCCTCCTTGTTATTGCCAGAGGTTGCCTCAGTCCCTTCAGCCCCCAATGAGTGAACAGTGCAAAAGCAGAGGGAGGCTTATAGTCAGCGTGCAGTGGTTTCTCTCTGTTGCTCCTTCCTTCTCACACTTTTACTCTACTCTGGTGTGGGCCCTCCATGGGCTGCAGGGCAAATACCTGCTCTGCTGCCTGGAGCTTTATCCTGTGATGTGTCTTCTGGAACCACCACGTGTGTCCAGCATGGGCCAGCCCCAGTCTCTTCTTACAGAGGCCACTCCTGCAGCCCTGTCACTGCAAACACCTTGCCGCATACATCCAATACAGTAGGATTTAACTTCCAAAGACTAGTATTTACATAAGTGTGTTACTGGGTGACCTGGTTTCAGCTGGGATAGAGTTAATTGTCTTCCTAGTAGCTTGTACAGTGCTATGTTTTGAGTTCAGTATGTGAAGAATGTTGATAACACACCGATGTTCTCAGTTGTTGCTAAGTAGTGTTAAGTCTAAATTCAAGGATTTTTCAGCTTCTCATGCCCAGCCAGCGAGAAAGCTGGAGAGGCACAAGAAGTTGGCACAGGACAAAGCCAGGACAGCTGACCCAAACTGGCCAATGGGGTATTCCATACCATGGGACATCACATCTAGTATATAAACTGGGAGGAGTGGGGGCTGGGGGATCACTGCTCAGGGACTAACGGAGTGTCAGTCGATGGGTGGTGAGCAATTGCACTGTGCATCATTTATATATTCCAATCCTTTTATCATTACTGCTGTTAGTTTATTAGTGATATCATTATCACTATTAGTTTCTTTTCATATTCTGTTAAACCGTTCTTATCTCAACCCACGAATTTTACTTCTTTTCCTGATTTTCTCCCCCATCCCACTGGGTTGGTGGGGAGTGAGTGAGCGGCTGTGTGGTGCTTAGTTGCTGACTGGGTTTAAACCATGACACTGGGTATTATCATTGCCCTTCTCCATCCATAATACTTATTTGGATTTCACTTGTCATGGGCCACATGATCTCCTGGACATTTCTGCTTTCTCCAGTTTAAATACACAGGTTAACACATTTAAGATAATATCACTGCAGGCTCTTATTTTATAGTTAATGGCCTGCAATAGCAAATATAAATGCATTGCTAATCAGTACGTGTTGGTCTGGGGTTCTTAACAAATATCTGGTGCTAGAACATTGATTTTAATAGAATTCATAGTTTTATACAAGAGCAAAGGAGTTCTGAAATGCATTAAATTGTGGAAGTGCAAAGCGAATTTGTATAGAAAGACAAAAATTTTTATTTACTACATTCAGTGTATATTATGTTATTTATTATGGCCCTTCATTATCAGACTCTTGGACTCAAGACAGAGCTTCAGAAGGAGGACACAGCTCTACAAGTCTCAGGCTGCAGAGAGTGCCTGGGGCTTCTCACTGAGTCTGGGGCACATGGCTTTCTAGCTTCTCAGAGGTGTGCAGTTTTTCAGGAGCTGTACCAGCAAGCAAAAGAGCTGCAGGAAGAGGTCAGCAGGCTGAGCAGCATCAGAGAGGATGAGAAAGACAACTAGTGGATCTTCTCTCAGACCTGCAGCTTCAAGAGCTTGAATCTTCAACTGTAGCAGAGAAGTAGGAAGAGCTTGTACCTATCAAACTGGATAGTAGAAACCCCCATCGTGATGAAGTCTGGGAACTGGTGACTTCTCACACCAGAAGAAAGAATCCTGCCCCCGCTGATGACTTGAGAAGTCAGTTACAGAATAGGTTCACTGCCCTCATAGCTGATGAGCTGGGAGCACCATCAAATGAGGCATCTCTGCCAGAGCAGCCTGAGCCACTTAGGACCACAAAAAGTTGAGTGATAGTGGTAGGAAACTGTCTACTGCAGAGGTCAGAGACCCCCATCTGCCAACCTGATTTGTCAGATACAGAGGTGTCACAACCCATGCTGGACAGACCAAGAAGGGATCATGGTGAGTTCGGAATTCCCTCGGGCTAAATTAAGGTGAACTGACACCAAACAATCAGTTGAACGTTTTATTTATGGCAGAAGCAACCTGAACTTGGAAGGTATAACAGTAGGTGGCAGCGTTTCTCACAAGAATTGGCACGAAACTCTGTCAGTAAACTGTATAACACGTGGTAACCATACGTCACCAAACATATACTACAAACCTTGCTTATTTGGGGATTAATTCAGGGAAGAAAATAAGGGCAGTCCTTCCATTGAGTCACGAGGTTCAAAGTGGACCCCTTTGCTTTCTAGGCTCCTTTTCAGAGTGAAGCCTAGGGGTGGCTGCATCCACTCCTAGTCCCAGACTTGGTCAATGGTTTATGTCTAAAGGGGTGAAGTGTAGGGGTTTTGAAGAAAAAGAGGACAGAGAGTGAGAGAAGAGAAAGATTTCACCAGTCCTGGGTCCAGCGTTGGTCCAGCCAGTCTAGAGGTCCAGTTCTGTAGGGTGTGCACATACACAGGGCTTCAATTCGTGCCCTTTTATAGTCTTCTTGCCTCTCCTTTGGGTGGGCACTCGAACTCATTAGGCTAATTAGGTGCCATGTGTGGTTTGTGCCTTCAGAACCTTTGGGAAATGGGTCACTGGGCTTGGGGGTCATTTGGGGAGTAACTTCTCCTTCCTTGCAGATATGACCATTGTTTGATCTTTGGTCATACATGGTGAGCTGCCCTGCTCAGCATCATCCTCCAGCATGCCCTCCTCATCCCATTGCTGATGTCCTGTGCTGATCTGTGCTGATCAGCTTGTTTTCACCTGTGGTTCCTTGCTGTGCAGGGTTTGTTGTTATGCAGAACTTGCCCCATCACAATGTTTGAGACATTAACTCTTTCAGTCTCTCACAGGAGGTCTGCTGCTTGCCAGGGACTCACATCTAGGATGTTATGGAGAGGCTATGGCTCTCTTAACTATTACCTCTTACTGCTCTTCCACTTAGGCACTAGTGCCATGAGTGACCTGGGAAGTACCAAACATGACTACATGGGTCTGGGAACAATGGTCAAGGGCATGGGGCCTCAGGTAGTGTTCGTCATACTGCTGGTGAGGGGGAAGGACCTGAGGAAGACCTTGGATCCTACATGTCAACAATTGGTTGCACAGCTGGTGTTAGCAGCAGAGTTTCCCTTTCAGTGACCCTGGGACCCTCTTTGAAGGTCAATAGCTGTTTGGAAGAGATGGGATCCACCTGGCTAAGCAGGGAAAAAGTATTTTTGCCGAGAGGCTGACCAACCTGGTAAAGAGACCTTTAGACTACAAATGATGGGGAAGGGAGACATTCCTCAATAAACAGGTGAGGAAGTTATGAATGGGGTAGGCAAGCCCCATGACTGAGTCAGATAAGGCTAACTTAAAGCTTTGAGCTACAAATTCATTTAGAATAGAATCAGTTATTGACACCAGCTACCTATTGCTCAAAGAAAACATCTTTTTGATCAGTCTAGAATGGCTGGGTAAATAGACACGCTTCTAACACTGTTATGAGATCTGGAATTTACTACATCTGCAATTTAGCCAGATGATACAACATGACATGAGTGTCTCAATCTATTTCAGTTCTAGGTCACCCTTTTTTACCACAAACCCTCTTTATGGGCAGTTTAGGATTTAAGCTGAAGCTAATGAAGAATGCTCATATTTCCTTCTATTTTTTTATTTTTTACTTTGTCCTATTCATGAAGTGATACCTTGTTAGAAAATACTTTGTAGTAGAAAGACTAGTGAAATATTTCATTTCCCTTGCTCCCCAAATGTTCCTTAATGAGCAGTAAAATAATTCAAACTGTTACAGTTTGGTAGAATATATTTTAAACCTTTCCAAGACAAACCACAAGATGTAATTATTCTCTTAGTGTTACAAGTGTCTGATTACTAGAAGTCTCACATCTCTAGATGCCTGTAATTATCCATAGTAATTTGTTAACTCATTTGATTAATTCAGAGAGACTGTCTGTTTCTTCTCATACAAAAATATATAATGATATGGACCTCTTACCTCACACAGTGTACTAATTGCTAAATTTTATTTTGTATAACAGTATAACAACATTCGAACGTTCAGTGAAGAGATTAACTCTCCCAGTCTGAAGACAGACTAATTAGTCTTACAAATTAACTAGCCCTGTCTCTAATGAATGAAGAATCTGTGTAATAGATGGTCAGTTCATATACAAAAAATTAGTATCAGCTGTACAAACATTATTTGAAGATGTTTGCAGTGGCTGATATAATTTATCTGAATTTTAAATGCAAAACAATGTCAGTGAGACTGTAACATGCACTGAGCATATCATTTAATAAATGATTTATGAAAAGTACTGTCAGGAGCATAATTCATTGTAAGAAATAGAAGCACACAATGTATAACACACTAAAATCATATGCACCACATAATTGCATATTCCTTACTGAAATATTGGGGGTTTAAATTTATAAAATGTCCCAATTAGATAATTTAACACTGTGTGCAGTAAAGCTTAGCAAAGAAATGCAGATATGTATGCTGTGATCAGTATTGCATTTTTGAAAAATTGGACCTAGATACATAAAAGAAATTAGAGATTTAGTACACAGTGTGATTCAGGCAGAACTGAAATTTCAAACTACAAACTATGTTTTTCAAAGTTCCATGCTTACATATTCATTTGTTAAGTAAAGTTGGTTTCCTCTTACTTGAGGAACGTAGCCAGTGTTTTGGTGACACTGTTATCCCTATTTATTTGATAGACCAATTGTTAGAAAGCTGCATCAAGAGGACTTCAGGTTTTCCTTGAACTAAGAAAATTCAAACCCATGTATTCTTCACCAGTGCTTCATCTACTACTGTACTTGTGGTAAGAAACAAGGTCATCTTTTTCTCAAAAGTGTATGAGTATATCGAAAGGAATAGAAAATCTGTAGACAGATATGCAAGCACAACTCTGACTCTGCAATTTACCTTCAAGTAACTGAGTTATGAGTGGAGAGCCAGGCTATAACTCCCTGTTCTTTATGTATTTGGCATTAAGCAGCCATTGGACAAAAGTCAGAAAGAGTCATATCCCTTCAGAATAGAATCTTCCAACTATTTGACTTTTTATATTATTTTTTCATCTGCAAAGTGACTTAAAGTCAGCCAGCTAACAGTCTAAAAAGAAGTCTAGTGAATAACACTCACTTTTCATCTTCTGCTGTGGACCAGTCAGTGTTTAATTATTTCATCCAAGACAAAAGCAAATAAGTGAGCTCCACTTAAAGCGGGTGGTTAAGAATATACTGCTAAGAGAATTCTGCAAGTAACTGATTAAATTCTTCACAGGTAAAGGAAAGAATTTAAATTGTGTCTCTTACATTTAAAGTGTTCTAACCTCTATAAAAGGGGAAGGTAGCAGTATTTATATAATATTTAGCTGTGATCTAAATGTGTAATGTCCAACTCCATAGCAGTATTCAGGTTTATGATATTCAACTGCAAGTTCTACTTGGTTAGAGAAGTAGCATCAATTTGTTTTCTGTTCCTGACAATATGACACATTTTAGTTAATAATGAACAGATTTTCCCATCAGAGATTAGAGAGAAAACAAAATTTCATTCTTTGTAAATAGCTTTGTTTTTTTCAGGAGAGAAGAGGAAAAAATATTCAATAATTACTATTATTATGAATCATTTGTTTCACATTATGAAGAAATTAGAGAGAAGAAATATCAAAGTTTAACATAAAGCTTGATTCATGTTACAAGGACGGTACATAAGCACACAAGCAGTTATAAATATAGAAACTGTTTATTAACAATTAAATTGCAAGTAGGTATCTAGAAAGCTTGTTCAAAAAAATCAAAATTCTGTTCTTCTACTAGAGATGATTAGTTAAACAAAAGAGTAAGTTTTAATTGTGTCCCTCAAAATGGGTTAAATTCCATAAATCAATGTGTCGGTGTAATGGTTACCATTATCTCTGGTCTTTTCTGAGATATATTAAGTTAACTTATGCAACTGTTACAAGTATGATTAACAGATCTTGTCAATGTGAACTGTGAAGTTTGTATGTGACAAAAGGTCACAATGGGGTTTGAACATTTCCTAGTGAGGAAGAGTGCTGTGTCTCACAATGACTTCGTAATTTGTTAATAGCTCAGCTGAGCATAGACAGTCATTAACTATCTGTCATAAACCTCATATTAGAATTTTTCAGTCCATTCATAATGCAATTATTATTTTCAAATCAAAAGGTAGAAAACTGTAGTTTATTGGAAATACAGCTAAACACCTTCTTACTTGGGTTAAAGAATAACAAATAAAGAGGAAAGGAAGAGAAAACTATTATTAACCCATGTAACTTCGAGAGTGAGAAATTAATTACAAAGACATCCAGATCTGGAAACTTTTACAAAGGTTGAAAGACTGTGTAGCTGATATAGTCTTGTCACAACTCATGCTGGACAGACCAGGGAGGGGTTGTGGTGAGTTCAGAATTTTCTCGGGCTAAATTAAGGTGAAGTGACACCAAATGATCAGTTAAAAATTTTATTTATTGCAGAAGCAACCTAAACTTGGAAGGCATAATAGTAGGTGGCATGGTTCCTATTAAAATGCCTACAAAGGTAAGGAGGAGAAAGAGAAGAAAAGAGAGAGGAAAACGAGAAAATGAGAGAGAGAGAGATATCACCACCCTTGGATCCCACAATGAAGTTAACGGTCAATGACGCTGATGGTCGTAGTAATTCTCCAGTGATGGGCACGCACGGGGCTCCTTGTGTCTGCGTCTTTTCAGGACATGGTTTAGTGGGCATGGTGGTGTTGGGTTGATGGTTGGACTCAATGATCTTAAAGGTCTTTTCCAACCTAAACAATTCTATGATTCTATGATTCTTTTATAGCCCAGTTCCTGCCTTTTCTCACATCAATCACACCTCTCTTGGTTTTCTGCGCACCGCCCCTGAGGACTTATGTAACTCTTGATTTTCTGCCCAGGTGCCATCATGGGGGGTGGTCATGAGCCCTTTCCCCAAATAAACTCTGGGTGACCCCTGGCCAGATACTGAGTTGTTCCACCCAGTTCATCAGGATGCAGGACCGCACATTCTCCAACATGCCTCCAGCGTCCCATGTCACATGTGGTGTTGCTATGCAGAACTTACCTTGTTGCAGTGCTTTGCAAGCAAGTGCCATTCCTTCCCTGAACCACAAAAGCCTGGCCCCAGTCTCTGTCCATCACGATGGGTGGTTGAGGCATTCACTCCATCCAGTCTCTCCAAAGTCTTCTCCAAGTCCAATGAAATGTATACCAGGCTGTCACATAAACCCTGAGGGGAAACAAATATTTTGCATTCATATTAATTCAGCTGTCTTATGTGGTTAAGTGTTAATTGGCTAAATCTTAAGCATTCTTTTCCTTTGCCTTTGAATAGACAATCCTAAAATTTAGTTACATGAAACATTTTTTGACAGCCAGAAATATAGGGTGTTTGCTGGTATTCAAAAGACGCAGAGGTGATGTTATATCTATGCTACCAAGATAAACATGGCTGGGACCATTTTCTGACACTGAGGCCAACTAGGGAAACATCTCACATTCATACTTTCAATTTTGCTACTTTCCAAAACAGGTGACTGCCTTTCAGGGTTTTCTTTCTGACCTATGTTAGCTTCAGAACTCTCTGCCCAGGAACTTTCTGGGCAAGTGCTACATGTCACAGAGCAAAAGCATTTCAGGGATCATTCTAACAATTTTAAAGTATGAACAGTAGAGTTTCAGAGCCTGGAAATGTCCCTTGCCTCTGGCTAATTTACTAGAATTTCTTTGAGTGGCGTTGCTTCGTTAGCAAGGAAAATCCTGTGACACACAACAAAGTCATGTTCTTTCAATATAAGGTTTTCCCAGACCTCCAATTTTGTAAGTACTCCTTTTTTTTTGTTACAGTTCTTCCTTCCAGAGGTACATACTATGAGACAGTTACAGATGCCCAAACTTTACACAGATATTGTGTGGCTAAAATAACAAACATAGTTCTACAAACAGAAAAATATTCAGATTTTTTTTCTCTCCTTCCCCAGAAGTTTTCTTGAACTCAGGACAGTCTTTCAGAGAATACAATATCATTCATTACTTCCTCTTTTCGGCTAAATCATAGACTTATTTTGTCACCACCCTTGCAAAAAAATGATCACCAACTGTCAGGTAACCCAGTCAACCTTTCCAGATAATTATATGCAAAAAATCAGTTGCCAGGGAGGATTGCTAGTCTTTGAACAGAAGTTACAAGTTATCTTCAAGGATGCTTCCCTATCAATGCAGAATAATGAATCCACTATTAGCTCTGTTTTGTTACCCTGGAAATGCAGGACAGAGATGAAAATAAAAAGTTGCAAAGAATCAAGAAGGAATTGTAAAGATAGCAGTGGTTCTGCAGCCTGTACTATCAAATGAAATTTCTACATTTTAGAGAGACACATTCCTCAGACTGTCTTTGCTGCCTTTTAAATGAATACAGTTAAATTAGTTCCCATACACCCAGGAATCCTCTTAGATTTCTCCTTAAGAACAAGTCTTTTTTTTGGTTTAAATGCATATAAGCATTCAACAAAGTATTCTAAGTATTCACACCAATATATAGTTTAATGAAAATATATTAGATTAGGCTGCATTAACAGAGGCTGGTATGCCTTACTTCATTTCTTTTTCAGAATCCTTAGCTTACTCACGCACTTTTAGGAGTTTAGCTGGCTGCACTCAAGGCCAGGTGATAGGTACTGTTGTGAAGAAAAGGTTGGAAAAAGCTCCAGTGAAGCCCTACACCTCCCTCTTGTAGGAGCTGCTTTTAAACTGAGGCCCTTTGCCCCACTTAACTACTTTGCATATGCATTGCAGCCATGCCTCTGCCTGGCCATGTACCCCACTGGCTCAGATCCCGACCCCAACCCATGGACTCGCTTCCTGGCTTAACCTCAGACCTGCCTCATCAGTATGGACATTTTTGATGATGGGGTCTCTGACATGCCTCCAGCTGCCTCCCCCCCTTAGCCTGCCCTGCTCCCTTGCTGGGGGTGGTAGGATGAGCCCTTGCTGGTGAAGCCCCTGCCCTGCCAGCCCCCGTGGGTACTGCCTGCAGTTCCTGGCCCCCAGGGAGTTGCCAGCCCATGCTGCACCTTGACATTCCAGATACATGGGTTGAAACCATTGTTAATGACTGAATTACAAAGTACCTCAATAAACTCTTTATAAGCAGGATAAACCAGCATGGCTTCTGCAAAGGAAATTCAAGCCCCCCTAATCTACTGAAATAGTGGATAAAAGGGAACAGGTTCTTATAATTTATTTTGACCTTTAAGAAGTCTTTGACAAAGTCCTTTGCAGAAGCTTTTACTAAAATTTCCCAGTCATGTCATGAAAGGTAAAATACTGCGATGTATTAGAAACAGATGTAGATGTAGAAAATAAAGTGTAAGAATAAATTATCAATTGTCAGCATGGCAAAAAAAATTAATAACTGGACTCTCCAAAGGTTTGTATGAGGAATGTGGTTGTTAGATATACTCAGTATTGATATGGAAAAGAAGATGAAGAGGAAGTTGATGAAATTTGCTAGGATAACAACATTATTCAGATTAGACAAGAACGCAGAAATTGTATAAGATTTCCAGAGAAACTAAAATTTACTTCCATAATGACAATTGAAATTTAATTCTGATAAATGGAAGTTACTGAACGCACGAAGAAATAATTTTACATGCACAAATAACTTGCAGTCTTACATTAATTCTACCCACTTACAAAGTTAGGTTACTGTATCATTATGGACTATGAAATGGAAACTTCTGCTCAGTTACAATAAAATAGAAAAATATGTAAAAAATTAACTAGAAAATATAATTTAAAATATTGTGAGCCAATATACTCTATTTTCTGACATAAAATATCAACTTTAATTCCCTAACAAATATGTGTATCAGAAAAAGAGCAAGCAATTTTTGAGTAAGCTTAAGGTTTGTCTTAGTATCCTGTGTGATCAAGATAGAGTCAGGAAATAGAAATAAACTATTCATATTGATAAATTCATGTGGTTTTCATATGGTATAGCATAATAGTTATATGGATGCATATATAAACATGTGCATTTATTTTGTTTCATTATGAAATCTGCATTGCTACTTTTGTGTGGAGAGGATAGTTGAAATTTCAAGTCCTAGTATTTCTGTGGGTTTAATTTTACTGTTTTAAGCTCAGGAGACAGAAAGTATAAATGAGAGTTGCTGACCGTATTTGGTAAGTTATTTCTTTTACCTATTTTTTTTAAATTTCATCTTCCTCAAATTTGAAAAAAAAAAAAAAAGATCATTTTAATAAGCTAAAAATATCATAGAGAATTCCTGTCTTGTTCCCAACAGTGATGAAGTTTATGAACTAAATTTACTAAGTGAACTGTGAAATGGAAGTTCTTAAACTTACTGAAAGAAAAAGATGGACTTTGTAGTATCCACTGACACTTTCTTTGAACATGGTATATAAGTGTACAGAAAATACTGTATATGAAATAATTTAAATGAATAATTCTTCATACACTTATTGCATAGACATAAATGGGAGATCTGTCTTTCCGTTTAATAGGTAATTATGCAACTGTGAATGAAATGAACTATTAGTTGTATAGTTGTTTGATCTTATCAGTTTTTGTGGAAGAAATTAAAATATGAGTAGATATAACTTCACATTGCAGATTATGTTACAGCTAGCTGATATTATATGCTATTAGCCTAATTCATCCACTTAAGAGATCCGTATTTGTACCTGAAGGATCACGCAAAATTGTATCTAAAAAAATACCATTAGTGATAAATGGAGCCAGGTAATAGACAATATTGTTAATGACTCCAGATAGACAACTACATTGCATTCCTCTGATGTGTAAAACCAATCTGCATATGCTGTGCCTAGAGCAACAGTTTGAAAGTTCAAAAGATCTGTTTTTTGTAGAGGAACAAATTAATATATTTGGTTTTTTTTAGTTTTCATTTATCAATGACACTGTTCTAGCTGAACAGCCCTAGACTTCTTGTTAAACTGCCCTCCTTGTAGAAAATTAAAGGCTCTTAAATCCCATCTCAGTCATAGAACACGAAATATTCCTTACTGATGTCTTTTTGTCTCTACCTTTGATTTCCTTAGATTACTATGAGAATTAAAGATCCTGATTTCCAAGACCTGTAATGGTAAGGAAGAACAAAACTCTTCCACTCCTCTCATACAGCATGAATGAATGTAGGTAAGATGAAACTCAGTTTGTGGAGGAGACAGTAGAATAGATTTTTTTCAAGGGTTGCACAAGGCTATGGAAATATGTCTTCACTAGTTTTGTTATTGTGTGTTCTAAATGCAACACACATTGCTTTGACATCAGCCAGACAAATAAAGCTCATAAAACACCTCATCACTACTTTATTTCTGGGCCAAAAATTGTAGAGAAACCACCAACAAGAATTCAATTCAGATGCTAATTCACAAGTCCAAGAAGGTTCTGGAGTAAGAATCTATAGAATGTTTTTTCTTTAGAACAGCAATCCATTTTCTTTTCTGTTCCATTTTTTGTGTTAGAATTATGACGTGGAGGAAGATCTGTCAGTAAAAGTATTATGAAAAGAAGAAAGATACATTATTTGAAAAATAACAATTCAAACATCAACTAAGTAATTTCTTACAGCTGGACCATATCTATATTTATGTGCAAATGTGTATTTATGTATGTACATTTATGCATAAACTTCTATTTATTGTTATACACCAGCAGCAGTATCAAAATCAGTTTTGGTTTTTAACTGAACTTATTTTTTCCCCAAGGAAGTATACATATCCAATGTGTGACAACACCTGGCTTAAAGATGCACTGTTGATAATGATTTCCCTAGAGGCAATATTATCTGGTCATAAAGGGATAAACCAAACTACCTATCGGATTCTAATGGGCAGAGGTCAGTGTGACATCTGCCCTGTCTATTTTCTACTTGCTTCTGAATTCATGTGCAGCATTCCTCTGTCCCAAAAGTTGTTCAAGCATATAACTGCAGCACCAATGAATTGAATCTTCTTTTTTTTTTTCAGCTGATATCATGGCAAATTATTTTTCAGCTGCAAGAGCAGCTTATTTAAGGTTTTATCTAGCTTTGTTAAGGGTGAATAAAGTGGCCAAAGACTGTGTACATTAGAGTCTCCTTGCTACAAGAAGTTAGTGCTAATGAGCAATTTGTGAAGTGTGATACCTATGCTCTAGTATTGAAAGTAATATTACCCAATGGATTTTTCAATTTGTACAGCAGCTTCTTTGCTCCTTTTTCAGTTTTACTTTGCTGGTGGCACTAGCTTTTGAAGCCATCCTCATTTTCAATCCTCTTTTATAACAGGAATCAGCTAGTACTCAGCTTGCATGTCTACTGTAATCCATTCATATAAGAGAACCTTTGAGAGACATAAAGAACTCCAGACTCAGCAGAAGTTCATGTCTGCAGACCTGCAGGCTGCAGCAAACTGAATTCCTATCTTAGTTTCATTTCTGCAGACACTGAAAGAAATTTTGAGTAACTGGAACCAGAACTGAAGCTTGTAACTATAATGAATTTTATTTGATGACTTGTTACATTAATAGCTTCTTACCTGATGTGTTTGGTCTTTTTTTCTGATGTGTTTTACTAACCTCCTACCCAGGGAAGATAAATACAAGCAGAACAGTAAATCTGGTTAGAAAGAAAAAGTCAAACCCACTGAACAGAATGTTTTTTTCAAATGAGAACTTGGATCACAAGGAAAACATAGAAAAGTGGAATGAAATGGAAGTGAGTTAGAAGAGGGCTCCACAGTACTGTAACCTTTTAGTTCATGATCAAAGCCAGTATAGTTCAATGATTTCTGTGAATGCTATGGGTTGTTCCGGTCTTAGCATATGCACATACTATAACACAAGAAAAGCATTGCAGTTGACATTAATGGATTTTGCTCTTGCAGCTTGAACAAAGATGCTAAGGGCTAAGTGAGATTGGAGACTGAACCAGCTGCTGATCACACCATGTCAAACTTTGCAATTATGCATGGAGAAGGAAAAAAAAAATCTCTATAACCATTGGCTATGTGACATACGTTTGTGTATAAAAGCTAAGAATACTCTGCTACTTTGTAAGGCATCATTTCTCTGCATGGAGAATCCACCTTCTGCCATACACACATTATTTTGGGAAAGGTAGGAATGTACACTAGGCATACACAAGACCAGTCTGAGAACAAGGTTTTACAAAATGCGATAGAGTCTGGGAGTGCTGCAGCATGCCTGGAAAGGTTAACTGATGCTGCCTTGTTCTGCAGCAACAGTACAAGGGTAAAGGGACAAGAAGAGAGGATTAGGGGTTAAGAAAGCATTATTTTTGCTCTCCTCAACTCCTGCTGAGTTCAGATAATTGTTCTTTTCCTGAGGAATCTTTCATATGGGACTCTTCTTGCTCTTCTGTTTGTGGTTACTTGATGCGGAAAGACCTCAAGAAGCAAGCAGGAAGTGTGAGAGACAATGAGGAGGGACATTGTCACTGAGAAAGACTGAAGATAGTGAAGATGGTGGTCAGATGTTGGTAGTCAGAGCCACCCATCTGCTTCCTCACTGTCCCTCTACCATAATCCTCTGATTTCTGAACATGTGCTTAATTCTGATTCTGTCTCTTCAAACCTTATACACGTATTTAATTGTATGCTTCTATACTTGTGTCTACTCCCCCTGTTCCTGTATTTGTTTACTCATACACACCATCATGCATAATCGTTTTTATACAGAACTGAAGGCAAATGCTGTGTCAGTGAAGGTGCAACACATGCACAACTGATAGGTGAAAGCATTTCGAATGAGACAAGTGAGGAGTAAATAGGCTTGGAAGGTCTGAGAGCAAACCATAATCCATAAAGAACAATTGAGTATGAAACATAAGCACTGAATGAATGGAAGGAAAGTGACTGTGTCTGTGACATGTTGAAAGTAAATACTTTACAGGTAAATATACATAATGTGATATGATTTTATAATATGTTGTCATGGTTTAAGCCCAGCCGGCAATTAAGCACCATGCAGCCTCCCCAGTGGAATGGGGAAGAGAATAGGAAGGCTAAAAGTGAGAAAACTCGTGGGTTGAGATAAAGACAGTTTAATAGGTAAAGCAAGCAAAGCCAAACAAGGAATTCATTTACTACTTCCCATCAGCAGGCAGGTGTTCAGCCATCTCCAAGAAAACAGGGCTCCACCACGTGCAACTATTACCTGGGAAGACAAATGCCATAACTCTGAACTTCACCCTCTTCCTTCTTCTCCCCCAGCTTTATATGCAGAGCATGACATCATATGGTATGGAATATAGCTTTGGTCAGCTGGGATCAGCTGTCCCGGCTGTGTGCCCTCCCAATGTCTTGTGCCCTCCCAGCCTACTCACTGGTGGGGTTGGGTGAGAAGCAGAAAAGGCCTTGACTGTGTAAGCACTGCTTAGCAGTAATAAAAACATCCCTGTATTATCATCAACACTGTTTTCAGCACAAATCCAAAACATAGCCCATATCAGCTACTATACAGAAAACTAATTTTGTCATAGCCAAAACTAACACATATATGATACATATCATATCATATTTGATCATATTTCATACTGTGTGTCATATTTGATACTGTGACGGAGCACTGACACAGGTTGCCCAGGGAGGTTGTGGAGTCTCCATCCTTGGGGATTTTCAGAAGCCATCTGGACATAGTAGCCTATGAGGTCTTAACCTTAGCAGGAACTTCAAGACACTTCTGTAGTGAAAATCTTAGCTAATGCAAACTTATGCAAGATATTACCTGACAAAGCTGTTGTCGGTCAACCTGAGTAGGCAACTCAGCCCCACTCAGCTGCTCACTCACTCCCCCACAGTGGAATGGGGGAGAGAATCGGAAGCGTAAAAGTGAGAAAACTCATGGGTTGAGATAAAGACAGATTAATAACTAAAAGCAAAACAAAACATAACAAAAAAAGAAAAGCAAAACTACAAAAAACAAGTGATGAAAAAAAAAAGGAATTGTTCACCACCACCCAATCAATGCCCAGCCAGTCCCCAAACAATGGCAGCCCTAGCAAACTTTGTCCCCAGTTTTTATTGCTAAGCATGACATCATACAGTCTGGGATATCCCTTTGGTCAGTTGGGGTCAGCTGTCCTCGCTGTGTCCCCTCCCAACTTCTTGCTCACCCCCAGCCTACTCACTGGCAGAGCAGCCTTTTTAGACACCCTCAACAAGCATCATGTTGATAACTCTAAGATATTGGGGGTTTAACTGCATGGATCTTTGAGGAACTCCTCTATGACATCTTTAGAACAGTCAGCTTTGAGTGTAGACTGGGCTTCCAAGGAGCTCCCAAGACTTTTTTATAGAGGTTCAAATAGTCCTCAAATTGATGACTACTTTCCAGTAAATATCTAAGTATGGACCAGTGTTGTCTTTCTGTAAAGATAGTACAGAAATGACCCTGAGTACTACAGATAGAAGCTCCTCTTCTGTGCATTAGAATTATTTTTAATTTTTTTTAATTGAGCTTAGTAAAGGTAGAAACCTATGAAATCCAGTGGTCTGGAATAAGCTCTTAACAGCCAGTTGAGGAAAAGTGAACAAGGGTTCAGAGACTGTCTCTTGAAGGTACTTAAATTTAAAAAGATATAATTCAAAAATTATAGCAGCAAATTTTGCTATAGAAAGAACAAGATATGTCTCATAGTGACAGTAACTCTCAGTAACAGAAATTTAAATACCAGCAAATTAGGAGCAGACATTTAAAGAAGGCGTCACTGAACATATGATGAGGGAGGGGTTTTTTTTCCTTTTTTCTTCCTGAAGAAGAGTAATACTAAAAGTTGCAACAAGTACCTTATGTGAAAACAAATCTGTTCTAGCAATGTGTACCACTTCTGAAAACCAAATGAAAATTTTTGGAGCCAAAGGATTCAATATATATTGGTTTTATTGGTTTTACTTCTCCTTTGCTGGCAAGTAAAGGTAAATTCTACTGTCAGCAGCATGGTGCAAGGAATGTTAAACATTAGAGCTGAATAGAAAACTGAATTGTGTCACTTTGGTATTCGCTGTTTTTATGATTGCATAGAGTTACATGATAATGAATTTATATTTAAGGGTAAAAAGAGGAGGTTTTATAAATCCAATAAGTTTTTTTTTAAAGCAGTAATAATTAAATAAAAATCTTAAGTATTATTCTATTTAAACTCATTTTCACTTACCCTTCACATGTTTTTCTATATTCTTTATTTACCTACCATACAAACTTTCCCTCCTTTCCCACAGTTCTGGTGCAATGACTATTTGGAGGACTGTCAGGAACACCTAAGTCCTCAAGGGCAAACAGATGGCTTTTTTTCCAAGTGCCAGAAGATATAATGTGCCTTAGCATAGATACACAAGTAAGGGAAATAAGCTGATTGCAGCCTGCACCACTCTCTACACAAAAACTAATTGTAATCAATATACTTGACCAGAAAAGTAGTGTAGGAGTAAATGCAGCTACATCTGTGAAGTTGTGTTTCTTCTTAGTTTTGTAAAACGGCACTGTGTTACCAAAATGTAATGTATGTATTACAGATTTCACAGGTGCCCTATGTTGAGATTTCACAACATCTCCATACTTCACATCTTACTCCATAGTATGTCTGTCTCTATAATATACATCTAGTTATGACATTCTACACTGTTAATGTAAGAGTTAACACACTCGTGTTCTCACTCTGAGAAACTGAGTCATACACAAGTACATTTAAATGCAGTATATTAGTCTTACTATCAAAGAATGAAGTCTTAGGGGGATTTGTGTTGGAACACTTGCTTCCATGACAACAAGAACATCATAAAGATTTTAAACAGGACTGCTGGCACCACCTATTATTAAAGTTGGCCAGTAGTTCATATTTTCAGTTGATTATAACTTTGCTTAGGTTCAACAGTTTGAACTCAAATTTTCCACGCTGAGTGAACAACTCAGTATGGATTTATTTCCACTTTTTTTCTGCCATAACTGTTCAATCAAACAGATCTGCTATTCCCAAGAATGTGTCTAAAAAATACAAAGCAATATAAAATATAGTTTCCTTGTATAAAAAAATCTTCAATGCCACACATTTTGGAAAAGAGATTTTTGCAAAGTCTGTCAAGAATGTGTCTGTAGTTATCCCATTAAAATCTTCAAATTTGCTCAAGCTTTAAGCCTCTAAAAAGCTTTCCCATGCTCATCGTTACAGAACTGCTAACAATAAAAGCTATGTGGAATTGACTGAATCTTTCCTCAGATAACTGCTGTTGCCTGGAACTCCTGACAGTCATAGTGGCACTGAATTCAGGAAGTTCACTTTCTTACGCTACTCTAACAGAAAAGTAGCCTTTTTCAATGCAGAGACAGAAACAGACCTGCAATAAGTTAGAAAGAAGGACATGGGAACTGGAGCTAGGAACATGATGGAGAAGGAATTTGGGGGTCAGAGCTCACATTTTCCTGAGAAGGATCATGGGACTAAAAGACTGAAAGAGAAGAGGTCAGTGGGTGGACATGAACTTGTGATGGTAAACAGAAATTACAAGGAAAGATCTGAGAATAAACAGAACATAAGAAATGGAGATGACTGGTAAGGAGCCAATGTATTTGGCTGAACCCTAACTGATGGCACAGAAAGCCTAGATGAAAGAATAAAGGAGACAAGTGAAATAAGATGAGCTGGAGAAGAGAACTGGGAGCAGGCAGAAAGGCAATTTGGTTAATGACCGAATCTACTCTTCAAACTATCAGTGCAAGCAAAGAGAATTTTATTCACATTATGGTGGTGAAACTGTCACTCTAAGACTAGGGAGACTATAATTTCTAGTTGTATGATGAACCAAACCATGTGACAGTTCATTGCATGTGTACCCCACTGCATGTCCTGTTTATAGGGGATGGTTGAACACCAGGAAAAAGGCTACTTGCCCAGGCTGTGGCCTTCCTAGTTAAAAGGAATGCTTATGGGGAAGGGAAGACTGCTCTCTCAGTGTGAGCATCTGGTCAACTTGAAAAATACTGGGTGACAGGCACTGAGGGGGAGCCTACAGGATGAAGGAGACTGAGACCTTGTGGGAAGCAAAGGGCCTGCTGTTATGTAGAAACAAAAGCCAAGCCTGGGAGGGAAAAGATTTCTTAAAGGCCTGGAGGGAATCCATGGATTTTGTTCACCCAGAACATGTGGAGTTATCTGATTAAAAAACGAAGCTAGAAAAAAGATATAGTGGGAGTAAGGGAGAATTGTTTCAAACCTTCTCAGGTCATTCTATGTGTGAAACAGACTATGTCTGGGGTTTATTGGGGAGGTTTCTTGGTTTTTTATAAAAAGGATTACCTTGTTTCTGTTTATGTATTTTTATATTCTAAATAATCCATCTTTAAAGACTGAGAGAATTTAATGTGTTTGGGTGTGCTCATTTTAAAGAAAGGAACATAGAGACCTACTCCCCTCAAGGTTCTCCTCTACTTGGGTTTGTCACAGTCCAGCCATGCAAAAACTTGGCAATACAAGGCAGAACAGTTAAATCACACCAATTACACCAAACTTTTTCATGCAGCAGGTTGTGAGTTCTTCCTTTTCTGGATGTACATGTAATACTATGAATGGCTAAACTGCTGAACTGCAGGATGCCTGCAGCTGCAGTTGAAGATGCTGGGAACAGTACTCTAAACTGAAGGGCTAAGTACTCTAAAAATAAGTTTCTAGGTACTCAAACCAGTCTTAGATTTATCAGATAATGCATCTGTGTCCCAGTCATAAAATGAAGATAATTCTATTTCTTCACCTCTCCAATCTATTTTGAAAAGAAATTCAATAATTTGTTGTGAGGCAGTGAAATAACATAAAGTTATGGCTGCTGTAAAATATGATGTTAAAATTAACAAGCTTGTTAGCAAACCTGTTCAAAGCAGGTTTTTACTAGTGTGAATTGAATAAAACATGGGCCATATACTGAAGAATGCTCTGCAATGAACAAGACCAGGAGTCCTTTGGAAAATATCATCAGTGTTCCCTTTGTTGAAAACAGTATCAGGAGAGTGGATGTTAATAAGGGTGCAGAGTCAGGTAAAACAAAAAAAGAAGTTTGGTTACAACTGAATACTTATAAAAAGTAGAATACCTTTAGATTTGTAATTACTACAAAGGATCTAGATGAAAATTTTGAACTATACATTTAAATATCTTCCTTTCTAAAAGGATGTCCTTCCAGAAAAAAATCTATCAGCATCAAGGCTATTAATGTAATTAGCACTCAACTATTAAAAGTATTTTCAAGATGTTCACAAATGTCAGAACTAATACCTCATTTCTACTTATTTAATCACATTTTTTTAAGTATCACTTTTCTTTGACACTTTTAACTCTGGCTCTATTTTCCAGCCATTATTAAAGTCACTGTTACTGCAGTTAAAGCCAGTTCCTCAATAATATTACCCTCCACTGAAATCTAGTCCTGAACAACTACCTTCAAAGGTCTAGGCCTCAGTGTCCCAGAATTAAATAATTTGCTTAAGAAACTCAGTGTAACTTGTAAATAGACCTTTTACAGAAGCAAGGATTTATTCACCTTAAGGACTCAGGCCATACCATAAGGGATAAGTGCTACACATAAAATAATTTGTTTAGGAAGGCTGCAACCATCATAATACTTGGATTGTTACAAGCCAGCTGGAAAATGTTGTGTTATCAACAACTCTTGCAGCCTAAGTTTCTTTCAATGTTGGTAGCTTTGCACAATTCTACCAATTATTTTTCAAATATAGTTCAGAGTAGTTTGTTAAGAATACTTCAGAATCTGTAAGGTTGAACTCTGATAATGTTTTAAAATCAAGAAATAAAATGTTTTCAAATCAATAAATTATCTGAGCAAAGAATAGCATTTATTTTGAACTAGGGGTCACTAATTTAAAAGGCAAAGAGAGTGGCAGATTGTAGATGTATTTTGACAAGATATGGGGATTTCTTTTTATTACAAAGATATTTGTCTGCTTTTAACTTTTTAATGAAACTACAGGATTTTTAAGTCCAAGTAAGAAATGGTAGTTTAAACCTGAAAGAGACATGTAAACATCTGAAGACTATAACAGAGAATGGACTAAATATGAAGAATGGAGTAAAATATAAAGGATTCAGAAGGAAGTGTCCTCATATTGTGTATGAATTTTAAAGAAGACAACAATGAACTGTCATTTTCTGAGGTGCCTGAAAAGATCAGTGTGCATTGATTACTCTTGGAGTGTTGAATTGAGGCCTTCTGAGAAAATTTCTGAATCTGGCTGATTTTAAGTATCCGAAATGTGATAGTGAAGGGTATGGGATCATAAACTTGATGAATAATTTAAAATTCTGCTACAAGATCCTATGCCATAATTTGGAAATGACAGAAGGAGAAAGATCTGGAAGCATTGTTCAATTACTGCATTGCTGTGAGATATTTACATGACTCAGAAGTTAGAAAAAAAAACATGATATGGAAATGTGATGGAGAATTATTTCTAGTAGAGGTAGAAAAACAGTAATATTATCATACAATTCCCTAGTGACACCTCACCTGGAATTCTGTGTCAAATAACTACAAAAAATCAAACTGGCAAAGTCCAGAGGAAGATTGCTGAGACAACTTAAAGAAAAAAAGATTCAGAAGTCCTAGTAAAAAAAAGGAAAAAAATTAAGAAGGATAAAATAAACTTTTACAATTGTGTTTGGGCAAAAACAGGAAGCCAGGAGATATCTTAAAAGATGATTGTCATCCAGTATCAAATTTACCATCAATATAAACTGACAGTCAAAACCCACACAGAATATGAAAGAAGAGTTCCGAACTGCTGAATAATACCCTAAAAAACTTTTTAAATGTGAGACAAGAATAACTGAGACAAGCATCATGAAGATGAGGATCCCAGAATTTTCCAGGGGGAAGCCTGAAACATTCCACTTAAATGTGGAGTCATATGGATAATGAAACAGCAAAAGAAAGACAATCCTAGAAATTAAAGTTTGTGAGATAACACTTCCTGTCTCTAACTTGTTGATAATAAGAGTTTTAGTGGAGTTTTAGTTAACTGATTTCTTGAAAGCTTCTGCTGGCCACTGCAAAAAAATTTCTTTTTGCCCTTAGCCATCATTTGGCACTGTGAAGGATGACCATAGAATCATAGAATCACAGAATCACAGAATCATAGAATTCTTTGAGTTGGAAAGGACCTTAAAGATCATCCAGTTCCACCCCCCCTGGCATAGGCAGGGACACTTTCCACCAGACCAGGTTGTTCAAAGCCCCATCCAACCAGGCCTTCTAGGGATGGGGCAGCCACAACTTCTCTGGGCAACCTGTTCCAGTGCCTCACCACCCTCGCAGGGAAGAACTTCTTCCTTACATCTAATCTAAATCTACCCTCTTTCAGTTTAAAGCCATTACCCCTTGTCCAATCA
>JANXJC010000055.1:25775536-25790188 GCA_027564655.1 Leptodon cayanensis | reverse complement strand
TTCAGGTGCTCTCCCGCTGACCTGTGATCCCTCTCCAGGCTCTGGGCATCTATTGCTGGCACTGGCATCCAACTGGTGGGAGTAGGATGGATTGAGGTTCCCTTCTCCCAGCAACTTTAGTTAGAGGTTCAGCTTTCTCTAAAGCATCAAATATAGATGACAGAAAAAGGAGCTTCTCTTGTCCAGTAGTATTTTTTCACACCTTTTTGTAAGTCAAACAATGGAAAAGGTATCAGGAGTAAGTTTGGCCGTATAAGATTAACAGAAACTTCTGAGTTTGAAGAGTTTGGAAGAGCAGAGAGAGAACAGAGCTTACTACTGGCAGGTGTCTGCCTTCTGGGTGAAAATATTCAGATCCCTAGTACTGTGAATATTCAAGAAAACCAGGTTTGGGGGTCTTTTGAATTTTTATACTTAAAGTATAAAATTTATTAAGAGTTTTTGAGGTGGATTTCATGCCTTGCAGTATGTGACAGTATACAATGGTAACAGAATGAATATTCTCTTATTATCTTGTCATTTAACATGTAGTTGCCTCCTCTCACCTCCCATTATTGAGGGCAGAACTGAAGGACTCGGAATATCTCAGGTGAAGAAAACAAAAATCTACTTTTTTCCTTTTGCTTTGTCTTCTTTATCTGATACATGCAGGCATAAGGTAGTAGTCAACTGCAGTTCAGGTGTTTTAAAGTTAAGAAAGCCTGTACTGACTTCACTTAGATGAATAAAAGATTTATTATCCTGAGGGGATAAATACTGATGAACTTGTCTTTATTCAGCCTGGATAAATTTATTTTCCCCTGCAGCTTAAATCAGGTAAAATTTTCCCAAACATTAGTACTTTCCGTCTGTGAACAGGAAGATATTTTTCAAATAAATATAATAATTTTTCATTTATATTTATTATATTCACAATATTTATATAAAAATAGATTTTGATACAAACAACAAAAAGACAGATATTAAAACAACACCTTTTCTCACCCCTTTTCCGTGCTCAACTTCTCTTCTTCACTCCCAACTCCTCTCTCCACCCTGAGTGGCACATGGGTGATGGGTGGGGGTTATGGTCAGTGTCTCTCTCTGCTACTCCTTCCTCCCCATGCTTCTCCTCTGCTCCAGTGTGGGTCCGCCATGGGCTGCAGTCCTTTAGGAGCATCCATCCATGCCAGCGCAGATCCTTCACGGGCTGCAGGGGAATATCGGCTCTGCCATGGAGCACTGCCTTGTCCTCTTTTTCTGACCTTGGTGTTTGCACTGCTATTTCACACTTTTTCTTCCCTCTTCTTTACCCTGTTCAGTGTTTTCTGCCCTTTCTTAAACACATTTTCACAGAGGTGCCACCAGTTTGGCTGATAGGCTCAGCTATCCTGTGTCCTGTGGCGGGTCCAATGGAGCCAGCTGGAACCGGCTGGAACCAGCTGTGTCCTCACAGAGGCCGCCCCTGCAGCCCCTGCCTGCTGCCAACATCTCACCAATAAACCCAGTACTTATTATGGAGGAAGCTTAGCACAGAACATTGTATATGAACTGTTTGATGAAGAAGACAGACACACAGGAGGGAACAAGGACAAGAACCCAGGTCTCTTTCTTTCTAACTGAAAATTTTAATCACGAGATGACAAAAACGCACTCACATTTTCCGTTCAAGGTGTAAAGTTAGCCTGAAGTTCCAGCTACCTAAAAATTACATCCATCAATGAGGCAGCCTGCTTCCATTTTAGATCCACCCTCAACATGCTTTTAGAAAGATGTCTTCGGATCTTAATCAGTGTGCAGAATCAGAACCACCGTAATTTTCTATTGCTATATTTTTCTCCTAGAAACAAAGCACAATTATGGACCATCCTATCTTTCGCTGGGGAGATACTACCTACAATTACGTAAAGTATAGGACATAATTCGGTTTGCAAGGCTAGGCCTAAAAAGCAGATATTTATGAGCATTCAAAAATTCTAAAAGCTTAAGCAGACTTCCTTCTGTTTTCAAAACAAGGAAAATGAGCATTGTGGCATGTCTGTCATGCAAGGCACTGCTAATGCTCAATCTAAACTCCATGGTTACCAGAATTTGCTTTAGAGTTGCAGCTCTGATGCTATACTGCTCAGTATTATCTTCATTACTGGAATTATATTATTCCATTAACATATTTCAGAATTCTAAGGAAAATAAAAATGTGCATTCTGTACTGTTCAGCTGACATTACATACCTACTTGGTCAAACAGAGAAGCTTTCCAGAATAGGTCCAAATAAGAACGAAATGTCACTGTTGAATGGGATGGAGGGAGTGGAATGGTGTCAGCAACAGCTATTTATTTCTGCATACAGTAAATTGTGACAGCGAGCATATTGTAAGGCAAACTGAGACAAAACAAAAATATACATGACCTCTATGATATCTTTTCTTATCAACTTCTTCTGGAAGTATAACTTAGAAAAATAAAATCTTTGTATTTTTGTTAAAAAACAAGGTTATGGGTGATATTTGTACCTTCATTTCATGTTTGCATTCTATTTTCAAGGGAGCTTTAGAGGCTTTTTATTTATTCAAGGCATCATATACTTTGGACGAATGATATTCTTTTTGCAGTGGTTCCTTACTTTAATTTCTGTTTGATTTCCCCTAGGCAGATCTTTCTTTGTAAATATTTATCTGAATGTTAAACAATATTCTAATACAGCTTTCAAAAAGTTCTTTGTCACTCTTTTCTTACCTTGCTCATAGTTACAATATTCTTTCTCAAACAGTTGCGATATATGTAATCCTAAAAGCTGCTTTGATCCCTGAAAGAAGCTAGTTGGAGCTTATCAGTGTGTATTTGGAAGATATGTATAACCAGCCCTACACATGATTAGAATCTGGATCTGTATACTTACTAAATCGCCTGATTCCCCTGTCCTCAGTAAAAGGTATAATTTTTAACACTGTGGCAGAACATGCAGCATCAGAGCCTTACTTAGAAAAAATTACCTTACAAGAATTTAAAATCTCCTACTTTCTGAGTAAACCATAACATCTTTTTCTTTGTGCTGTCATACATACTCCTTGTACCTGCTGTGATGACCTGCTTTTTGTCAATGAATTGTCATAATCACTCACAAGTTGTAGAGGTATAGACCTTTAAACAGAGGTCACTGAACTATTAAAATAGTCTGACATTTTGTAGCATCTTAAACTCTTGTCTATACTGAATGATAATCAGTGCTTTTAAAGGTAATATCAAACTAATTTTGTAGGATTAACAATCAGGAAATTTAGAAAGTATTTTCATTTTCAACTTTTTTGTCCTGTTTTGCAAACCCCAGAATAAATGTGAGAGGTACGAGATTTTCTCTGTACCTTCTCGGTAGAAGAAATATTTTCTCTGTGTTTCTGGCATTCAGATTGCTATCAAACTTTCATGTGGCATTACTTCTAATAACTTTAAAATGCAACTGGAAGTGTAAACAATATTGTTACACTAGTGCTAACTTTACAGGCACGGAAAAAATTTCTACAGAGATATCTTGGTAACTAATTTTAGCTACTTGATATCAGAAAGGTTTTCTGCACAAAGAATAAGTACATATAAATTATGTAAAATTATTTTATAATAGGTACACTATGTCTATATGAAGTCCAGGTTCAGTTTGTAAATTTCTGGTTGTACAGAAAATATTTTTAATGAACACTTTTCAATCCCTAGTAATGCAATTAACTAATTACTGGGAGCAATTACTTAGAGATGTAAATATGTACTACTTCGTGAGTTTATAAGTTTGCCCTTATAAATATTAAATCACATAAACAAAGTTCTTTCTTCAGGCTAACTTAAATACATTAAAAGAAAATTCAGAACCCATCTGTAGACTACTTGTGCTGTTTTATTTCTTTTAGATATTTTAGGCTGTAGTACAAAAATATTTTTTTCCAGGGCAAGAAGAGGTAGAGCTCAGGATATGATAATATTCATGACTTGTATTATGTACCTTGTAATTTTCTTTCAATATTTTGCTCCAGTAACCTTCACTGAAATGTTTTGGGCAACAACTACAACTGACTTAAAAAACCACAATGTATTCAACAGAACCACTAAAAGCTACTTGATGTTAAATTTTCTTTTTACATATTTTCACAGTGTGGTTTTATCATTAGAGTGAATTGAGTAGATTAGAATAGAAAAATGGAATAATATAAAATTTTAGGACTAAAGCTATGGAACTGAAAAAAGATTGATTGACAACTGAAGAGTTGGATAACAAATGTCTTCTGTTTTGCAAGACTAATATGGAGAGACGGAGAGATTTCAGAGAAGAAGGAAGTTAAAGAAAAACAGAATTGGATGTCTTCTAACAAAGACAAAACAAAAAGAATAAATTATTCAAAAACAAAAGAAAAGTAATTACTACAAGTAAATAAGGAATTAATTAATGGATAAGAACATCCTAATGCTTGTGCTCAACATTTAATTGAGAAACAGCTGAATTCTTTACAAAGTAAAGATACCATATCCATATCATATCAAAGATATGTAGTCAGATCCTTTTGGAGGATGGAGGTAAATGTTGTAGGCATCTGGAACAAAAAAAAATTGCATGCGATCCTTTGTTATTTACTATAACACATGAGTTCTGCTGGTAAAACAGCAACAATAATAATTGACAAATACAGTAAAGCACATATGCCATTCAAACACACATTAATAACCTCTGTTGATTTACCAAAGTATGTTCTGAACACTGTTCCTTGGCCTGTCAAGATTTGGTCTGTGATGCTGTCCAAGACAACTAATTTCCTTAAATCTCCATTTTACAGATACAAAACATGAAGTCAAAATATATCTAGGCATTTAATATTTCATGTATTCATCAGTACGTGGGAGATGCACAGAAGTAGAGCTGACAGGAACAGTTTTTTTGAGTAATATGAATAAAATTTGTGTTTTAAAACTTGTTTTATGTCTAATATGCTCAGAAAATTTTAGAAGGAACATAACGGTAGAAATATTTAAACATTTTTAGTAGGGAGGTTATACTTGTTAATGAGTCTGTAGTTATAAAATAATTTTGTAATGGTAGTTCCCATGTGAAAAATAAACAAACAAAACCCAAAAGCAACCAAACAATCCATTAAAACCATAATGACTCTGTCTTTTATTTACTCTGTTTATTTTTTGGAGGATCTGGTAACCAGCATGGCATAGTACCAGCAAATATTAAAACAGTTATTTATAAGGCATTCTAACTCTAATATAATTTCTAATAAGCTGCTGAATTTTATTATTTTTTTACTTCTCTCTTCTTTCTGAAGTTTATACATTCAAATTTTCTGCCTAAATCAACTGAAGGCTGAAATTTGCAGTTCCCTGACTGAGTCTCTGAAGGAAGGACTAGTACAGCTACAAAGATGATGGTACTTCCAAGCTCCACTGTCAAGATTTTGGGGTTTTTTGTACCTCATTCACAGTTTATTTAAAAGAAAACAAACAAACAAACAAAAAAACCCAACCAAAAAACTGTGAAGCTCCAGTTTTGAAGACCTTGCTATTTGCAGCTGATATTGGTTGTCATTTATGTTGTCAAATTCGCATGTTACAGGTACTGGAAACAAAAATCTGCTGCCGGGTCTAAGTAACCATGTTCCACAAAATACCACTTAACTATAATGCCAAGCAAATGGATACAGAAAAGCAGAATAAACTTTGAGAAGTTTCATTATCATTCAGTAATAAGATGTAACAATAACATAGAGGGTTTCCAGGGTTTCCAAATTTGCTGTTCCTTTCAGTTCCTTGAAACTGGATCAGCAGAAGCTGGAAGGTTTTTGGGCTATGAGATATATCCTAAGCATGAAGATTGCATACCCCTTGAAAGTGAAATCCTGAACTTACATTTTTTTAGAGATTAAAAGAGTAACTGCGTTCACACAGCTTTATTGAATGGTCAGTCCATTCTACATTCCTTTAAGGGACTGAGGGAATGAATGAACAGAATGAAAATAGGAACCTTCTTAAGGCATAGCAAAGAGTTTCTGGGAAACTGAAATATCAGTATACTGATTTACTAGCTTGATTTGAATTTTTAAATATTATAGTAGCTGAGAAGTTTCACCTGTGTGAAATTCACTGCACTCCTGCAGCTATAATTCATGATATGTGGCTTAGCATTTTAAGTATATACCAACTTTAAATATATACCAACCAGTGTGTTATGAAATTACCCCCAGGAGGATGTAACAAGTAACTTATAAAGTGTCTCCACAATACACTCATGAGTGATTGTTTCACCTTCTATTTCTTTCCTAGCAAGTGGCTGGGTTTACCGAGGAGCAAAATCTTAGCATATGGAGAGAGACCATATGACACATATGTACTAGTCCAGACATAGATATTCAGCCTCATCTCTGCCATTGCAACAGTCTGCAGTTACTTTCCGGTACTGCTTCCCCCTGTAGCTACTGAAATATCCTACTTGGACAATGACAGCATACCTTTATTTTTCATTATTATTACTGCTACTAATTTTATTTCCTACCTCTAGCATATATTATATTGTTTTACTTACGAAGGGAGGTGAAAGAAACCATTGAATATCTCCTCCTCTGAGTCTGATTCAAATGATTAATTTGATTCTGTATGAATTTATTTTACACTTTATTAAAATGTACTGTCTTATTCTTCATTTGAACTTTAAATCCAGCATTCTGTCATCATATAGCCTTGGGAGGCTGTTGCTTTTCATCTCCCACTCCTTGATTTTACGCATTCTCTAGCTCTAATTTTTGCTTGCTCTTTTAGGGGCAGGGTTATGGGTTGCATCACCGCCATTTGATTTGAAAATTCTGTTTTCTGCTTTATTGGACATTCAACTTCTCAAGAAGGGCATAGTACATGGAAGAGCTGTAAGCTTTACTATGCCTTGCATACCACTTTGTGACCTTTTTCTCTACCTTTCCTCATGATCACTTAAATTAATACTGAGGAGTGCGCTCAAATCAAGGGATATCAAACAGAGTGCTCATCTATATATTCAGTATAAGGCAGGTACTTAATTTCCATGCTGAAACAATCATAATAAACCATTGTCTTTCACAGAAAAAAAAAAGATAGTTTCAAAAGATGTGCCATCACCTGCAATTACCTGCATTGAAAACTTTGATTATTATTGCTTCTTTTTAGTTTTGTATTCACTAGAAACATGACCTCTGAAAGAAGATGCCTTATTTTTTAAATCTGTTCTTTTTAACAAAGGAAAGATAGATAAAAATATTTAGGACAGAACTAGAAGCTGAAGTATATTCATAAGAGGAAATAAACATGCATTTATTTGTAATGGAAAGGAACATGGTCTTCTAATGCTAAAATTGTAAGTAATTATATAAGACTGAACTACCAAAAAAAACCCCAAAACCCCTCAGTCAAAATATGGCAGCCATGGATCTCATCAGGGTGGTAAAAATGATGAGAATTATTGCAGCTCAAAATTATGTTGACCTGAATTTTTCTGCTGTCATAATTTTTGTTTTGTTTTGTTTTGCCTGCTAGAGCCAAACACTTGTCGCTCTGTGTAGCCCTAGAGCTAAAAGGAATGCACAGCTTGTGTAATACAGTAAGTGCTATCTCCAGTCAGGAAGTCCCTCCTGTGATATTTAAGTGCCAAAAAAAAGATGATCTGCAAAGTGAAGACAAGTACATAGAATTCCTGAGTATCTGAAACTGCCAACAAGACAAATTGTTTTTATAGTAAGTGCCTAAGAAACCCATTAGTACCACTTCCACTTGGAAGCCAAAATGAATGTAACATAAGAGCACAGTCTGTTTGTAAAGCAAGCCTATGGCAGACAATGACATTGTTGGCACCTGCAGCATAAAGCAGGAAATTGAGAAAAGTTGTCCTGGATGTGGAGATAACTAATTCAGTACTATTAAAGTGAGCTGGATCTGTGGCTGGATTGAGTTTTACAAATACACACACACAGAGGCACCGAATCCTGCAAGCTGCACAGCAGGAGCCCAGTAGTCAAGCCTGTATATTCTGAGCTTCTACCCTTTTCCTTATGCAACATATTTTCAAATGAATGAATTTCAGGATGAAACAAATACATTCAGCTTCACTGGATAAATACCTTTGGCTGATTGATGTCTCTGGTAATGAGGTCAGTCCAGAAATGGATAACACTAAACAATGAAAAAACCTCCTATTCCTCTTTGGTTTATATTTCACCTAGCCTTCACAGTGATTTTATCTATGGACTATCATTCACAATATTTCTGATATTTAACAGTTAGTTAAAAGTGAAAATTGAAGATATTATTTTTTAGATAACTTCCAACTATCTTCAGTTTTAACTGTCTGAAAAAAAGCCCACACTTAAATTGTTCTCTATTTGTTATGTATCTTTTTGCAAAGGTCCTGGATCACTTGGATAGATAACTTTTCTATAAATTCAATTATCATTGCTGCTGTTTCAGCTGGTTCTGCTGACAGCTAAGAAGGATGTGATATTGTGTGTGTTTACATTGAAAAGTTATCTTCACAACCAGGAGGGTAAGAAAATACAAGTTTCACCCTACAGGATTTTTTTCATTAAAAAAAAATAATCTGTTGAAAGATGAGGCCTTTTATAGAGTTTAACTTGTTTGTTTGTTTTCTCATTACAAGTTTATCACTCAACACAGTTTCTAAAGAACTGGAAATCACATTATAGACTTAGTTCCCTAAGTCTGTGACTTTCAACTTTGCATTCCTGGTGTGAAAAAAAGACCAAAATAATCTGGAAGGATCAAATTAATGTCTCTTCTAGATTTTTCCTTTATAAATTGATCAATTTTGATAATGCGTCCACTAAAATTATGTTTGTGCTAGATTTTTACTCATATTAAGCAAATTAATTATTTCTCTTAAACTTATAGCAAAGTTCTTGCTTTGTTCAGTAGGACCTGATTACACCGTTTCTGTATATTTTCATGGAATAACAGGTCTTTCACAATGTTCAACAGATGATTCAGAAATATTCAGAAAGAATAAAAAATGGAGCAATAGACAGACATTTTCTCTGCCATAGAGGAAAAATATCATATACTCATTCAGTGAAAACATGGAAGAAAGCTCAGCTAAAACTTCTTGAGATATATATCTCTCTCCATATATCCATTTTTGAGCATCTATTTTTCATAATTTTTAGTGACTTTACTTGTCTACAGATCTGGAAGAAAGGAAGTAATATTCTATTTCACAGACTATAAGGCTGAAGCAAAGAACATTACTGACCTTCTACAAGTCATGGAGCAAATCTGCAGTAAAACCATCTAGTTCTTTAAGTCACAATACATAGATATCTATCTCTCTCTGCCTATATATAGAGAGAGATATGATACATGTATCTAGATATCTAGATATATTTATATATCAAGAAGTTTTAGCTGGGCTTTGTTTCTCATATGTTATGAAATATATATTCTTTTATGTGTATATATATATATATTGATAATTAGACTGCAAACATACCATTTTTTTAATCAATATATATTTTTTCATGGCTTCACAGACAATGGCTTCTCAAAATATTATTCATTCTTCAAAAAACAAACATGAACACTAAAAGATATAGTCAGTCAATAGTGTGTGGAGGAAGCCTGTATTGCAAGTAGCATATTGGCAGTACTAACTCCTTGATTTTGTTGCCTGTCTGTTAAGAGATATTAAACTAGAAGCATCCACACAACCCCAACAGAACACACAGGTAGGGATAGTTTGATCAAGGATCTCCCTGGTTGCCTTGTCTGCCACCTAGTGTCAAGCAAGCTGATCATTTCGAGACTGTAGGGGTTTTTTAATATTTATTTGCTGGTTATGAAGCAGCCAGAGGTTCACACTGAAGGAAACTTCTAAGATTCAAGATAATATTAAATGAAAAAAAAAATACATTGGGATTTGATCCAACATCTTCCGAAGCTGATATTTAATATTCCAAATATAAATTTTGAAAGGACAGAAAAAGGAAGAGGTTAAAAAATATAAGTTAACATGATTTTTAGGGCAATTCCAAAATATATATGTGGACAAAAAGGACAAATAAGACCTACAGTGGGAGTTCTTAGTTAGTAACTTATTATTTTATTTCAGGGTTAATCAGATCTTATTACTTTTAAGATGCATTTTAAATATTGCACAAAAAATAAAATATCTATTCCATGACTGCCTGCAAGAGTGGCAAAGTGGCCTTGATGACTCTGGTCCCTATTCCTGTAGCAAAACATACAACCCTGGTATTTATTACATATATGATCTGGTCTCGCCTGCTGATTAATTATGAAGAGGTTTAGATGTTGATCATCTCACAGCCTAGGCACTGAGCTGTGCAATATCTAAGTCTCCCAGGTTTAAAGGGTCTTTGTGTCTTTTCTCTTAAAACTTGTATTTTCTGCCTTTCTCTTGTCCCTCTCCAGTCTATAGAAAACTTTTTCAAAAACTTGTCTTTTGGGAAGTCCTGAAAAGTTGAGGAAAGAGTAGCATCTTTAGTCAGAAAATAGCTCAAAGGTGTTCAGCTGCAATGTCTAAAGGGCTTTCTCCTCCTCTGCAGCAGGCAGCTGCAGAAATTGATCTTGATCTGATAGAAGGTGCCCAGTACAGAAAGCTAGATATGTTTTCTTTGACCAAAGAAGGATGTCCTTTGGTTTGCACATGCCAAAATAGCAACCAGCTTCTGGTTTTCATCAGGTCATTCAATAAGTTCATGAAGAGATAAACTGTATCTTTTGTCATGATCTGTGGCTAAGCTATCCAAAATACTTCATTCAGATTTTTGTGAAAGCTTCCTTTTCAAAGCACCGGGCCTCCACTTGTTATTTTTGGGTCAGAAGTCCATAGTGCAAACATTCTTTAACTGAACATGCAATATATACCTCTTAGGCTTCCAAACACAGAATCAGCCAACCTCACGACTTGGCACCCGTAAAAACTTCCCCTTGTAATTCTGCAAACAGTATGAGTATCCAAAGATTAGAATGCATCTTTCTGAAAACAAAATGTGATTTATTTGCACACAGAAGGGGTATTCACTGACAAAGAAAATGCATATGTGTACTCTCCTGCCTATGCTTGGCATTTTCTTCACATCTAGATGAAGATACAATTAGCCCCATCTCCATTTTGGTCTGCTGTTAGAACCACTTTCCTGCTACGTTTCTCAGCTGTGTTTGCCGTCCATCCGATGATAGTCACGGACAATTCCCCCATGTCCCATCCTGCAGGACTGATGTTATCTGAGTGAGCCTTTTGTTTTGCACGGTGTTTTTAACTGCTATAAAGTGGTGAAGTCATAGAGTCAGCTATCCACAGCTATTACAGTGGCTTTTGTGTTCAGATGATTGTCGATCTCCTCCTCAGCCAACCTTTATCACATTTTACATGTTTCCAGATTTTCTACATTATGTGTGAAATGCCATAGGACAAACAAGTGATGGTATAATAAAATATTATCTAACATCAACACATGTGTGCTAATTGCCATGACAATTAACAACTGAGAGTAACCTTCCTGAGCTAAAATATGATAAAATTTATTGTATTTTGTTCAAAAGTTTCTCTCAAGAAAGAGTAATACGGCATTAATTAATGAATTTGTCTCAACTTTAATTAAACAGTGACAATTGAATATAACCAGGAGATAATTACATAAATAGATAAATATAACACAATTAAAAATAGTTAAACCTTTATGGTGGGAATAAATGTTACTTTGAGGATCTCTAAGCATGGAACATTGGCTTACCAACAAGATAACAAAGGAATCCAAACAATATGTAGCCCTCTTAAAGGAAAGTACTCTTTATAGGAGATTTATTGCTATCTGACTTGAAAAAAAACAAAATATTCAGTCATTAGCAGAGGATACACATATTTCATGGTAAACTAACCATAATATTGAAAATAGTAGTATATAATAGTTCTACTACATAATAGTTCAAAAAGATCTTATTCCACCACAGTCTTAGTTTTTTCTTAGTTAACAATAATTGCAATTGCAATTGGCCAATAATAATTGGCATCCACGACAAAGTCAAAAGCAAGGGTGAGATAAAGATTTGAACTATTTCTGTTGGGTCCAAATGTAGGCAAAGCACTTGTCTGTGTGCTGTTAAAATCAATGTGACTAAACCCTGGACTGAATCATGCTATGTTCATAGAAAATGCTGTTTGCAAGCATGATTTCAACGATTTTTGCCTGACTACACAGAGTGTTGTGCTAGTTCACATAAGAAAGAGTAGGCTCACTCACAATACAGCTCCATTAGCCCAGCAAGACCACAGCCATGACTCTGCAGCTTTTAGTTTAGATTTAGTTTACATCTGTACAAATTTACAGTATGTGTATGGAGACATTTGCAATCTTCTGCAAAAGGTTTCACAGACATGCCTCAAGAACGGTTTTATTTACTTGTGTAGTGAGAGAGTGGCTTTTCCTATCCAAATTCCTATAGCACTACATTTTTGTGAATTCTAAAATCAAATTCTTCTGAATGAGAAAATAAGGATACAGCCCACCCCCAATGAAGACATACAGGATACATTTGTTTAAAAGTTCTCCCTCTGAGACTTTTCTTTCTTCCTTTATTTCCTTTTCTGTCTTTTTTCTTTTCTTTTCTTTTCTTTTCTTTTCTTTTCTTTTCTTTTCTTTTCTTTTCTTTTCTTTTCTTTTCTTTTTTTCATTTCTTTTCTTTTCTTTTCTTTTCTTTTCTTTTCTTTTCTTTTCTTTTCTTTTTTCTTTTACTTTTCTTTTCCATTTTAACTACCATTAATAAAAGGAAATTAATATAGGAAAAGGAAATGCATTAATGTTGTTTTAATGATTTGCCTTTAACCCAAGAAAGTAAGAAAATTCAAAGATAAGACTTCTAATTAATCTTTAACTTGTAACATAAAAGCACTGATTTCAAGCCTTAACAATGTTGCAATTACGAAGGCACAGGGGGAATGTACTGTGGACATAGTCAAAGTTTTAATCCTAAATATGTTTGGCTCTTGTGAATTTATTAGAGCTTTAAAATTTAACATCATTTCTGTGTGTGATATAAACATATGTGTTCTTGACCCACTTCGAAAAACAACCACAAGTGAAATACCATTTGCATTAATCATTCAAGAGCTCTGCAAAAAGATTGCATCTCAGGAGATTACTTTTCAACTGAAGTTTACACTATTTGGATCGTTTCATTACTTTTTACATATATTGACTTGCAGCTGCTTGCTGTTCAGCGCATTGGTTTTAGAACTTATTCCCATTATTTCATTCCAAATGTATACATTGTCACTTAATATCCTGAAGAGAAAAATTAATTTCTATGTAATTATAGTTCTACCCTGATAACTACAAAAATTTCATTGTAAACTAATACCTTGCAAATGAAACTCTATTTTCACCCTTTAATCACTATGTAATAAGACAATGAAGGAGATGTTTGTACCATGTTGAAATAAGAAATAGAGGCAACAACAATTTTTCACAGTTTTCATTAGATTTTTTTTTTTTTTTAATGGGAATAGGGATCCATACTAGTGGCTCTCCTTGCAAGACTAAAACCTAAGATTATTATTATGTATTTGTTGAAATTACTTTTTCTATCCATGATATAATGTTACGTTATGTTGGAAATATTCTGTGACTGTTATTGGCATTAATAAGACAGCAGCATTTAAGGAATCACAGTAAAGTAATCCTTAAAAGCATACACCTGGATATTAGGGTTAACAAATTTTAGCATTGCTACACCACAGTTTCTTCAGGGATATAGCTTTGAAATCCATTACGCGTGAGGAGCAGATTTAAATCAATGTTGAACATTTTGAAATCCATACATTATGTTTACCTAACTGCAATAAAAAGTATAAGGAGACTGGAAAAAAATGATAGTTGAATGTTTATGCTCAACCTTAGGAAGCTAAAGCCCTGATAGAATTAAATCTGGCCAGGGACGTTAAGGGCAACAAGAAAAGCTTCTATAGGTATGTCGGTGATAAAAGGAAGACGAGGGAAAATGTGGGCTGTCTCCAGAAGGAAACAAGAGGTCTAGGTACCTGGTTACTGGAGAAGGCTGAGGTACTCAAGAACTTTTTTGCCTCAGTCTTCACTGGCAAGTGCTCCAGCCACACCACCCAAGTCACAGATAGCAAAGGACTGGGAGAATGCAGAACCACCCACTGGAGAAGATCAGGTTCAAAACCATCTAAGGAACCTGAAGGTGCACAAGTCCATGGGACCTGATGAGGTGCATCCACAGGTCCTGAGGGAACTGGCGGATGAAGTGGTTAAGCCACTGCCCATCATATTTGAGAAGTCTTGGCAGTCTGGGGAAGTTCCCACTGAGTGGGGAAGGGGAAACATAACCCCCATTTTTAAAAAGGGAAAAAAGGAAGACCCAGCGAACTACGGGCCCATCAGTCTCACCTCTGTGCCTGGCAAGATCATGGAGCAGATCCTCCTGGAAACTATCCTAAGGCACATGGAAAACAAGGAGGTGATTGCTGACAGCCAACATGGCTTCACTAAGGGCAAATCCTGCCTGACAAATTTGGTGGCCTTCTATGACAGGGTTACAGCATTGGTGGATAAGGGAAGAGCAACTGATGTCATCTACCTGGACTTGTGCAAAGCATTTGACACTGTCCCACAC
>JANXJC010000055.1:25755386-25770834 GCA_027564655.1 Leptodon cayanensis | reverse complement strand
ACGGGGTCACAAGTCCTGCCAGCAAACCTGCTCCAGTGTGGGCTCCTCTCTCCACGGGGCCACAGGTCCTGCCAGGAGCCTGCTCCAGCGCAGACTGCCCACAGGGTCACAGCCTCCTTCAGGGGCATCCACACACTCCAGGGTCCTCCATGGGCTGCAGGTGGATATCTGCTCCACTGTGGATCTCCATGGACTGCAGGGGGACAGCCTGCCTCACCATGGTCTTCACCACAGGCTGCAGGGCAATCTCTGCTCCAGCGCCTGGAGCGTATCCTCCCCGTCCTGCTTCACTGACCTGGGGGGTCTGCAGGGTTGTTTCTCTTACACGTTCTCACTCCTCTCACCAGCTACAGTTTCTGAGCCTGCCACAACTTTTTTTCCCTTCTTAAATATGTTATTACAGAGGTGCTACCACTATCATTGATTGGCTCAGACTTGGCCAGCAGCGGGTCCATCTTGGAGCTGGTTGGCATTGGCTCTGTGGTGTGGGACGTAGGGGAAGCTTCTAGCAGCTTCTCAGAGAAACCACCCCTGTAACCTCCCCGCTACCAAAACCTTGCCACACAAACCCAATACAGACAGTTGGCCTGGTCAAGATATTCCCATGAAGGCTATGAAGTGCTGCCAAACAAATTAGCCACACATACAGCTGCTTTGTACTGAAGGCACATCACTGCTTTTTTTTTTTTTTCCACATTCAGAGAAAATGTGGCTCCCTAAGTTAGCATCTTTCTTCTTCTCTAGTCAGCGTCATGTTTTCTTACATTACTAATGGTACCATCAGAGAAACTGTGCAATGGTATTAACAGAAACACATCAGTTTTAACCTGGAGTTACATTACTATTAAAGCAAAAATTTAGTACATTGTGAACATCATTTCTACTTCTTATTTTGACTTGCATCTCTTAAAGAATGGTTGGTGGAGTAACAAGAATTAGTTGTACTAAACCCCAAATTCACTTTACCTGATATTATCAGTTAAGCCTTTGAAAGAACATTAGAAGCACCTGTATTTTAAATTGCAGCTGATAAAACAGCAAAGCTCTTGCTGAAGATAATGACCTAAAAAGGGATAACATCACAGTAGAATCAGACAGTGCCATTCAATTGCCTGTTCTGCCATTTGTAAAGAAATGTGCTATTATTTCTTGATTTAAGATTATGAGGAACACTGCTTAGGTAATATTAACTTCTTTTGGAAAGCTTTTCATGCACAGAATCAGATAAACAAGATGCTATCTTCTGAGAATGCTGAAAATCTATTGAACACAACAAATTCCTTTTGTCTTTTTAAAAAGTCAGAGCAGTAAGCTTTCTTACACTGTAAGCATGTTAACGTGTGATTCAAGATCCAAAACTCTAGCCATAAATATAGGTCTCATTGAGTTTTAAGATGACTGAAAGAAGAAAAATATTGCCTAGGGTTGTCAATGCTGAAACAGCAGAAAATAGGATGAATGTACAATTTATTGAAAGCAATTTGTTCATAACAAAGAAGAAAGGTAGCCAGCTACTTTGAAGAAAACGGCCATCTATAACTGGTTCAAGGGACATACTGATTTTGAAAGTCTATACCTTTAGACAATAAATGTAATCCTTTTCAATACTTAGAGAGCAGTTATACACTCTATTTATAAAAGATGAATTTATTAATATTTAAAGAAGAAAAACAAAGGAAAAAAACTAAAGTAAATTCCCTATGAAATTGTTCAGTGTGTGTATATCATCCGTGTAGGTGGGTGTACCTGAATATAAGATATTTCTTTACACTTACACATGAAGCATAATAGCAAAAAGTCACTAGAGGATATAAAACAGAGAAGGAAAGCCCAGACTTCAGCTTTAACTAAGACCATGATTTTTTTCTTATGCTAAAAAGAAAATAATGGCACAAATTACATCCTTTTTCTTTCCTGTTCTTCGGAGAACTGATAATCAGAAATGTTGGAACAATTTTCTTTTGCACACTACAGATTAGTGCTGACTGAAGTACTGCTGAGGGGAAAATGATTCAAATTTCATGGAGCTTTTACCAACATTTGACCTAGTCAATGGTACTTTTGTCTATTAAAATGCACTTAAATAGCATATGTTATTTCTTCAAAAAGCTAAGTGTTTTCTTCTAATCTTTGAGGTATTTTAAGCATGGATACAGATAACTTTTAGAAAATGTTATTTTTTCCTTCTCCTAGATAAGAACTGGTTTTGATTTTCAAATGAAAGACAGATAGCTGCACTAAATAATCTTTGTTTTAAGAAAAACAGATATGTCACATATTGACATCAGAAAAGTGTCTGGTATAACCCTTGCAGAATGCTGAAATATTTCCTGCCTTTTTAAAGAAAATTAAGACATGAACTATCATTCAAGGCTTTATCCTATGGCTATGAAAGTTGAAAGGATCATTGTCCTTAGAGTTCAAGCTCGAATTACTTTCAAAAAGAAATAAAGGAAGAACAAAGAAAATTAAAAAAGAGGCTGGCGGCCAGGATGACAGCTTTAAACCAATAGATCTAAATTCTAGGTGGCTATCTCTGTGGGAGAGGCAAGGAAAAATCCAGTTCTCAGAAAAGACGGGGCTTAAACTCCCTATTTCATCAACGAAGGAGGGGTGGCTTTTCTGAAAATACCCATCACACCTATATTAAGTTCAAAAAAATCTCTATGGTGTGATTCACTATATCTAAGTTGGGTGGCTACCTTTTTCCATTAGGCAATTCTTCCTGCTCAGGACCTAATCTGTCTCAGCTTCTTCTGAGGTGGATGCCTAAGGGTGGCTATTTTAAAGGAGATGTAGCAGTGGCTTTTTACCTTTTGCTTAATACATTATGTTAGAGCACTTTCCTAGGAACTTGGACGGGTGGGTTCTGTGCCTGCTTCAGCTGCACAGAAATTAAACTTGTATCTTAAGAAAATGCTAAAAGGCCTGAAAGGGAAAGAAGCCTGTCTCTTAAAGCTCTCTCTTTTTTTTCTTTTTTCTTTTTTTTTTTTTTTTTGTGTGTGTGTGTAGCCAGAAATCCAAAATCCCTCAGGACAGAGTAGAATAAGAGGGAATAAAACTGAAAAAAAAATAATTCTGTATACTATTCATTGTAATACGTATTTGTATTGTATTAGGCCACCACTGAAAAAAAATAATGGAACTATTTGCTGCAAGTAGACCCTCCTATATGACAGTATTTAACCGTTAAAATCAAATAGCCTCTGTTCCTTTCAGTACTGTTTCTTTACAGTTCAGTAGAAACACATAAGTGGCTTTCCAGAATTTAGAAGACAAGAATTTTTCCAGTCTCAAGATTATTAAAATCTAAAAAGGAAATTTTCAGATTTCTCTGACAAGTGGTACAAGCAGGAAGTGATTGTGAAGTAGCCAAACAACACTACAAACTAAATGATTAGAATTATGTCTGGTTTTTTCAGAATGCCCTTGTAGATCTGGGTGCCTGTTTAGCTGTGCCTTACTCAAGTAGAGACATAAGTATGAAATAGATAATTATGCCTCCAAAATAAATACCTCTAAAAATATGTGGAAGCATTCAAGAGGTCAGCTAATCCTTTAGATGCCTATAAGCTTAGGCAGGGTTGTAAAAGGATACACACATATGGAACAGCTGTTTAGAAATTAGGTAGGACTTCAGGTCCCCTTGATAAGGTTTCAGCAGAACCAACACCATTCAGAAACTCACTGATTTGTTTCAAAGGTATTTTTAGAACCAAGCAAGCAACTTGAAGCAGATTAGGTTATCATTCAGATCAAGTATATCTAAATCATACCATATAGTGAAAAGTTAGGGACACAAGGACAGAAGGAAAGAAGGAATAATGCAGCCCTAGGAAAAAGGAGAATGATTTTATGCATATTTTAAGGGATTTGGGGTAGCTACTTTTTCATCTGCCTATGACTCTACTATGACCGAATTTTCTTATTCTTTCATCTTTTGTTTGATTAAAAATAGCACTAATGTATAAGACAATGGAAAATGGGACACAGTCTTCAATCACTCATATTTCGTTGGGTTAGCTAACAAAATGAATGACAAAAATTAAAACATACATTATTAAATCTACCAAATAGCAGTCTTATTCAATATGTACCTTTCTGAGCAATAATTTTTAAAATTGCCACAATTTTACACCATTTCTGAGTGTGTCTGAGGGGTGGATGCACTGATAAATGGACACATTCTCCAAAGTCACCAAGTACATGCATATCCTGATATTCCTTAAGCATAAACTTTGTTAAAATCAATGCAGGGTTGAAAATGTGTTTTGGTGGACCACATCCAACTCTGATTATCAATAGTATTCTCCCTTTGCAAAAATTGCTCACCTGTTTAAGAATTCCCAAATGCTAGAATGTCAGAAAATGAAAAATGATGGAATCTAGCCCATTCCCAGCTAAGGTATAAATCTTCATTACTTGTTAGCACATACCTGACAAATACCCTCCCCCCAGAAAATATATAAATATGTCCAAAAGTCAATATAACAGCTTTTTAGGAGATTGTTTTGGATGGAGTCTATAAGATACAACATTTTGTAATAAATCTAGGATTGGAGTACAAGTTTAAAATCCAACCTGTGTGTACACAGCACCATTCCAAAGGCGAAATGGGATCAGGGTGACTCTGTCATGATCAGCTTCTTCCCCACTTCTGCTTTACAGTTTCTTTTGCTCTGTGCTAATCAGGATATCTTTCTGTGTCTGCTTGCTCTTAGGCAAGTGAGTGAGATAAGAGGTCTGTTTAGAGGAAAAGAGTTTCATGTGTCCCCTTGTTTCCTGCATTGGCACACAATAAAGTGAACTGGTATTAATTTAAGGGTTTGACTTTTCTGGGAGTGTTGACATTAGTATTTACACATTATATCTCTTCATTAACATCTGTTAGTATGAAAAGATATAAATATGTCTTTCATCCTTCAGAAAAAGGATTTATGGTAATAGCCGAGAATACTTATAATAAACTGAGGTTATATGCTGCTTACCTGCATGAATAAGGAAAAGAAAGTAAGGGAGATAACCTTTCTCCCCTTTTTTTTCTCTGGTGTCTGCAGTATCTGGAAGTAGAGGAACAAGAGGGGAACAAGAGGGCAAAAGCTATGGAGAAAAGTAATTTTGTTCATTAGACCAAGTGATAAAGTTGGCAAAGAAAAAGAAATTTTTTTGTGCACAAAACCCTTTCTTCAGAGATAAATAAGCACCGAAGCACCTTTCCCTGAATTTCTGGTTAGGGAGTAAAAGATGTGAAGGGTTTCTTCCCTGCACCTTATTTCTGCTGCTGCACTCAACACAGCAATGTGTGAAAGTTTCAAAGTCACTTATCCCCATTAAAGTTACACTATGGTATTGCAAATATTAATTGCTAGATGGTGCCTTGCAGGTAGAATTGTCCTTTCTGCTGTGGTTCCACTAAACATTACAATGACTCCTCTTGAAAATGGTGACAAAAGGACAGTCAGTCACAGCTTATGTCCTCCTTTTCTCTGTTGTCTACTTGCCCCAATGTCTGAACATCTTGTCAAATTTAATCCAAGTCAAACAAGAGAGAAACAGGGTTTAGAGCCATGTTTCCTAACCCAGCATGTATATTTCAGTAATGAAAGACAGCAAGCTTGTTTTAGAAATATATTTGATTCTTGGTAACAAGTATGGAAACAGTACACACTGCCTACAAACTTTACCAGGATGCACATGCATGCAAGTTTTCTTCAGAATATTTTCAAATGGCTATTTAACCATTTTTTAAAAGCCCATATGCCTGTGCAAAATACAGCTTTTAAAGTCCTGTGCAATACTCAGACATCACAGTCCAGTCTTACATAACATGTGGAAATCACTCCCACAACTTGGGGCTCACTGTGTTTCAAGATTCTAAAAAGTGTCAGGACGATTGTTCCAATCAAATTTCTGTTACATATGAGAAATTCTTTCTTGAATTCCCAAGAACTAATGTCACATTAAAATAGGCACAAATACTACTTTAATATTTTTTATTATACCCTGTGTCTGATTTTACCCCACTTGCTGTGTTATATACAAATTTAGGGACATACTGGTTCTGTATAATAAAAAGAAATAGGAAAAAAGTGAGATAATAATCAGATGAGTTCCTTTAATGCTGAGAACCAGCAAAATACGTAGGATAAACATAGGAATCTTAAAGGTCTATAGTCATTTGGACACTGTAATTGTTACCAGAGTTTGGAGAAAGGCACACCATGCCTTACAGATTATAGAAGATATCCTCAGCTTTTATCATCTGATATAAAAGCAGGGAAGTTCAAACAGGTCCAGATTTCTATAAATAAACAATACTGTATTACAGTGTTCTGTGAATGTGTCAAGTCTTGAAGATCCAGATTGTGATCCTGGCTTTGTGCCCACATCAGGAATTACGAGGCTGTTCAGCATTCATACTGCCTACATTTGCTGCCTATATAACTGCTATGAAGATTAGAAGCAAGGAGTTTCTGCAGGACCGTAGATTCACCCTCTTTAAAGGTGGATGGAGAATGGTCAACTAGAAAGACCATAAATGGTATAGAGCTCTCCAGTACATACACTGAGTAGTCATATAAAGTTATCTGCTCTAAATAAAGGACTGATATGTACTGGCATATTTCCCTACCTGAAAAAGAGATCAGGAAAGAAGTGTGAGAACACAGAACTCTGTGCCTTTGAGTCACGATGTGACTTTTTTTAGGATTGTGCATTATCATTGTTGTAAACCTACGAGTCCATCCTAATTTAATCTTTGCACAACAGGGATAAAACTCACCCCTGGCTCCTGGTATCTGCAGTTCCATCTGTCCTAATAAATAAAAGAGAGAGGTTGCTCAAACACTAGACCTCTGTTCATCTACAGCTGCTTAATTGGTAATTCTTTCCCTAGTTATGCTTTAGGCTACTGCAAATATCTCTCTTCAAGACAAAGTCTGAGCAGGCTTTTGGAGACAGTTTGCTTCATGAACTGATCCCAGAAGTCTATGCAGATGAAATTCTGTCAGTTTTCCACCAGTTTTTAGTCCATCTATTCTACACAGTCCTCCAATACCATCCTTACAGACTAATCACCCAGTCGCACATCACAGATCCTCATGTTGCACCTCAGAACTTCCAATACATGATCCTCTGAGTTTCCTAATATAAAATGCTATTTTAGGGAACTGCAACATAGTTTTCACATTAGTTCAGGCACTTTGATCTGGGGGGGAAGGGAGGAAACCACCTGCCCCAGGTCCCCAGACCTGTAAAATAAAGGTGATCTCTCAGGGCCTTAAGGGTTTAGCTGAAACACAGAGGCAAGTACTATGCAGCGTGGATCTGGTGAACCTATACAAGGCTGGCTATCTCTAACCAGTGTGGAAATGAGCTAGTCCCTTTCACTTGATCTCAGAAACTGAGACTGCCTGTTCTCAGAAACTCTCACTCTTTGACTATTTTTTAGTTAGTACTGTGAACATAGTCTCAAGTTGCTGTCCATTCACTGGCCGTTTCTATCTATTTTTCCCCTCCTATCTGTCTATTAATTTCTTATGAAAAATATCAGTAGTACAGCACTGCCCTGAGACAGCAAATATGTGAATGTGGGGATCCATAAATACAAATCATAATTTTAAAAAGCAGACATTTACATCATTTGAGGGTCTTTTACACAGACACAGTTTATCATATTCTTCTTCAAATGCACTAACAGATGACTGTAACAACTTCTAGTGCTATTGTGAAGGCAGACCTCTCTTTTATAAGCTGAACACTCCAGTCGTCTTCCCACTCATTACATCCTACATGTTGTCAATCTTAGTTTCAAAAACTGTCAATCAGAAATGCAGTGGGTGATATGTGTAGTATTTATTTTAACCACACTAAGGTGGGTATTTCTCTGATTTTCCTTTATTCTCTTGATTGCAAAGTACAGTATGCATCATACATGCATACAAGCAAACACAAAAGTACATGAAAAACAGTATTTTGAAAACTGAAAACAGAACTTTGGTATAGTAACCCTTACAGCTAATCAAAGTCTTATTGTGAGTCAGACAACATCCTGATTATTTAGTACAGTGGTTCCAGATATTATAATTACCTCTTTAGACTTAAAGTTATTCATTTAGTAAGAGCAATTATGAAATATTAAAAAAAGAGAGAAAATAAAAGTCACAATAATTTGCTGAAGCACATTGTGAGTTCTACAGTTGTATCTGTGATCAAACTGCCAGGAAAAGAAGAAGAAGGAGAAGGAAGGAGAGAGAAGGAGGAGAGGGTGGCACAGAAGTGGAAATAAAGACTGCATTAGATGGGTGATTACTCTGGCTCTGTATGGGAGTTTTTATGGTTTAATACTAATACAATAATTGCTACTATTGTTATAGATGTACAGATGTCTTGTATAACACTAGTAAACTACAAGCAAAATGCTGCTTTTATTTAATTCATCTATGGAATTTTTGTGAAAGATTTTTTTACTGTTTGAGGAACCACATTGCTGACAAATTCTTCAAACAATCTCAAGAGGCTTACCTGCTGCCACTGTTATCAGAAAAAGGCAGTTTCACTTATCCTTATAAAGCCTCTGATGACATGTAATTTAAATAACTTACCAGACTTGCTGAGCTGGTTTGTCTCAAAGGCATTAAGGCTGACCAGTTGGTGATCTATTATGGTGTTACAGAATTGGTACTGAAATTATTTTAGCAGTAGGTATATACAGAACAAAAAATCTTCAACAGAGACGAGAATAAATGAAAACAAAATTGCACTTTCTATTCTGGCACTGAAAAAATGTATTTTCTTCCTGTCTTCCTTAAGAGCTGAACTTTTTTTCAGTAATGATTCATAGAACTGCTTGCTGAGGTTCTTCAGTAACAGGGTACATTTCCAGTTCAGACCTGAATGACTTCATGGATTTTGTGGGATGATCAAGAAGTTAAACACTGACGGTGGTTATTACATCTTTAAAAAATACTCTACTTACACGGTTTGAAATAGCAAAGTCTTCATGTCTGACAAATGTTGCTTGTAATGAAAATATTTACATACTCTTAACTACAGAGACTGTCAGATGTTGCTAAAATTACCAGTGTTGCACAATACTGAAGGCAACATGAATGATTGTCAGCCACTAAAAGAAACAGGTTCTATGTTCAAAAAAAACCTTATCAAGTCTAGCTTCTCATCTTTTTAAAACTTCTTCCGGTGCCTCAAAAAGTACTCTCTTTCTTTAATGGGGCATTATCACTTCTCTTCCAATCCTTGACACACAGGCTACCAAGAGAATGGACTAATTTTCTATTTGTAACTGACTGCTGTTTTCTGCAAGGACTCTTTGCACTATAATCTATTTTATGGCTAATCCTTTAGTTTAATTCCATATTTACTGGCATAACTGACAAAGGAGAGGTAGCTAAATAACATTCCAAACTGCTCACCCTATTAAGGGGCAAAGGAAGTTAAGTACCCAGAGAACGCAGGTATGACACAGATGAGCTTTCACACCCCAGTATTTTTAACACTATATTTTAGACTTTCTCAGCATCCTCATCCATAACTTGCTTTTCAAAGTTTCATTGCTTTATTTCTAGTGAGAAGCAGATATCTGTTCCCTGTCTAGGGAATGGTAGATGCAAAAATCTCTTGATTATACCTCTGTGTCACTGTTCTCCGCATGTCGCATGCAGAAATGAGGGTCATTTCTAACAATGAACTTCAGAATAGAAGTAAACTAATAGCTCACATGAGCAGAGTCACAAAGTAGGAAGTACTTAAAACATACTAAAAAAGTGTGGAGAAGATGGACTAGAGCTAATTTCTGAGCAATAGTTCAGAGGTTGGTACTTTTTTCGTACATGTTCTGAAGTGCTTTTGACCTCAGCGTGCCTTGCCTTTCTTACTTTTGCAAAATACTTAGAGGTTTTTGGAAAAGACACTACTTAAGGCCTAGACTTTTAGTTCAGTGAGATGCCTATGCATTGGAGTAAGGGAGACTTAAGACAAAGGAATACAAGAATATGCAAAATTAAGTGGACAATGTACATTCTCTAACTCCTTTCCTTTCCAGAAAGCAAAGGTGTAAGAAAGATGAATGGGATCATCTTCATCTGCCTAGAGCTGGTGAACCAAAGTGAGAGTGGGAAATAAGACTGTAATTTGTTGGTACTTGTCAGTAGCAATCATCACAATCCTAGTGCCAAGGTGGCACAGAGTTGATTAAGATTTCCTAGAACCACACACCTCCCCCTGGAATGCTCAAATAGGAGCAATTCCTGTTTCTATTTACTGAGATGTGTCCTGGAGATTAACCTAGCCCTAAATTAACAGCTAAAAATTACAATTTCTCTATTAAATGTTTGTAGAATAACCAGAAGTATGTTTACAAGTACTACAGAGTGGTGTTGATCCACAAAAGAGTGAATCTTAAACTGCATGTTAACTTTTCACTTCATAAAAAAGAGAAGAAAGTGGAAAAAGAAAACGTAAGTAGTAGCACTCTTGGAGAAGGAGAAAGGATAACTCTTGACTCTCTGTCCACATCCAGTTGCTACACAGTATGATTCTTCATAACTCAACTGAATTGCTTCCTGCTTGTGTTTCCTTTAAAAACATGGTTATACAGACATTGAGTAAATGAACTGAGAGATAGCAAGAAGGTTTTTGCATTGTAAAAATCCCCTGGAAAAAAAATATATTGGGAAATTTATTAAATCATTCAGGTGACAATGAATTCAGCAATTCTTTAAAATTCCATATTTATAGAATAATCCGTGAGTATAACTGATTCTGAATCCTTACCAAATCATTCAGCAGGGAGTAGATTGTGAAAAGGAGATCTTATTCATATAGACTGTAAGCTTTTCAGCATTAATTTTTCACTCTGACAAAAGCACCAAGTAAAAGAAGGTTCTCCCAAGTACTAAAATAGGCTGTGGCAAAGAAATTGGCAAAATGATGAAACACATACACACCAGATGGCTGTGTTTTCATGTTCCAATAGAAGAGTGTCATAATTCCATTCTTGACTGCAGTTCTTTACATAAAAGACACCAAAAATAGAATGTATGAGAAAACCGTATTCTACTTTGAGTATCAATTTTAGGAGTTCCTGTGCACAAAAGGAACTAACAGACTACATCACAATTATTTAAAATGTTTAACATCTCTCTACAATAAAAAATTAAGCACAGGCTGCACAAAAAGCTATCTAAAGCTCTCTAACAAAGAAACACTAAGTACAATTTTGCATTTGCGTTCCTATTCCTTTTTCTAGATGTTAGGTGTCGTTCAATCAGAGCCGATTTATCTTTTGAGAGTACCTAGTGAGATGAACAAAATTTGCCTTTTTTAAACGGTGGCTAATTGTCCAGTTTTGCACAGCAATTTACACAGAAATCCAGAAAAGGGCATAACTCACTCAGAGATATTCAAACCCACATCTCAGATCTATCCTTCCTACTGAAGTTGTGCTACAGTTCAGCCATGTATGCAGGAGTTCCCTGGCCTGAACAAGAGCATGCAATTTCTGTAGCTTAGTAGACAAAGCACTTCGGGTATGGGAACTTTTGAGTTTGTTCATTTCATACCAAGATACACTGAACTAAACACCAAATATGAAGAGCGGGCAGTTTGGAAATTTAGTGGTTGGGATCCTTCCTGCCTGTTCTTCTGGCCAAAATCCTCCCTCTACCTCTTAGAGAGCATACCAAAGATTGAGGATCACCTCAAATTTAGTAGTAAAAAATGAGAGTTTCTCCATTATCAACTAATGCTAATACAGATATTCTGAAGTGTTGCTTTGAATGTAGGAGTTTAATTTCTGCTTTAAGTCCACCTTGATTGTCCACTATGAATCTCACTACCAATACTTTATTCAAGTATCTGAAAATTTATATTCTACTACTAGGCAATATTATTCCAACAGTATTTTAAAGAACAGAGTTTGAAATGACAGGCCTTTCCAAACACGGGAATACTTCAAATTTGTTACAGACATCCGCTTTCTAATGGTTAAATAAATTAAAAAAGAAAGAAGGTTTACAGCGGCATATTCTCAAAAGTTCTTTTCATTTTTTCTTTCTGTCTAATATCTACAAAGTGAATCAGGAAAATATTTCTGTTTAAAAGACAATCACGGTTTAGATAGTACAAGATGAGTACTGATGTAATCTACTACTCTCTCTGAAGACACTTTTACTGAAATAAAATTTCTTACAGGAATTTGGATAAGGGGAAGGTAAAGACAGAAATACAACTTTCTAATAACTGGATAAAACTAGACCAGAGTAGGATGTTTTGGCAAAAAAACATGAAAAATTAACAGGCATGTTTAAAAAAGACTATAGATAGAAATTATCAAGAGTAACTTTGAAATGTGTTATATCACAGGACACAGAGAGAATGGTCTTTGAAAATAAGGCCTTGTTCTGGAAATAATAATTTACAATAGAAGGTAATTATAATTTAATTTTTCCATGTTGTATCAGAGATGCATTGAAAAAGGAAAAGTAGAGTATTTTGAACACAAAAAGCTGAGTAAATGTGTGAGAAGTGAAAGATAATGACACCAAAATGTCTTCAAAAACAAGGAGGTATATATGAAAGAAAAGGAACTAGTTATAGTATGCGTGTCTTTGTGCAAGAATCTTTGCAGAGTTAACTCAAGATACGAGAATGGTGTTTCAGGGTATGTCTCCTCAGAACATCACTGCCATACAGATACAGTTGACAAGGTACATATGAGCTAAGTCACCTATGCATGCTGTCAACCAACTTAGCACCCCATTTCATTTCACTCTGCATTTCATTGACTGTTCACACTGCTTGCATGTCAGTTTGCTCCTGGGCTCTCTTTTGAACTGTCACAGCTAGTTTTCTCTCGGGGCAACTTCAGGTGGGAATAATTTACTCCAAAGTAAACCTATAGGCAGTACGAACAAAACTGCAACAGGTCTGTCTCCACACCTGCGCCGCCACAAACACACACATATATGCATGCATGTACACACTGAGTCTTCCACTGCAAAGCCAGACCCTGACTGCCCACGACTTCTCATATCATACTGCCAGCCATGCAACACACACTTTTGGGATAATTTTATAAAAACACCACTTGTGGGCTACACAGGGCCTTAACCTTTCCCAGTGTCGTGGTTTAATCCCAGCCAGCAGCTAAGCACCATGCAGCTGTTCACTCACTCCCCCCTCACCCAGTGGGATGGGGAAGAAAATCAGGAAAAGAAGTAAAACTTGTGGGATGAGATAAGAACGGTTTAATAGAACAGAAAAGAAGAAACTAGTAATGATAATGATAGCACCAATAAAATGACAATAGTAATAATGAAAGGATTGGAATATACAAATGATGCACAATGCAATTGCTCACCACCCACCAATCAATGCCCAGTTAGTCCCCAAGCGGTGATCCCCCCGCCCCCACTCCCCCAGTTTATATTCCAGGCATGACATCACATGGTATGGGATACCCCATTGGCCAGTTTGGGTCAGCTGCCCTGGCTGTCTCCTGTGTTCTTGTGTCCCTCCAGCTTTCTCACTGGCTGGGTATCAGAAGTTGAAAAATCCTTGACTTTAGACTAAACACTACTTGGCAACAACTGAAAACATCGGTGTGTTATCAACATTCTTTGCATACTGAAGTCAAAACATAGCACTGTACCAGCTACTAGGAAGACAATTAACTCTATCTCAGCTCAAACGAGGACAGTATCTACCCCTTATTTTATACCAATGGCTTCATGCTCAGTTCCCATACCTTCAGTTACAACCCGGTCAATCATCACCACCTTTTCCGTCCTTTGAGATATATGTATGTATACACACATAGAGATATCATTCCTTTAGTTTATGGGCCATGTTCATAAAAAGTTCATTGAGTTCATTTAGTTCCCAGCTCTGGGCTCCATCTGTCATACCAGTCTTACTGGGCAGGAGGGATGGTGTAAAGTCCTCTTAGTCAGCAGAGCAGGATTGGGCTTCAGTCTGGTATGGAGAGCAGGTGACATTGGACGCAGCGGGAGGATGGTGTGCACTGTTGGATTGATGCATGCTGGAGTCAGTTCTGGTTCTATTGCTACTGCACTTCATTCAGTTTTATCACAGTTCATTCTTGCTTGATCTAAGTGATTCTTACTGTACTACTATGGTTGTAGCATATAACAATTATAGTAATGATAGCATACAGTAGCAGGGTTATATAGCAACTAATATCATACAGTTCAATTCTGGCTATTCTTACCTAAAATCAAATCTCCCTGAGGCACACATCAGACTTCCCCATTTTTTCACATCACCAACCAAGTGCACCCGGGTCCTTGAGCAGAAGCAATCCCATGGATGGGTTTACCTCTGCCTGAGGCAGGAGTAACCCAGACTGTCTTCCCTAACATATTTTTTATGTGCACTACAGGGACTTTATCCCCTTCTACAGTATGTAAAAGTTCTGATTGGGCAGAGCCACCCCAATTGGCAGATCCTCTGGTGTTGACTAATCAAGTGGCTTTCACTAAATGTGTATCCCAATGTTTGAAGGTTCCACCCCCAATTTCTCGCTGTAGTCTTTAACAGTCCATTGCATTGTTCGATTTTCCTGGAGGCTGGTGCATGATAGGGGATGTGATAAACCCACTCAATGCCATGTTCTTTGGCCCAGGTGTCTATGAGGTTGTTTTGGAAATGAGTCCCGTTGTCTGACTCAATTCTTTCTGGGGTGCCGTGTCGCCACAAGACCTGCTTTTCAAGGCCCAGCATAGTGTTCCGGGCGGTGGCATGAGGCACAGAATATGTTTCCAGCCATCCGGTGGTTGCTTCCACCATTGTAAGCACATGGTGCTTGCCTTGGCAAGTTTGTGGGAGCCTGGTATAGTCAATCTGCCAGGCCTCCCTATATTTATATTTCAGCCATCGACCGCCATACCACAGGGGGTTCAACTGCTTGGATTGCTTAGTTGCAGCATGTTTCACACTCATGGATAACTTGTGCAATAGCATCCATGGGCAAGTCCACCGCTCAGTCACGAGCCCATCTATATGTTGCATCTCTTCCCTGATGACCTGAGGTATCATGGCCCACTGAGCTATAAATAGCTCACCCTTATGTTGCCAGTCCAGATCTACCTGAGCCACTTCAATCTTGGTGGCCTGATCCACCTGTTGGCTGCTTTGATGTTCTTTGGTGGCCCGACTCTTGGGTACGTGAGCATCTATGTGACATACTTTTACAACCAGATTCTCTATTCAGGATGCAATATCTTGCCACAGTGTGGCAGCCCAGATGGGTTTGCCTCTGTGCTGCCAGCTGCTCTACTTCAATTGCTGTAACCACCCCACAGGGCATTTGCCACCATACATGAGTCAGTATGGAGATAGAGCACTGGCCACTTTTCTCTTTCAGCAATGTCTAACGCTAGCTGGATGGCTTTCACCTCTGCAAACTGAC
>JANXJC010000055.1:25733991-25745486 GCA_027564655.1 Leptodon cayanensis | reverse complement strand
CTCCCCCCAGTCAGGATATTCAGTAGCTTGAAATTAAGGGAATCTTTACTAGTCTTACTCTAAGTTCCTACAGGGAAAATGTGAAGTTGCAGAGACTGAAGCGAAGCATGAAGCTTTAGCAGACGCACGAAGCAGAAGCAGTGTGTGTGGCTAATACGAAGCGGTAGCACAGAGCTCTTCAGCCAGGGATGGAGGATAGTGCAGTGTCTGCATATTGTCTCTGTATGAGTAGCAGAGGGAGGCATCAGTTGGTTTCTGCTCTTACCGATACTAGGAAAGCATTAAGAGCAGGAGCAGCAGCTGAGCTATAATTTTTTTCCGGAGAAACCTTAAAAAAGACTAAGTGAGGGCAGATATTGAGGGAAATGAGATTTAAGCCCCATTATAAATGGAAATGTCTTCAAATAGAGTAATTCTGAAAATGTGCTGAGGCACCAGTCCATTTAAAAGTCATGGAAACATATTCATTACCCACATTAAAGTAAAGTCCCATAATACACGCTTACATTTACAACTGATTGACTTCAGAATGCCTTAAATTGGCACGCAGGTATTTTTATAAAGGATAGACAGCTCTGGGAAACAAAACACTGTAGAAAGCCAGCCAGTCAAACAAAACACCTTATCAAGAACAGTCTACAAGCAAGTGGGATTCTGGCCACGATATACTTGTACACCAAATACAAGAGTCTGGTGCTCTGACATCCTTCTTTAAAATGGAAATGTGCCTTTTTTTTAGAAAGGTATACTTTTCTCTTCATAAATGTCTCAAGTCTTATGGAACAGCCACAAGATGGGAATATTTTTGTCTCTCTCCAGTTTGCAATCTGATTTAATGAAGAATCACTAACAGAAATCTTACTGTTGTAAAGATAAGGCAAGAGCTGAATACTTAAAAGCTTTCTTTTCCCTTTATAAAGGGCAAAATATTATTTTTAAAATAGCATTTCATGACTGATTAGTCCTCAGTCTGGCCCAGAGGCCAGTTTTTTTGAATTGTCAAGTCAGACGTGACAGTGGCCTTGAATGGTTGTTTTGACGAGGGTTCTTATGTGTTGAGAAAGCACTATTGCATGGACTGTTCTCGGGCTCAGACCTTACATTTCCAGCATGACTGAGGATCAGTAATGATGTTTCCATTCTTCTAAAGGCAGTTAGTTGACGTCTAATATTTCTTGCTAATTAAAAACAAAACTATTTTCTAAAAAGCTATTATTTCTGCCTTTAAAGTACATACAACAGGAACAAAAGCAGCCTAAATTATTCCAAACCTTTCTGCTGATGAATCTAACCTGAGAAAATTCACCATATTCTATACATAACTGATAAATAATTTGATGTCCTATTGACAGCTCTAGCAGTTTATACAATTTTACATCTGTCAGCAGCTCCTTGCCAAATATTTTCTTGCTATTATCAGGTAACAAAATATATATATTTACAAACATATACATACAAGCTTATATATACATTGGGTAGGAATCTCTGAAATTTGGTCTAGGTAAATCAGTTTATCTGGTACGATTTTCTTCCATTTCCCTCAACAGGAAAATATTCTCAAGTTTACTGACCTATGTCCTCAAGGTGCTTTCTTCCTACCTGACATATAGCATAGTGGACACGAGGCTTGCTGTAAGTTGGAGGAAGGGTGGAATTGTAAATGAGTTTTGCTGAAGGAAAAGGTGGGACAGAAAAGGTACGTAATTCTGTAGCCTAATAGTTAAGATACTTAATTGAATATAGGGTGGCTGTATGTCAAATGACTTCAAATAAGTTTTCAGAAATGCTTATATGTTTTACGTTACATATTCCTTTGAGAAAAATGGAGATATCCCTAGATGAAGAAAACAGATTCAGGTCTTCTGTTTCACAGACAGGTATTCCAACCTAATCTAACCTAATCCCAGCGAAGTTACTGATGGCAATTTAACTGGTCATCCAAATCTTTGTTTACAGAACAATGTTTAGTTGTCATTACATCTATGTTGCCTCTCCGGGCCTGACCCTTTCTAATTCCTCTCAGGGAATCCATTTCATGTCTGAATCTTCTATCTTTGAAGTCTTTCCACTAAATTACATTCCATCTGTGAAGCCTATAAAGCCTTAATCATGCCTTCTAACAAATGTTATCACACTTACATAGTAAAAGATGCCCAGAGAGAAGGCTAGAACATTTGGGAACTTCAACCATCTGTGCATCTCCCACTTAGGCTTATTCAAGAGTCCTTCCCCCACCCCAGTTCCTTCTTCTCCAAAGTGTTGTATACCAAATACATTTCCTTTTGTAGAGATAGGGATCTTTGTTGTCCTCTGTTTGCAATAGGAATTACTATATGCCACACAATTGTATTAAAAGGACATTACTGGTGTAAAAAAGTGAAATGCTAATTTCAAAGTTAGAAAATTATTGAAAGGAATTTATAGGTGAAATCACTTGTACTTGTGCAGTCTGACATCATCTTTCATTAGAGTCATATTTTTTCCCCTCAAGGCCCCTACTTTCTTCATTGTACAGAAGTGACCTCTGAAGTGAAGTCAGGAAGGAAAACAGGGTTTCATAGTGTTAGAACAAGGTACTTTAAAGTTGTAGACTGACACTCACTTCCATCATAGAATTCCCCCGTGATATTAAGTCATAGAACAAAACATTTTGATTGTGATTTCACCTATTTCTGAGTTCTTACTTGAAATCCTGAGACTGTTTTGCAGAACAGTGAACATGCCCAGACACACTTTATGTCAGTGAAAGTTTCAGTGTGCACACGTAAAAGCTATGTAATTCTAAGCACTCCCCAAAATACGGACCTAAAAGGCTCAAATCTAATATCCTAAATCTGTGGATATTTTTTACCCGCATTTCTGTATTACCTTCCCATTTGTAATACTGGAATCTTAACAACCCCCAGTATAATACAGTTCTTCACAAATTAAATAACATTTTTTGATTTTTTTTGGCAATGTGGTGTTGTACATAGTAAAAAATTCCATTCAATAATTCTGTGTCCAGGATGTTATTTGAACAATGTGCAGTAAATAAGACCTTGAGACAAACACTGAACACAGAAAAAAAAAATATTAAATAGTTTCTTATTAAGTCCAACCTTACACGTTTGTTCTGTGTAAATAAATTAAAAAGTGTTGTAATTTATTAATGTATTTGTTTATTTATTTAATACATATTTGTTCATTTTTGTTTAATTTAATCATTTATTTATTTATTTGATTCCAAATTGAAATCCAGTGGAGAAAGGGTATGTGAACATGTAATTAGATTGCAGTCAACTATTACAATGGATGGTGCAGAGGCATCTGAATTAAGGGTCTGCTGACTATTATTCTCATATTTTCTAACTTCTGAGTGTTTGATCTGGCAATATGAATAGTGTTCTTGATAACAGTTTTTGGCTTTTTCTATTAATTTTTTTGCTATATCATTTCGCAGACAAAACCCAACCAAACAAACTGAAAACAGAACAAAAGTTTAGTGATGCTTACCATTATTTACAGAAAGCATGAATGGGATAATTTTATAGTAAATTTCACAGTTATCTTTTGACATCATTGACACTTAGGACAGTCAATAACCTTTCTTCATCCTTTTCTCTCTATTCAGATCTAACTTTCATCTCTCTGTGTTCAAACACGGCAGCTTCCTGCTCCACGTCATTACGTCTCAAAAGAGAGGTCACATAACACCAGAGGAGAGTAGTTTCTGGGCAAAGAGCTGAAATTGTCAAGAAGGTATTAGTCAACCACATGTTGGGCTACACTCAATGTGAGTGAAATCTTTGGGGAATTTATTTTATAAAAATGTAAAGTCCTTACCAATCTTACATAAAATTCAGGTTTTTAGTGGATTGCAACTTGAACAAACTTGAGTGGATGGATTTTAATATTCAGACAAAATACAAAAGCTAGCCTTTTGAAAGCTCAAGTTCATAGTGAAATGTATAAAAGAGCTGAAATTATTTAAATAAGATTGTCTATAAATTTCATCATGGGAAAAATAATCTAGATTCATTATCAGATATCATTGGATCAGTCTGACTTTTTAAAAAAAATTAACCATAGCTTCAGACCTGGAAAGAAGTTATGTGCTAAAGCTCAGTAAAGTAATAAGCAACTGAAAAAAGGGATATATTATTTGAAGTGTCATGAAGTCATAATAGCTGATGTTATCATTCTTACTTATAACTTTCAGAGTAGTAATAATACCAAGTTAAGTCAATAACTTCTTCCAGGAATGACACATTAGATGAAAAGTAGAAAACTTTTCTTCTCATTACTTTGCGTTCATGAACTTTTTGGAACTGTAGTAAATCAAATATATCCTCTTTAAATCACACTACAAGTCATGTAGTCTCCCTTGAGAAAAACAAAGTTTAGTACAAAAATGCCAAAATGTTTTTGAAAGAAAACCAAAAGTTAATAAATAAAAGCTTAATAACTTAGTTTAAAAGTAGATTCACCCAGCTGTGTTGATGCTTAGTTTTAAAATTAAGTTTGGAACTCCCTCAGCTTTCTAAAATCTTTTTTTTTCTCATTTCTCCCTTATAAAATTGTAATAGTATTTGTTCATAAAATTAAAAAAAAAACACTTTCCTATCTTCACTCCCCAATTATTCTATTTCTAATCCTCTCTTTCTAATTCATGTCTCTAAACTTCTCTAAGGTACTTGATAGAAGAATCTTCATGGAATGGTTTATTCTAATATATGGATTTTGCTTGCTCATCAGGGACTTCAAAGATATATATATATATATATATACTTTCTGTATATTCAGCCAGGTGACATCTGCTAACTGGTAGCATCTCTTTTCATTTGGGTTGACCTTTGACATTCTGGACAGCTCTGTTCTTGTAAAATGCCAAACCCATGCATGTTTTCAGTTTCTTTTCACCTGGTTTTCCTTCTGTCTATGCAGTATTCAACTCTTTGGAAGTGCTAAGTTCCTTTTGGACAGATAGAGCGTCTTTTGTCCTGGAACGATCTACCTACCTTTTCACTCTAGTTCTCCTTCTTTTAATACGAAGCATTCAGACGTGCACAATAATGAACTTGCAGATGAATGATGTAGACAACATGTAGGCAATACATAGACAAGACAGACACACAGACATGCAGTGGCAAAATAGCAGACTATGCAAATAGTATATCATCTTGTAGACTTGAATGAAGTGGCAGATATAAACCTTCAGATCTTATTCAGAAAATTGCTAAGAAAGCAATCACTTCACTTTTGCAGAACATGCTATAAATAAGTAAAAAAATAAATAAAATTGTATTTATTTACCTAGATATACTGAAATAAGTTATACGTTTTTTCAGCTTTCAACAAGGATCGTGATGATGAAATAAAGAAAACGATCAGTGAAAGTAAAGGTGTGGAAGAAGAATTATCACATCTGAAATTAAATTAGTTCAAAGACTACAAAATACACAAAGCAAAGAATCTTCATAACCTTCACTGCAGAATCCTGAAGGAATTAATATATACATCTGAAAGTCTAGAACAAGGATTCTTAGTAAGTATATCAGGATGATCATTTATGGAAAATAACAAATGGCCTGCCTATGTCTGAGAAGGGAAGCTGAAGCGGAGAACTAAATAGATCTCTCAATATGATTTTTAGATTGTTTTAGAATGCAAAGCTTCAGAGTAAGTTTTGAAGCAAAGAGTGAGTAACAGCACAGCAATACAAAGCAAACTTAATAAAATCTATCTAAAGGTTTCAAAGAGTATATGATACCATTTACCTGATATCTTTCCTTAATAATTTATCTTCTAAGCAAGGCAAGTGGAGAAGATCTCACCTATCTGCATTTCAAAGCAGTTTTGACACTATCTGATAGGAAATGTATTGGTTAAGATTGAGAAGACAAGGAATTGACTAATCAGGAGAGGACAACAGATTGTGTTTGCATCATTACATGGAAGCTGTTAAGGGGTTCTTCATGGGCTGTCTTGCAATAGACCTTTTTGATATTTAAATTAAAGACTAGATCACAAAAACTTGGAGCATGCTGCTGAAATTTGCTGGTAAAACAAGTCTGAGAATTATCGAAATCATAAAAACACACAGGAAGAATCAGATTACCTTGATGACATCTATAATAGAATGGGATTGAATTTAATACATTACACAAGATTTTCAGCTATAAACTCTGAGTTCATCAGCTGGAAATGACAGAGAAAAAGAAAGATCCAGCCAATCTACCAGAGAAGAACTATCAGCCACCAAAACATGATGTAGCTATGAAAAATGCTAATATGGAGTACTAGACAAGGTATTTCTGGGAAAGACAGGAATGTTTAATGCTATTACATCAGGTAGAATACATCTTCATGATGGAAATCATGAACAGTTCCTGTTCTCCATATTAAAGAAAGATTCACTGAAAGCTTCACTAAAAATGGAGTGGAGGGGAAAAGGAAGTCTGTCAGCATGATGTCAGGAATGCAGAACTTAATTCATGAGAGGAACTTGAAAAATCTTGTTATTATTTTGCAGACAGAACTAAGAGAGAGAAATGGTCTCTGTAAACATATGAATGGGTAAAAAGAGCCTGCAGAGGCTTATAGTGATGTGTTGAACTTCGAGATCAATATCAACATAAGAATTCCATATATATATATATAAATATATCTGTTTAAAAAATATGTTTTTATGCAACATGAGTGCTTGAACTAGTGGAGGATAGGACTTAGCACCCAAGGATCCACTGCCGGTTTATTCTGAATCATAAACGTGACCTCTGTGGTCAGGCAAAATAACATTTACACCACCAAGTGGTTGAAAGACATTTATTTTGATTAAAATGCACATCATTTTCTTCTTTGCTCATCTGCTTAAGATCTACATAAATGCTTTAAACATCATTCACTCAGTAGGTGCCTAATGCAAAGCGTATTTAGTCAAAGTACTTCCATTGACTTCTATATGCTTTGGATTAGGTTCTATATCCTTGCCCATCAACCAGCTGCTGCAGGTTTCCAGTTTTATCACAATATTAGACTGCTTTTCTCTTTTTCCGTGATCTTAAAAGGCAAAGAAAGAGGTATACTTTGGTTTGCCCTGTCTGTTCTTTAATGTGCTTAGATTGCAGTTATTTCCTGCTGAGCCCTGGATGAGGTTTAGTTTGTTGAAGAGCAACTTTTTAATCATCTCACAGAATGAATGAACTGGCAGATATGTCAGGCTTCTATCAGAAGATGAAAAATGTGGAAACTTATCAGTACCTCTCTTCCTCTAGATATACCATAGGTCATAAAACCCCACACTGTACAGTACTTATTACTCTTATAAAGGAAGCTAAAACTGTAATTATGCAAAAGATGATCATCAAGAAACTTTGCAAGTAGGCATAAAAGTATGGCTGCCTGTGCATGGCAAAAAGTGCAAAAGAGGCAGAAGGCAAACAAATGATTTCAAAGACAGGCTACGTAATCTTCCCCACAGGAAGGGTGGCTACAACCCCCTCACTGTTATTTTGGAGAATTAAGGTAGCAGTGCAAACTGGTTCAGGAGCAAAGCTGATCAGGGTTGTGCCAGCATACAGATCAGTGCCTAACAGCCTAAAATATATGTGGCTGCTGGGTGGACATGGCTTTATTTTTTTCCTGTGGTGCTTACAGGATCCTGGTTTAGGGCGGTATAAGCAGGGCCTTCCCTAGCCTTTAATTCTCATTTTGGCTCTTCACTATACCTGTGCAGTACAGGCATGGATATATATGTTTATGTTTCAGTCTAGTTCAGGGAACGTCCAAGGGACTTTGCCTCTTCACACATGCTTTCCCTTGCTCACCATTAAGAGTAGATGGTAGCAGGTGAATAGCCCTTACTTTTCTTCAGTGAATAGTCATGCCTCTGTTAGGGTCAAACAAAGGATTAAGGAAAAAATGGTATGCTTCTGCACTGTACAGCTAAATAAAGGTTATAACAATATGACCTCTAAGGGTTCTAATGTTTCACTTTTCATATGGAAAGAAATGGCAAGTCTAACATTATGAAATACCTAGTAGAGCAGTTTTAAACATTGCAGAGCAAGGCCACATAGACTGTCCAATAAGCAATCAACAGGTTGGTCCTGTTCTAAATTACTTTCCTTGCCACCATATTTACTTCCCTAATTTATAATAACTGTGTATTTATATGACCCTTATTTCTGCTGGAGAGCAATGATTATTTTTGATGAAGTAGACAGAAACATTAAAGCTCCCACATAAGTAGTGAGTATACGTGTAGACTTAAAAATTACATTTTAGGTATTGCCAATAACATATATTGGCATTAACTTACAGAAGGGAATAGAGCGCCACAGAATTCAATTATCCACAATGGCATTTGAATTTTAATATCAAAGGTTCTTCCTCTGAACTCTGCAGAGTTGCTATCTTGCTTGGATATTTTCTCTTCTACTCAACAGGCAGCTGACACAGTAGATTCATGAAGACATGCCAGGTCTTTTATACTATCCTGAATTATATTAATAATAAATTAAAGCTGCACAGGATGCACTAGGAATATCAGAAAAAAGATTTTATGATCTGGTGATTCTCATTTAAAAATGAAAGAAAACTTTAACTCACAGCAAAGATATTTGCAGCATCCTAAAAATAAATAAATAAATTAATTAAATAAATAAATAAATAAAAACCCAAACCACCAAAAAAACCCAACAAACAAAAGAGCATAGAACTGATAAAGAATATTAGGTTGCAAAGTCTTCAAGAGTGTGTAGAGGCAAAATGATTTTACAAAGTCTATGTATTCAGTTCTGTACATAAGGGACAGCTGACAGAAATAAGTGGGAGCAAGAGCTTGAGAATACCTGTATTTCAATATAACAGTTTAGTATGTTTTACTGCTATCCATCAAATTTCATGATACAAGACTTTCCTTTGTATATGTAGTTCTCGGGAACACAAACTTGTTTTAAACTCTCTTCAGAATGAGCTGCTTTGACTTTTCAGCAGTCCATCAAATAAAGATGAAATGATTGCCACTTATTCAAAGCCAAATATTGAGGTGAATTAGAATATATTAAAAAAAACCCCAAAACTATGGAAGTGCAAAACTGGTCTGATGAACTTAATCAGGAAAGACCCATTTGTTAGTGCCTTGTTGGGTGACTGAGAAGGTCATTGCACTTCCTTTTATCTCATAGGGATAATTCATAAAGCGCTTTGAGACCTTTGGTATCTATTGATATCAACCTTGGAAACATTATATAAAAAAAAATCCTACATTATTTCCAACTGTGATATTCTTTGTTAGTGAATCATATGCATATCAGCTGTACCCATTTAATATTTTCAGTGATAATGAACACATTTTTCTTTCTTTGTCAGTGCTACCTGGTTCTCATACATTTCATTTAAATTAAATCCAGCTTTAATTATCTCCCCTGAATGTCTCATTGTATCTCTTTATGCAGAATATATACTAATGATTCATAATTTGCCTCTATTTTTGATAGGAATTCATCCAAACTCACCTTAAATGCTTTCTTTTTTTTTTTCTATAGTTTACTTTTCATTTAGAGAAATTGAACAATAGTTTAATTAAAAAAATAAATCTATAAAATAATGGGGCTGGGTGCAGCACTCATTATATCCCTGCAAATCCAGGGAAGCCAGTAGTTGCATATGAAGCATAAATCTAACCAAAATCTGCCTTCCCTCGTGAAAATTCATATGCTTTTTTAAGACCGTTCATTAATTTTTTTCCTTCTGATTTTAAGCATAGTCTGTCTGTCATTTCTGCATGATTTTGAAAGGTTAGATTTTTTGTCAACATCTGGGGGAAAAAAAACCCACTCTGTCTGTAAAAGACCTTTCATAACAGATTCTATAGAATAATGTCATTTAAAAAAAAAACCCTGAAACTTAATCATTGTTATTTGTAAGGAATGTATATACACTGCAAAAATCCTAGTAAACAGAATCACAACCACTTTTGCTAAATGTTACTTTTCATCATTCTTTATAAACGTGAGGACTCAGAAATGCTGATGGAATCATGCCTACGCAAGAACCTTTTCTTTTGACCAGACCTCAAATATTACTTTAAGAACGAGCGTTTACAATCTCACGTGAGATTTAACCACTGTCACCCAACACAGATTATTTTTGCTCTATCAGTAGTTTTCGTGGTGTATTATCCAGTTCAAAATTCTCACAGAGAGGATTTAAACAAAGTAACTGGTTCCATGCTTAGCTAGAATTCAGTTAAATAAGCACAGACGCAGTTGTTAGCTGCTTACAAGTAAATCTGCGGCTTCCTTATTTAAACTCTTAAGCGTTAACGTCCGTCAGAAAGGCTGCTGGGGCAATGAATAATTTAATCACTCCTGCCTGTTACACGCTGCTAGCCAGCGAGCACATTTGCAAAGCTGGGGAAGACGCCGGCCGAGCGCCAGCCCCGCCTGGAAGCCCGCCGGCCGCCGCGGCCCTTCGCTGCAGCGGGCCCAGGGAGCTCGGAAGCGGCCGGCGGGAGCCTGCGCTGGGGAAGGGCGGTGAAGAGCTCGCCGCACGATTGCACCGGATCAGCACAACACTTCAGAAAGAGGAAAGGTCAAGGCGGCCTCGGTGCTGTTGTGGTGTCGTTTCAGCTGTTTGTCCCTTGGTGGAGTTCTTGAGTTAGTTTCTCCCTCCCGTCAAATGGCTTTAACCGCTTTATGTGGGGGTTTTGTCCTTGTTTTTACCCTGCTTTCGAATTTGCTGTCATGTTTACTGTATTTAAGCTTGTCCTCCTATTATTATGAATATGTTACTTTCGAGCCCACCTGATTTATTTTTTTTTCCCTTCGGGGTCTGCTTCAGTTGTGTGTGCGCGAATGCTAATACGTGCTACGTATTTGTTAATGTATGGAGCGGTATAGATCTGTCAATAACCTGTCTCTAACCCGAGACGGATTCCCACTGCAGATCCCAGAAGTAATTTTCCAGGGAGCGCCACCGACATTCCTAAACTGCCAGAACGGAACCGTCGTGGGCTGGAAGCGCCAGCTGCGGGCGCGAGTCGGGACTCCGGCGGCAGACAGCGGGCTCCGCCAAGAAATGCAGATAAACTGGCCATTAATTGCATCTGCAGATTTTAGCCATGACCCCCGTCTTGCCAATCAACAGCTCCGACAGCGACAACAAAGCGCCGCTGCAGAGCATCGGAAAGGGAGCTTGGGGGGGGGGGGGGGGCAGAGGAGCTGGGGAAGCTCCCAGGCTGCTTTAGGATTTCCCCACGTACGGCAGGCAGCGAATGTCAGCAAGACGGATTCCTTCCCACACGCAAGATGCCACTTCGGTGGCCTTATCAGATGTTCCCTTTAAGGACACAAACTCTTATTTCCCCTCTGTATATCTCTCCGGCATCTCGGGCTATTTTATTTATTACAGCCGATTACATTTGTGATCCCGCTTCCCTCTTGATCTCTCACCAGATCAGGAGGACAAAAGCCGTGTCGTGTCTGAGCGCGTGTGTGCATCGAGGGAGA
>JANXJC010000055.1:25709607-25724694 GCA_027564655.1 Leptodon cayanensis | reverse complement strand
CCCCCCCCCCCCCGAGTCAAGCTCCGAAGCGAAAGCGTCTGTTTTGTTTATTTTATAAGACACCTATGTAGCCTGAACAGAGGTCACTTTTCTTTGGGGGATAGTAAAATGAGATGCTTAACTCCTGGCGACTTCCATTACATCTTTCCATGTAAGATAATACTCCGAATGTTTCCTCAGCTACAGTGCATGTTACACAAGAATCTAGGGATAAATGAATACTGAGTCATGTAAACACAGAGCCAAGCCTGGAACAGGGAAATTCTGACTAGTTTGACAAAACCGCTTTCTTTTCGACTTATTAACATGCAAATATGGTACACTATGACTTTTTTTTTGTACTTTGAAACGTCTGCTAGTCTACTACAATTGAAGTTTTACAATGTGTTGCCAGTTTTTGCATTCTGCTCAGAAATACTTAAAATACTGTAAAAGAAAATAGATTGTATGAGCCACTCAGTCTTTCCAGATCACCAAAAAAAGTGTGATTGATGAACTATCTGCCAGTATTTTTGTGTATGTTGTTTTATAAGTGATACGGATTTATAGAACGCTTGACACAGTTGTTTCTGGGTGATACATTTCATTAACTCTCTCCTGGAGAGTACATTACAATTTCAGTTTGAAAATAGTCTGTATAAAATACAAAGTGCTAAGAAAGTTCCTAAGCTTCCATCTACTAAGGCTTATTAAGCACATAGTAGATTATGCCATTTTAGTGAACACTGGAATAACAAAGTAGCAGTGGAACATACACTAATCAGATACTACTTCTTTCTTGCTGCTGCAATTCATCTAAACATATGAATTATAAACTGTCAAAGTGTAAGTTATTTTCAGTGTAAAGAATGACTTGCATGCTAAGTGTAGGAACGGTGAAGGATTACACCACACAAATTACTACTTTGCTTGATAAAAAACCCCCAAACTTAATTAAGATTGTATTACAGAAATATGTTTTGAATTACTTAACATTTTTCAAGGATATATTTTGATATACAATACATTAGAAGACTTCTTAGTAGAAGAAAATGGCTTTATTACACTTTTACTTGCAGCAACCAAACTGAAAGAATTACTTGCTGAATTGCTCCGTTATTTATCTAGTTTGTTACAAAACCAGTTTCTCAGTGCTGATAGTCTTCCTGTGCTAAATATTTAGTTTGTTATGAAGGTTAGTTTACCTGAGTAGTTCATAGTCAATATTCTAATGCCTTGTCTTTTTAAATATGCAGAAAATATTTGCACACTTGTAAAGCATGCACGTAAGTTAAGGAAAGTGCCCAAGAAAACAGCAAGGGTAGCGCTAAAAAACAGACTCTACAGGAGAGACTATCAGGCACAAAACTTCTGTTACCGCTTTCCTGTGGGTACTTGCCAAGTTGTTGCCGAGTGACATTTGTATAGTTTTGTTCACGCTTTTGCATAGTAGTGGGGACATTGAGACTTATTTGCATAAACAATGTGCAGACTTTTCACATCTCGGACATTGACAGTGGAGCATTTCTCAGTTTATCAGGCAAAACACATGAGGATTTTGAACACCCAAACCACGTGGAGCCCTTGCTCAGCACATTGTTTAGAGAGAAATGCGAAGCAGTTGAGATGCAGGGTTCTGATATGGCGGGCATCAGGTTGTTACATAGTTCAGCGGCACATGTGAAATAGAACCAGTGGCATATTAACGTGACCACTATAGGGAGACTAGTTGAAATCTCTAAGGCTGCCTTTATTTACTCATCGGCAATTCCCTTTGTTCTAAGGAGACATTAAAAGGTGTATAAAGTTTTAGAACAAATAAGCGGACACAGCAGAACGTACCTGCTCTAAGTTACTGGAGATGAGAGCAATACTAATTTCCCATTAGTGTAATTAGAATTGGTAATTGATACTTTCGTATATCTACAATATAGCAGTCAGGAAATAAAGTCTCTACTTAGGTGACCGACTGGTGTACCCTAGTGAATGCAAGTTGTTTTCATTCTGATTATTTGATACTTCCTTTTAAAGGTAATGCATTGAATTTCTTATGTGAGTTCCCAAATACATCTTGTTTGACACAGCACTGTATAGGAGAACTTCAGCAGAGAAAACTATACGCTGTTTGTAACTCTCCTCCTTCTTGACATCAGGTGGTTTAAATCACATAGTACTCCATAGGTCTTAATCACTTGCCGAAAGTTAAAGCTATACAGAAGTGTTTTGCTGAATGGGGATGAGTTTAAGCAAGTGTTTTTCTGGATCACGGATTTAAAATCAGAACCCTCCAGGTGCTGCGCGTTGCCTGTGAGGAACCTGAATACTACTAACTTCCAGCAAAGACAGCCAAAGATAAGGAAAGCTCAGTGCCTAAGAGGAATGATTTAGCAGCTTGGAGGGTTGATCCTTAATCATAATTCTAATCAGAGATTTTAATTGTAAATAATTGTTTATTTTCTCATGTTAGTTACAGATATATCTTTATAATATATGCTGGTTTTTCCACTTTGTTTCACAGTGCAAAATAGTGGCATATGAGCAGGTTTACTTCACTGAAACTTTTAATCACAAATATGAGATTAGCATGTTAACAACCACTGTTTGAAGAACAGGCCTTTTAAACCCTGTTTATATGCTTACATTTCTGGGCCATCATGCTGTCTTGGTTTCTTCTTTACTTGTTTTGCTCAACAAACAATGATTATTGTCTACTTAAAACACTGCAGTTGTGGTGGTGTTGGTTTTGGGTTTTTTGGGGGTTTGTTTTTTTTTTAAAGATACTGGTCACCACTGGTAGGATTAAGCAGAACCAGTACAGGAATTTCTGAGCAGTGTTATTTTTTCGCTTGGGGTGTTTGCTTCCTGGCCAATTCTGTAATCCTTTATGAATGATCCCTATGCCTTTCCTCATTAGAAATGTAGTGTTTAGTGAAGAAAAATGTTTATCATACCAGCGTGTCCTGACACACTAGTCAAAACTAGATGCATTTCCTGTAAAGTCTTATTTCCATGAAAGTGAAATATATAGAAATTAATTTCTGAGAAAATTCTTTGTACGGTAGCCAGTTAATTTGTTTCATAACATTTCAAACATTAATCAGTCTGTTGCAATGTAGAAGCATTTTGACTAGTTGGTTATCATGTATGTGAATTGTATCTATAAACTAAATGGGTCAATTTCCTCATAAATATGCACATATAACCAGCAGACTTAATAGGACCCAAAATTCATCCATCAAGGGAGCAATCAGTTTAACCATGCAGGAAAGCATAATCTTTTTTCTTGCTTATGTGCAGTCACACACATACATACAGGGGCTTATCTCAAAGACTGCTTTTTATAATCACAAAGCAACTCTCAAGAATAAAGTTTTTCACAACTAAGCAAATGTCCTACAGTATAATAATCGTAAAAATAACAATGTTATGGTAGCACTAAGTGCAACGTAGAGAAAAAAAGGGAACATTGTCATTAAGTATAAACATTTACTTTGGCGACTTCTTTCATACGTTAATACTGTTTGGTGCAAAGTGTACAGAAGTATATTTCAAATTTTCTGATCTCAATTTGCATTATATTAAATACTTTACAATTAGTTTTTAAAAGTGACCCACATTTGACCTTCAGTAACAAATTATCATGAAAGAGGGCCTAATTAAACATGAAATAGATGGATTGTTGATGCTTAATTATCTTTACTTAACACAAAGTGTTCCACTGATAAGTGCAGTCTTTATTTTTTTCCTCTTCAGTAAAATCATCTTGTACAGTGTGCAAATGACTAAGTTACCACTGAATCATTCTGCGCTCCCAGGAGATGTGCAGAGCCAAAAGGGACAGGATCTGAGTAAAGGAGGATTCATGCTCTGAATAAGTAAAGAACTGTACTATTATAGGCAAGGGGTAGCAAGAAACATCTTTAAAAGGATAGAGTCTGATTTATCAAGTCAGACAGCTCGCTGGCATTGTACATACCGATATGAACCTGGGTTATAACCATGGTTAGCGGTTTGACTTTTGCTGTGTCAGTCTTTGTACTGTAGTGGTGTATTTCTGAGTGTGTTTCTTATTTCTTTCTCTCTCTCTTTTTTTTTTTTTTTTTGATGTTCAGTTGCCTCGTTTTCTAGTATTTGGGATACAGAGTATTTGGGATTTCAGAGAAATACCTGTCCTGCAGCTTCAGGCACATTTTCCTTTAAGGATTTTCTTTCAAGAGTTTTAGAAGGCTTAGGTAGTTAGTGATCTGCTGGGCTACTTTGAGATGTAAAACTTATCAAATTGGTTTTGCATTAAAATACAAAAGAAAATCAACAGACTTTCGAAGTAGTTAACATTGTGCTTATGAGTCAATTAACCAGATCCTTTGCAAGCGCTGTGAACTCCTCCTTATGTTTGCTGAACGTTTTAGTATTTAATTACTAACCTTAGCAGGACACATCATTTTCATTTTCCTTCACTATATATACAGGAAATATTGATACAGACATATGAGCAATTCGATACCGTATTTAGCAGGCTGGTTTTCTAAGTTTTCTAAGCAAGTCTGCTTCCAACAGATATCTAGAAACTGTTAAAGCTGCAAAACAATTTCCTTTTTTCAGTCTTATGCTGCATGTAATAGGTTCCATGTAATTTATATTCTACATTTCTCCTTTTTAAAAATATTTATTACTTTTTTTAGGTGTTTTTACCTTACTGTATGCTCAGGCAATGCTATTTCTGTATTTTTCTCCCCCGATTTTTATTTCCTAGAAGAGTAGATTTGTTGTCTGTTTGTTATCAGATTTTGGACTTTGCTAGAGTATACGATTTATTCATTTTAATCAATAATTAAACCAAACAAACAAATAGACCAACGGTTACTATCCAGAATCAAAAGAAAGTTTTAAATTATTATTATTATTATTATTATTTAGATAAATTTGCATTATTTTGATTTTTGAATCAAGATTGTAAAAGAAAACCCCGACATTCATATGGGTGTATGTCAAGTTTATTGACTGTGCAGTTTAATTAAAAGTGTGTTGCTAATGCGGACTGTGCCATTCAAGTTATTCTAGCAGTGTACGCTGCATGGCCCAGTAGCAGTATGAGAACATTTAAAATACGCTTATTAAAAATATTTTAAATTATTTTCTTTCAGTTGATCTCACAATACCCTGTCCTTTCAAGCCTTGCTAGCTTCCTATCCTACAAAATGCATGTTGCTAGGTAAATAGTAAAAAATGAAATTCTCCTATATCTGGTATCCTTTCATGTTTTTTCTTATTTGTACTAAGTTGCAAAGTTTGAAATTTTTAAACCTTAATGTATGTAAAACCAATTTGTGAATCTAAGGTCCGAGTCAAACAGCAGACAAGATAAAATTACAGGGTCCATTTGAGTTTTGACTTCTATTAAAAAAATGTCTAGAAGAGAGGGGAGAGAACATACACGTACTATGAAAAAGCTAGGTCTGACTTACTATCTTCCATATACTTTAGGCAACAGAGGTCACTTTTATTTTGCTGTTGTGCAGGTCCCAAGGTCACTTTTATTTTGCTGTTGTGTATGACGAAATATCACACTAATGCTAGAGTAACCAAGGTTAGTTGGGGCATCTAAAATGTGATTTACAGCAGAAGACAAAGGAGGATTTAAAACTTCTTCATTTCTTATTTTAGTGCAATTTCCTCTATAAATATTTAACTGAAAGCAGGTCATGAACAGATGTCAAAATCTTAAAATGTGGTTATACTGAAGTAACAGTTAGTCAAGTTCCTGAATTATGTCAGTGACACACATTGGAGTTGTCCAGCTGTGTGGAACTGTGCTTAACATGAGTCATTTGCTCACTCTTATGTGTTCGTTTTCACTGACAACAGTTGTAAAATTACAATTAAGAGCAACTTTTGGCTGTACTCAAAAGAGGGCATAAGTTTGATATATAACATAGGTGAGTAGTGTGGAGGACTGTGTGTGCGTGTGTGTGTAAGGAGAAGATGGGAAAACTTAAAAGTTTTGGGTTTTAGAAGTTTGAACAGAAATAATATTCTGGCCACATTTAAAACTGAAAGGTATGTAAAAGTCATGTGCTTTCTTTTTATTGTTTATAACAATCAAACAATCCTCTCATTTAGGTAACATAGCTGTTTTGCAGTCATTAGCTTGTAAAATGCTGCAGCGTAACCCCAAAAGCATAGCTTAATTTTACTCAGAGTGGATCACAAACGACACAATTATTAGAAGCTGAAGAAAAGCATTATGTTTGTCTTTCAAAACTTAATTTACCTTATTAACTGCTGACAAGAGAGAGTATATTTTTAAAAGGCAAACGTTGTCCTGTCAGATGAGATTTTGTTACAGATTTTATGTTCTGAATCAAACAACCTAATGGCTGAGTTTGTAATCCTTGGATGAAAGAAATGTGTTGTTGCAAGTAGCATTCTTGGAGTATTAGGAAGCAATCAAAATAATATTTATCAAAGTATTTGATATAGGGTCTTTTATTATCTACAGATAAAGTCAAATTATAGATTATGTAAAGTCGATTTTTTTAAGACTAGGTACAGAAGGTAGGTACTACCTGACATGCTGAAAATCACCCATAGAATATGTGGTAGAACAAGAATACAGAAATACTGATTCCATCTGCCAAAAATTCAGAGAGAATTGTATCTTGCAGCCTTGTCTGAATCAATTTCTTTATGGTACCACATTGTAAGTAACAAAATATTTGTCACCTGACAGGATAAAAATTCCTCCATTACATGGTCACATGATGGTTATGGAGAATCCTCCATAAACTCCCTGAAAACTAGTTTCTTGACTGGGGTTATGGCCAGGAAATGTGTGCCTTTTGTGTTATGTGCCAGATGTTTTCTCTGTGGTAGCACTTCTCGGAGAGAAGCAGGAGGGGCTGCCATAATTTATTCTGAGTATCCATGTATAGATGTCAAGGAGTTTTCAGCCCTGGGAAAACTGTAAAATATGAGAAGCAGCACCTACTTCCTTTGGATACCAAATCCATGTGACGCAGGCTCGCTTTAACGCATTCTCAGAGGCTTCTCCTTCAGGAAAATATCCTTTATCGGGACAATACTTTTACAGGGATACAACTTGATGTAGAATTGTGTTTCCGAGTTCAGTGTTATGCTGAAAAATGAACTCAAGGAAATTATGGAGAGTGTCATGGTGTTCTGGGTGTGATTCAACTATATAAACATATGCATCCTAGTGTTACTTTAGATACCCCAATGTTTCCGAGATATCTGCACAGAGCTGCGTAGACAGGGTGCATGATGCAAGAAGTGGGTGTCTTTTGGGACACTCTTCTGTAGCTGCAGCTCAAGGCCAAACAAAAAAGCAATCACTAAATCCTTTGGTGTACTTAAAGAAACAATAATTAAAATAAAATTAAACATTCTCTGAATGTAGTGCATTTTGGCAAGGTTGAAAATAATTTTTCTAGTAAGAACTTAGGCACAATTTTCAAATGTGTGTGCCATACACATGCCTATTGATAGAACGCACATATGCAGATATATGTTCACATATACATTGATGTTAGGTTAAGAAGTTATTGTTGATTTGACACAAACTGTTTCTGTTTTCACAGAAACAATACTGACAGCAGTTAGCTTAACTGAATTTCCATTTATCTTCAGACCTCTCAGGCTGATGTCTATTTCATGTTAGGTGAACCTACAGGTAGTTCCACAAAAGTCAATCAAATTTAACTAATATCAATTGCTGTAAGTTAAATCAGGTGATATAGTATTCAGAGACTGCTTTATATTAAAAAAAAAAATAGATGCAGAAGACCAGTTTGGATGTTATGCATCAAATCTCCCGCATTTAACTTATCAGCATGTATATATGTATAATTTGCAAAATAACAGAGTAGGTTTTCATCATTTATGACATCCAAATGTAAAATTATCTTTGTAACAGGCTCTGGGAATGACGTGGCTTTAAGGACATTTCAAAAAGTATGATTTTAGTATTAAACACATTCTTACTCAAAGTAATATTACAGCAAGAGTATATATGGCAAGCCACCTTTGTTCAGTCACCTGATAGGTCACGGTGTTTTTTGTGGAGTTGTGTGTTACCTCTTGTAGGTGTACTTATGAAAAAGACTTGGCCTGAAAATTCATATCCACTTTATAATGCAAAACTTCTTCTCTCACATGAAATCTGCCCATTTGCTTAGGCAAATCTGTGTAGTTTATTTGGGAGTCCTTTTTTAAACACTATATTTGACAAGAGAAAATACTTCAGTAGTTTGCAAGCTTTCTAAAGATGAAGGACAAGAATGGAAATATAGATAATAAAACAACAGCAAATTAAAGTATTAGTTACTTCACCTGGCCTCAACATTATCACAGGGATATTTTAAGTCCCTGTTTTACCACCTTTACTGTTAACAACTTTTATGTCTGCTGGTTTCAACATACATTTGGTCTCATTCTCTATCATGTCACTCCTGTTCTAAGTGAAGTTACATTGTCATAAAATTTGAGTAATGAAATGGTGAATGAGTTTCCTTATCTCCATCCATGTGTTCTAAATTGGTTACAATGACATAACATGTGCCTTGCGTGATAGTGAGAGAGGATATCCATCATTCTGTTGAATCAGAAAAATGCTATTTTCAATGAGCATGTAATTATGTTCCAGTTGCAGCACAAGTTTACAGTAGGACAATAATTGATTTCTTTGAGAGAGAAGTGTTTGTTTCGTTTTCAAGTAATGTTGTGAGTTCCTTTACAGAAGGAATAATTGCACTGGAAACTAGAAATCTCTACTTAAGACAGGTCACTACTTGCTCAGCCACTGAACCTCAGCCCAGATCTTGGGGAAGATCTGTCATGTAGATTTAGAAAATTCACTCAGGAGGCTCCTCTGACTGTATACTGATGGTTTTATTCTGCTTCCTACAACTTAAGGGCCTGAATCTATCACTTTATTTTAATGGAATTTTTCTGAATACGAATAACATTCAGCTATTTCTAGAGTAGGTGTTAATTCATATGAGTAAAAGTGACAGCAATGGGTGTGAAACACAGCAGTACCCATTTTCGTGGTGGCTTTCAACTATGAGTGTTTTTCCTAGAAATTAGAACACTGGGTCTGGGTCATGTATTTTACCCAATTTATTACTATATACTTATAAAATAAAATAGAATAACATATCTGAAATATCTAACCAGAGTGCAGATGGGAGTAGTACTTTATAGGAATGACAAAGAACTACCACTGAGGTGCAGCAGGTGTTTCACCAGGATGTGGGTTTATGTAATGGGTGGGTTCATTCGGTGGGTTCAGACTTGATGCTGGCAGCTCCCTTGAGCAGATAAGAAACCAGTATAGGTTGGTGCAGCACAGTAACTCATCCTGCTTAAATTCTCCAACTCCATATGTGGAATTGTATGCTATTAAAAAAATTGCTGCTTGGGGTGTTTTTAATGTGCTTTTTTACACAAATTTAAAAAAAAAAAACCACAAGAAAGATTTAGTTTAAGTGAAGGAAACTTGCGTAACTGCAAAACAGCACTGTCTTTGCCATTCTGCATTTTGCAGAGATCGCTGGACACGTACATAATTTGTTCTATCTGTTTTGTGCAACATGGGTTCTTTAAATATTTATTTATGAAATGTTGCTAGTATTCTGGACCTTTTTGGTTGTTCTTTAGTGCAGAAGAGAAGATAAGCAACAGTGTGAAATTCCTCTGTGCAGAATAAATTAAGAAGATTTTTGTTTCCATTATATTGCAAAATATTTTATCACTTATGTGACATTCAAGGAGACTGAAGGCTGTTATATTCAACTGGCCCTTTAGACACTGCTGAATGAATTGAAAATTCATCTTCGAGTTTCTAATACTGAATATTAGTGCACCTTGAATGCTAAATTTACGTATTTTTTCTTTACTGGTTCTTAATTAAATATATAAAGTGACTGAACTCTTCAAATTATACCGTAACCTTCCTGGAGAATTAATGTTACAGAAATATGAAAGGACTGGCTAAAGCGTCACTCTATCAAATGTTTCTAAAAGGCTTTATGTATTTATAAGACTTCATGATCTACTATTGATGCAAATTACTAAGGATAAAAGAAAATCCATCTGTTACCAAAGAAAAAAAAAAATTAAATAAGTCCAAGGATTTGAAAGACTTAGCATTAAGGACTAAGAATTCATACTTTGTGATGGGTTTATAGTAATTGACAGTAGAAAAGACTTCTTTTTAGCATTCACAATGTGGCGTGGTTTTTTTTTTTTAATGGAAAGAAAATGACTTTGCCATAAAAGCTTCTCATGTAACATATCCTGTTTCGTTTCCCAATTTTGTATTCTTGACTGAAATGTCTCAATTAAAATATGACCCACCCCATTTCATGTCATGTTGGGCATTACTAGTTTTGTTATTATTACCCTTACATTTAATCAAATTGTCTGAAGCTAAATAAATAGTATTTCATCAAGAGCCGTTGGTTTTCAATCAGTTAGGAAACAGATTACCGGCATGGGAACAGATCTAAGGCTAGTGTCTCCGATCTGCAACTAATTGGGCACTGATAATAGTACTGCCCACAGGCAAATCTTACTCGCTGTCCTGATCTATGATAGATTTTCCTGTACGTTAATATTAAATCAGATCGAGTCGTTTTGTAATACCGTTACAGTTGCTATCTTTAACCTTTCCTTTTCAATTTGAAATACATACTGTTTGGAGATACTATCTCCGTGTTTCATTTCTGAAAAGGAACGAAGACAAGTCTCAAGGAAAACATAATAGCCATGCTTTTTTCTTTAGCTTCTCCTCTTAAAATGGTCGCTTCTTTAGGAGATAAAGTACTGTTGATACTTAATAAGTATTCACCTGTAAAATCACATATTCTACTGCTTGTCTGACAAATTGCAGCAGGAAGTAGTGCTTCACTCTAGCTCGGTGGTGTGTGGGCTAGGTGTTGTAAGGGCGGGTGCCAGAGTACTCTCTGGATCAGTTGCAGACCACATACTAACCGAATAACATATATGCAGATTACTGCATTAAGACATTATAAGCATTCACATTTTTCCAGTGTGAAGACGATGAGAGCGACTACTGGAGTACATAGGAGCCCCTGTAGTGTACCAAGACTCCATCATTTCAGGCTCTTCACAAATGCCGAACATGCTGTAAGAGCTGCTTTTAAACAAGGGATACATAGAGGGTAGACTAACACATACTCTAGTCAGCACATTATAGTGCTCTGAAAGAAAGCTATCTTCTGCTCGGTCTACATTGTTCTTGTGAAATGATTCCAACAGTTTAAAATCGTTTTTTCACCTTGCTAGTTATGCAAACAGCACTTCACTTTTTCACTAAAGCAAGTGGGAATTGTTCACTGTCACAAATAATAAATAACAAGAGTACCCGATCTGCACAGCATGGAAGTGATAAAAACACATGCTTATGAGTGCTTGAGATTTCACAGCTATTAATTTTGAACTTTTTGATTGCAGTTCTGTTTTACAAGAGTGGATGCTGTTAGGGCAGCAGTACACTGTGACAGTGAAAGATTATGACAACATGCATTTATCATTATGAGCTTGATAAATTCAGTGTAAGAGATAGTCAGAAAATGCCCCTAAACCTGAAGCCATAAAATGCATCTTGCCTTTACTGAAAATTAAACATGTTTTTTTTTTTATTACTGCTAATAATCTTTAGTACTAATTTAATACTAATGTTAAAATGTTTGAGAAGGTTTCTTTGTGCATAATGAATCGTACAGCTCTTCTCAATGTTAGTGAATTCCTTAACATGTACATTGAGGGACGCTAGGAGTTTACGTGCAGAATGTTATTGCATATACAACATGTATTCACATACAGAAAGGTCCTTTACAAAAGGTCAACAAATACTATAGCTAGTTTGGGATTAAAAAAAGTCAGAAGGTCTCTTCAGGTTTTGCAGAATGTTTGTAAAATTTTTTAAAGGTACCTTAGCATTTAAAGTCTAAATTACAAGTTTTGCCTAAAAGTATACTCCCCAGCTACTTCTACGTAAATCAAAATGTGGTAGATCATGTCTTCCATTTTGAGATTGCAGTATTCACAGTGTGGTGGGAGTGTTTCAAATCAGAAACGGCATTTTTAGTTTATGGGTAGAAACAGGGATTTCAGTAATAATTAGGCATCATTCTGAAGCTGTGTAATGTAAGACAGCAGAACACAAAGAATCTGAATGCTGAATCTATAGTATTTCTTTTCAAATTTCACAGCCATAACAGAGAAAAGAAATCCTATTGTATGCAGTAGAAAAAGTCCTGAATAAGGGAAGTGATTGAATAAGAACATGTCTAGAAATGTTAGTACTTCGTTATTTTTATCTTTAGCATTCTAGGCAATCCATCTCCAGCCTTTCTAAAATCCTCACTGAGCTGGTAATTTTTTTCACATTTTCAGAACATCATCAAAGCCATGCTAATCTGGACCATGTCTCTGAGTTCTGGAATCTCCGAAGAAAACATTTTACTGTCTTTTCTATTTTTTACATACTAGAGATTCAGCTCAAACTTTTTAAAAACATATAGAGAGGACAGTTTGTTTATTTACAAGGCAGGCGTTATAGGTTGCAATCAACAGTTTATAGCTTATCACAAGATTAATAAGAAAGAATTGCAGATCCAAGAGGCATACGCTGCCAGTGAATGTCTAGCTCAATAATTAGGCAATCTGACTATTCACTGCAGTAAGTTTCTGATAGGTTGTAATGTGTATCCCCTCTTTAAGGCATTGTAAACTCGTAATCTGGAGGAAAAGGAGCAATCTCATGAAAAAAGGAAATTCAGCTGGTAGGAAGGACATCTTTCTGCCTACCACTTTTTTTTTCTGTAGTGGAAAACTGCAGGTATTTGTTTTGTCTCCCAAAGGAAAGGCCGAGCATTTAAGCGATACTTTTCTCATAGAAAAGGAGAACAGTTAGAGTTCTTTCTTTTTCTTTTTAATTTCTTTGTTTGTTTCTTCACCCTCTAGAATTTTCTTTGGAAGTCAGAAAGAAGGGCTATTTTTTAATCATTCTAGCACTCTAGTTTCTGGCAAAGTCTTTTATTAAATAATTGAAAAAATATTTTGAGATAATTTCATCAAGTAAAACTGATGCTCTCTAACTTTGTCTTCCTCTTCATCAAAAGCAGTGCACTTCTAAGACACTAGGGGATATGGATAGGAAAGCTGCATCTTTCTATGCTTTTAGGACTGCCTACTTTTTTTGTATGCTTATATTTGGAATGATTTTGGAGGGACTCTTACATGAAGCATAGACTAGCTAACTATTACGAAGAAATAAAGGAATAAAACAAAGAGAACCAGTGATGGAAACAATTGCTTCCAAATTTTTTTCTCCCAGTTTGTCTTTTATTTAAACATAAATAAAATGTTTATGGAATAAATTAATGATGAAATAAATTAATCTAGTGAACCTTACAATAATCACTTATATGTTGGCTTTAAGAAGAGCTGTTTTGAGAGCCAAATAAAATCAATCTGTTAAATTGTTTGGGTTCTTTTGAGGGAGAACTTTTCTTGAGGAGGCAGTAGAATATATATATTGACATATATGGGAATTTTACTCACATATAAGGTACCTTGGAGCCCTATAATATCTGTAGTCTAATCCCAGTTATTGTGCTCTGAGTTTTTAGTCTTACCTTCCCAGTGGCAGTGTGAAGATTTCTAAATTTTCATTTCAGACTCTGTTCTTCCCACCAAACTAGTTTATTTTTCTAATATAGTAGGTGTAAGATACTGCTGCACACTAAGGGGTCAAACGTTAAGAAATTGTGAAGACTGAACAGTATTTAAGTTTTGTTCTTTCTGCTGGATTGCAGAAAGTGTTGGAGATCTACAAGTATGTTACTATTAGTTTCTTGTTGGTGTTGTTTTTTTTTTTTTTTCTTTTTTCTTAATAATTAACTTCTGCCGTAAAACCTTAAATATTTGAAGGTCTGAGCATATATGGTGAAAGGTAAGACAGTGAAGATAGGAAAGATCTTCATTTACAGAATTTCCCTGTTCCATAGAATAGCAGTACATGTCTGTATGACATTTTGGACACTGTTTTCCCAAAGAGGGGTCTTTTCTCTGTTATAATAATGACAAAGCCAAACCAACCAACCAACCAACCAACCAACCAAAGAAAGTTCCCCAAATAAGGCTGATTTCTCTTTCCATGAATCAACATCCCAAGTTAAATTCAGAATCAGTCTGGCAAACACCTATGGCTGACCTATGCTTTAAAGAGTAAACAAAGGAAATGTCAGTTTTATGACTAATCCTCTGTTTTTCACAAAACCTTTTATTTCCAAAAGAGGCTTAAGTATTTTGAGCACAAATGAAATACTGCCCATCTTCTCTACTTTTCCATAATTCAAGAGCTAGGAAGCCTGATTTGTGAGAAGCTTATTCTCTGACTTTGTGTGTAATTGACAGTGAAAGGGGAAAATGAGGTAATGTTACGCCTTTGCTAGCTCTTTTTAAAGGAAGGAATATACTTACTCATTAATGATCCAAGCTATGAATAGATTCCTGGTTTATAGCACAGCCTTAGAGGGGGTTAAGAGAATTTAAGGGTATATCACACAGCCTTAAAGGGGGCTAAGAGAATTTAAAAGAAAGATATTTCAGACTGGAAAATTCTGGGTAAACATTTACCTGTCTTCTTGGCAGTTCACTATTAAATTATGTGTTGGCATTTTGCAGGCACAGAAAGAAAAGAAAGGTACAGACAAAGGAATAGAAACACACTGATGACCTATTGTTAGAGTTTAAGCAGAATAAATGATTAGCATCTAAAGTATGGAGCAGAGGTAATAAAAATCTTTGCAAACTACTATCCACAGTGCATAGTCTCCAGTAATACAATTTAGTTCATTACATTACTGCATGATGTAGTACTGTATGATGCAGTATTATTATACTGTCTCTGTGTCCTGGGCTTAAACTTGTTCAGAGTCTTGGACTAGTTCTAAACAGTAGATGTTTCGTGATGCCCTGCAAATGAATCCATTAATATAAAATAATGAAATCACATCAAAGTGTGGTTTTTTGTTTTTTTTGGGGGTGGGGTTTTTG
>JANXJC010000055.1:25662456-25709507 GCA_027564655.1 Leptodon cayanensis | reverse complement strand
TAGAAATGTGGTTAAAAATAGGATGTAATTGAAGTAAAATAAAGGACAATAGTAGCCTTCAAACATATAAAGGGGTGTTTTGTTTTTTTTGGTTTGGTTTTTTTTTGAAACCAAATATTCTTATTTGTGTTTAAGGGGAGGGTGGGAAGAATCCATGTGAGAAAGAATCCATGTGAGAAATACAGGACCTTGTTAACAGAGTGGTCTCATGAGTGTCCTTTAACATAGGTTCAGATCTGTCTTATTCTAGACATGCCCTCAATATTATATGTTTGATTTCTTGTCCATAAGAAGTGGATAATAGCATTTTTTTTCTTCATAACAATGTTACAAGTTCAGACAGAGGTCAGTAATGGATCCAGTGTTCCTGTTGAGTGCAGGATTTTGTCCACACTCTGGATTCTAGACTGCAAGTCAGAGTCCAAGTGCTGTGAGGATCAGGTTCCCTGATCTGGTTGTGCTGTCATACATCCTGAGTGAAGTGCAAGCAAGCACAAATTGTAAGGTTACTATATTCAGCTTTTAGAAATATTAGGGTACTTTCTGTAGGACAGTTTGAAATGACTCTGATGAGAGGATGTATCATATATGTTTACAGAGATGGCTTACAATACAATAGTGTATGAATTATAATGGATTTCAACATCTTAACAAAGTTTAAATTTGGTTCTCTTGTGAACATCGTGTCTGTTATTAAATTTCTTACAAATTTTCCTCCTGTTTACCACATCAGAATTAAATTCCTGTTTACTGATTTATGTTGATAGTAGGGTAATAGATGTTTACATTCAATCTATATTTCGTTATTAAAATATAGTAAGTGTTTCAGCCTAATACTAGAGCATAGTGGTCTTATTTAGCACTATTAAAAGATGCACATTGACTGTCCAGGGATAAGGTTTTCAAAAGTTCCCTGTACTAGTCTAACTCTGTGTTCCCTGCAAAGATTTAATTAACTGGGATAGAATTATGCTTAACTTATTTGTATGAATGTATTTTAATCAACAGAACTGTTGTTAGATCTCTATATGTACATTAGGTTGAGTTCTCAAGGTAAGAATGAGGTACAAATGCCAACTTTAATGAAGAATCGTATTTTTTAAAATTTGTTACTAAAAGGTGTAGTTTGGCCCTTAGGCCATTTTGTCTCACTTTAGCTTGCTTGTCATCTAGCGTAAATTACTTATCTAGGCCCACTTCGAAAGAAGAGAGATAAGTACCTTCAGAAGTTAATCTAGTCCATCTACTTTAGGTATATATACTATCTCCTGGACCTCTCTCTCCATTGATCATAGAAGAAGAGTAGCTTAGGTGGCTTCTAAGTCACCGAATTGGGATAAGATTGCAGCTGTACTGTGATTTTTCAGAAGCAGGCATCAGTTGTGATTTTACTGGGTGCATATTATATTTAATCTGTACAAATGACTGTGCAGACCTATAATAAAAAAATATTTTAAGGTATTTCTGCACATTTTGACTGTTGGAGCATGGACAAGTGGACAAGTGTATTTGGTGGTGGCAGCAGGTGGTGGGAACACCGGCAATAGGCCTGCTGAAGGCATGCAGATATGCATTCTTCTGCCCTCTCACCTGTTGGCTGCATGTGCTTTCTGGAAAGGTGGGAAATGACTGGGGTAGTTGGGAAAGCATATTGGGTTTGCATGGCAAGGTTTTGGTAGCAGGGGGGCTACAGGGGTGGCTGCTGTGGGAAGCTGCTAGAAGCTTGCCCTGTGTCCGACAGAAGCTTCCACTGTGTCCAATGCCAGCCAGCTCCAAGACAGACCCGCCGCCGGCCAAGGCCAAGCCCATCAGCGATGGTGGCAGCACCTCTGTGATCACATATTTAAGAAGAAGAAAAAGTTACTGCGCAACAGCAATTGCAGCCAGAGAGAGGAGTGAGAACACGTGAGAGAAACAGCCCTGCAGACCCCCAGGTCAGTGAAGAAGGAGGGGGAGGAGGTGCTCCAGGCGCCGGAGCAGAGATTCCCCTGCAGCCTGTGGGGAAGACCATGGTGAGGCAGGCTGTCCCCCAGCAGTCCATGGAGGTCCACGGTGGAGCAGATCTCCACCTGCAGCCCGGGGAGGACCTTGGAGTGGGTGGATGCCCCTGAAGGAGGCTGTGACCCCGTGGGAAGCCCATGCTGGAGCAGGGTCCTGGAAGGACCTGTGGACCAGCGGGGGACCCACGCTGGAGCAGTGTGTGCCTGAAGGACTGCAGCCCATGGAACGGACCGACGCTGGAGCAGGGGAAGAGTGTGAGGAGTCCTGCCCCTGAAGAGGATGAAGGAGCGGCAGAGACAAGGTGTGATGAACTGACCACAACCACCATTCCCCGTCCCCCTGTGCTGCTGGGGGGTACATGGAGAATTCGGGAGTGAAGCTGTGCCCGGGAAGAAGGGAACGGTGGAGGGAAGGTGTTTTAAGATTTGGTTTTATTTCTTATTACCCTACTCTGGTTGATTGGCAATAAATTAATTTTCCCCAACTTGAGTCTGTTTTGTCCGTGATGGTAATTGGTTGAGTGATCTCTCCCTGTCCTCATCTTGACCCACGAGCCTTTCATTACATTTTCTCTCCCCTGTCCAGCTCAGGGGGGGAGAGATAGGGTGGCTCCGTGGTGCTTAGTTGCTGGCTGGGGTTATACCATGACAGAAGGTAAGCAAAATGCAGGCGCTTTACAGATATTCTCTCCAGATACCAGGTTATATCATTATTTTTAAAAATGGTAATTAGCTCTTTACCATAGTTATTTTAAGTAAAAAGTGACGATGATGGAAGTGATAGCAGTGATGCGATGCTGTCCTGATAGAAGAGGCTGTGAGATCATCATCAGGTTTTATGCATGTTTTGCTTTCACTGAGATTTGCAGCAAATTTTGATGCTTTGCTTTGTCCTCTTGCCCTAGGCAATCTTTATAGTGAGTAAACATCAGAGTTAATTTAAAAAAAAAGAAGTTGTAATATTTACTACATGTCATAAATAACATTGATGGATTTTGCTGTTTCTGTATTCAAGCCTAGAAAATGAGGAATATGCAAACTGAGATACTAGAAAGTTTTTATAGCCTTCCTAATAACTAAGGTAACATGCAGCAGCCACAACTTTTTTACCTGTTTTATATTTTGTCCTCTATTTGGCATTTATCTAACAAATACTGCTTGAAATCTTATAGTCAAGTGAAAATACCAGGTAGATTAATTTTATGTCATGATATACACATGGAAGTTGTATATAAAGGTGCCAGAGACAGGGGTATTGTTTTGTTGCGATTGTAGGAACATCTGATCTTAATAATGCAGTGTTTCTTCTTTAACCATAATGTCAGTGCTGAAGATTATGAAAGAGTTTTGGTGAATTTACCTCTAAGTTGAACCTCTTCAGGAAGAAAAAGGGAAGCAAGAATGAGATGAAAACATTAACAATGCTCATACTCAGAAAGTTAATAATAGCAAAAAAAAAAAAAAAAGAAATTTAAAAGTAATTTAAAGAAGTTCAAAGAAATCAAATTCCTGTTTGTAAGATTAACCCTGTTTGTTTGCAAAGTAACTTGTGAGAACTGTCTGTTTGATAAAAACATACTATCCTGGCTTTGTGATAAAACAGTATAGCGTTTTGTTATAATTTCTGCAGTATTACTTATATTGTGACTTTATAAAAAAACAGTTTCTGTCATTGAGCTTTCTTTACCCTTAAAACACATAGTTTATTTGTAGAAATAAAAAATAAAGTGAAAGCAGGAATACAGTTGCTCTAATACTCAAGTTTTCTTCTCGAAAACAGAAAAACTATAGTATTCTGAATGTCGGATTAATATATTTCCAATATCTGTGTCTGTATATTCAAAGTCATGTCCTGTTCCCTCTTTGCTGAGCAACAACTGACAGTTTTGAGGTAGAAAAAGTCATGGGGTAGATCAAGGAGATTCAACTGAGAAAATGACAAGTGTGCATTTTTCTTTCCCTAGGGGAAAAAGACTCCCAAAACTTGGAAATATTTGCATACAAGAATATAGTGACTGTCTGAACAGGGAGGTAGAGGTGCAGTGGGAATCTTAACAGAAACGGTTCAGAGGGGTCCATCTGACTAACACGGATTCTTATGTCCTTGATAAATATCTGCCTAGCTGCAGATGAGAGCTATACGGTATGTCACTGACTGTGTCTTCGTGAAGAGTAAGATGCTGTGACAGAGAGGTCCTTACAGACACTCGCAGTGGCTATGATAAGGAGCAGTAACTCAGTACCATGAATTTTTACAGCAGATTCTGTAACTGCCTCATTTCACACGAGTTGTGTAGGAGACCAGGTTGTAGTTATTATAATACGATTGCTTATACGTGACCTATAGACTGTAGGCTTACTCTTCATGCTCAAACAACATAATATATAGGTTGTCTGGACTTTGAATAATCAATTTAAACTTTATTAACCTTTTTTCATCAAATATACGTGCCTCTAGATATTACTCACACATAAATGTTTATATTACATAAATAAACCTCCTCTTATTAGTCAGCTTTCACAAACTTTTTAGACATAGTCTATGAATTTCTAGGGGTCTATAAATCTCTGCCTGATAAAAAGAATTTTATAAACTGTGCAACTAATTCCTGTGACTGGTTTCTCTAACATTGCAGGATGCTAATGTCAATCACTGCAAAAAATTCATAAGGCCACATCTTGGTTCCTGTTCTCGCAGATTTGCCATCTATAGAGCCATAAAACAGGCAAAGAGCCAGACTGAGCGCATAGTTAGAAATGCCATTGTTCTTATTAGTCCCTGGTTTAGTGGATTTGGAGAAGATATGGAAGATTTAGTTGTGCCTGTCTCCAAGCTACTGTTTTAATGCAGGCTTGCCTTCTCTTCTAGCAAAAGACCATTTGGGGAGCAGAGTTTTGCTGAAATATAGCTGTTTCTGTCATTCAGATCAGGGGGGTGGCTTGTAAAGAGAAGACGATGACTGTCAAAATGGTTTAAAAGAGGCATTTTCTACCCCTTTCTCTGATCTTCAACTGAACATATTCTGAAATAAACCCCCTGTGTATCAGTGGTTTGGTATTTCTATCTCCCATTTTTAAAAAAGCAACATGTGAAACACATAAAAACAAATAAAAGGCACAGTCCTGCATACTCTGATGAACATTGTGTTTACAGGACTTAAGGTTAACAGTTTTTATACACTGTTTATCCTCAGACTTACTATTAAATCAATAGAGTTGTTATTTTCAATACCTAAAAAGCCCATTTTTTCAGTAACTAATGTTTGGTCTAATACTAATCGAAAAGTGCATTTTGTTTGCCACCTTGCACAGAAGCTACTTTGCATTTATTTTAGCATAACCTTTCAATTCAAGCAGTAGATAATTTAGAAGAAAAAAAAAAGTCGTGTCCATATACACTAGCAGTGTATTATTTTATCTTTTAATAGACTTAATATACTATTTTTAACCTTTAAAGCTTAATTTTTTAATCAAAGATGGCATTCATGCAAAATGTGTTATTTTAAAGAGGAGTACTCAAATGATGTGTAAACTCTGAAGTTAAATGGTTGCGGATTAAGAAGAGGCATGAGAAATATTTCAGAGAAGAGAGTGGGAAACGGAAAGGGTTTGTAGTATGAGTGTTTTTACGCTTGTAGTTAACATCATTGATACAATAATATTTTGTAGGACTGAATATTCAGAGGTATACAATGAATAGTGTTATCTGTTACATTTCTGTCTAATTTTATAAAGAAACTTTTAAAGATGTGTGTGTGTAAATTTGTGTGGTAAGGCAGACCCTGTTCAAAATGAGAGGCTTACTGTTACTTGATCACAAGACATGGTACCTTTATACCACTCCTTGTTTTGTTTTGTTTTACGAAGCAAACCCTGCCAGAGTACAGAGCTACAAATTCTGTTGTGAATTTTATGCACTGGTTGATCACTACTGTGTTTCATTGGTTGCTGGTGGCATAGTCTCAGTGCAACGCATTAAAATAATTTGCTACACTTCTAGCAGCTACTGAAACGTGATGTTCTTTGATGTTTCTGTGATGATTTAAAATTTTTGGACATAAAAATGCTTACTGTCCTACATAAGGAAAGATTCTGGCAAGTCGTATAACTGTATAACCGTTTCATTCACCCGCTGTGAAAGTGATCAGGGACTAAGTACCTTATGTAAGCATCTGTCTGCTGGCTTTTGGAAGTGATCGAAATTCACTGTGATGTACTTGGGAGTATCCCATTCTTCTCCAGTAATCCCAGCAGGCAAAGTCCAGTAGAAGAGAACAGCTAATACAGTATCTGTGATAAGGAGTTACAAATGTCAGCATAGCCTCCTTCTAAGTTATCACATTCCCAGAGGATGCCAGAGAAGTTAGTATATTGCTCATTGCAGTTTCAGCATTTATCCTCTGATGAGACCTACTTGAGGATAATCTGCATTATGTGTTCTGTGTAGTATCCTGCAGTGCAATATCAGTGTAGAGTTTTATTTTGATACTACCTTGGCAGAAGAAAATTAGAGGCTTTTGCTTTCTTTTGAAATACCCTCTAAGCCAGTGATATCTGCAGTTTGTTTCAATTTGTTTTAAAAAGTTAACCTTGTATGCTGGGGCTTTGACCTTTTTCTGTCTATGCATATGAACTGCGATGTTAGCATAGTATTTTAAAGAAAAAGCCAGGTTAATTTTCTACATAAATATGCATGTACAGTTCTAAAACACAAAAATGTCTTATTTCCTGCTCTTATCCCCAGGTACTAGGCAAGTAGCTAATGCAGCTACAGTTGCTACAGAGTTTTGGCAACCGTGTTCCAGAATTATTTTTTTCATTTTGTGCTCTTTACATTTTTATGCAAAAATTGATTTAATTAGCATAATTTAATTCATAGGATCACACCTGTTCTTTGTAAGACCAGCTACCACGCTTCTCTAACCCTCCAGAACAGGATGGCTGGGTTCAAACTACTTACTGGGAACGGTTCCTGGCCTGTGGTGGCTGCTGAACTGTGGCTAAGCACCCTTGGGGACCGAGCTCTGGTTGGCATCAACCAAAACTATGTCGAAGGTCATGCTGATAATTTAGTGCTATGGATATTCACTTGTCAGAAACTGGGCATGTGCCATGGCCCTGCATAGTTTTATGTGATGACTGAATATAGATATACTTAAAATATCAAGTAGACTTTTAAATGACTTTGCATTCACAAATATAATTTTTTGCCTGCACTTAGAAAAATGACTCATAAACATCAGGCTTGTGATTCTGTGCAGACTGTTACTTGTAGGCTCATTGTTTTAAATTTCAGATCTCGGCTTAAAAAAAAAGTAAAAACAAGAACAAAAAAGCAAAGCAAAGTAATACCCATATATTATTTGGTAGGTTTGCATATTTTTAACTAGATTTAATCTGTTTTTCTGACTCTCTAAAAGCTTAAAAGTTTTTTTGTTGGTAAAATCTTTCTAATATAAATATCACTATTGCTACTCTGATTACAGTGCTCTACAGAATTGGGGATCTTTTCCTCTTTCCAATTTATGACTATTAAGCAAAATCTCATGGGAAGAATAATGCCCACAGCATTTCCCACTAACCACTTGGAACTGCTTTTTGTAGGAATATTACCAATGGAACTGTGAACTCAAATTCTCATTTCAGCTTAGGTATAAAAGCACACTAGAAAAATTATCCTAAATTTACATTTATATAACTGAAAGTAGAATATGTCCCATGATACTTTTACCATATATCCCTGTGAAGTGGCGATTGAAATATTCCCTCACTTAACACTAAAACTGAAATCCCTACTGTTGGGTAGGAACTTAAATTCCTGTTATCGGGAAATACATTAGCTCAGGATGGCCATGGGTACCACAAATTGCCAAGAGTTGCCCCTGAATAGAGTGTAACTAACTAGTTATCAGCAGGCGTCAGTGGTATTGAGGGAACCTCGGGAAATTCTGACAATGTAAAGTTCTGACAGGTGCTTGTTCACTTCTTGAGGCAAGACTGGAATTTCCCGTTGCAGTAAGCTAATAAAAATGCATTAGGGTTAACAGTAGGAGCTCTGGAAAGGTTTTGTCAACCTCTTCATTCTGGGGTTCCTTACTAAAATGTGCTAATGCAGATATGAAAACTCTGAAATGGCTAATAGCAGTGAAAAAAATACAGTATAACTGCTAATATCACAGTTCAATGCATGCTTAAATCGCTAAGGAAAGAAGTGCTGAATCGCTTTTTAAGTGAAAAAAAAAAAAAGCACCTAAATGTCATTCTTCCACACTCAGATAATTCCCAGATGGCTGGAGGGATAGTATTCAAATTAGGAAAAAAAATAATCTGGCCAAGTATGAGAGTATTCAGCACCCAAAATAAATTGAGAATTATATGAGAAATAGCCGTTGAGAAGAAAAGTGCTATTTCAACCTCACCATGTATAAAATTCACAGAAGCAATACACTAAATATGGATTATTCTAGCTACATAAAGCAGTTCAGTAAGACTATTGTGGCATGCCATTCCAAAGACCACGTTGCTCAAATTCAAATATTTCTGGTTTCAATCAATCTTTATTATAAACTTAAGTGCTTGGGATTGATCAAAACAGCTGGCAATGCTTGAAAAAATGTATCAGGTGTGTGTGAGCTACTAGCCTTTAACATGGTTCATTGGAATATGTCCTGAAATCCCTTTTGCTTCACACAGGACAGGCTGTTGTACACTCAAAAGTCATCCATCAAATAGCTAGGAAGATGGCTGTCACATGGCAACTGCAGTAGTGATATAGGCACAAGTTTATCACTTCATTCTTTTTTTTTTTCCTACTGGAAAATATGTATTGATTTATTTCAAATTGTTTGGAATCTGAGAGGTTTTCTACTTGCAAGACTTATGAATTGAGGGCATTAAAATATGAGCTTTTAACAGGAATGAAATTCTCATGCAATGTAAGAACTGTTAGTCAGAAAAAAATAAATCTTGGCAAACTCAGGGTATTTTCTGGGTGTAAAAAATGAAGATCACATGATAATACTGTCCTGGGAATTATATAAGATTTAAAAAGGTTGATTGTAGCAAGTATTACACACTGGTATATTTTCAGCAATCCTGGTGTTCTTATGAGTTTTTCAGCTTTAACATTGCTTTTTCTTTAATTACAGTAAATTGGCCGTTGTTGTGGGTTGACCCCAGCCAACAGCCAAGCACCCACATAGCCACTCGCTCACTCTCCTCTCCCACGGGAGGGGGAGAAAATAGAAGGAAGGTGCGAAGACTTGTGGATTGAGATAAAGGCAGTTTTCTAGGTGAAGAAAAAGCAGCACACACAAGCAAAGTGAAATAAAGAATTCATTCACTACTCCCCATCAGCAGGCAGATGTTTAGCAACTTCCTCGAAAGCAAGGCTTCATCAGGTGGTTACTTGGGAAGACAAACACCAAAACCTCCAACATCCCCTCCTTTCTCCTTCTTTCCTTGAGCTTTTATTGCTGGGTGTGGCATCGTATGGTATGGGTTATCCCCACGGTCAATTCGGTCAGCTGTCCTGGCTGTGTCTCCTCCCAGTTTCTTGCTCACACCCAGCCAACTTGCTGGCAGAATGGGAAAAATCAAAAGCCTCGATGCTGTGCAAGCTCTGCTCAGCAATAGCCAAAAGACTGGCTTGTTATCAACACTATTTTAGTCACAAATCTACAACACAGCACCATACGGGCTGCTGTGAAGAAAATTAACTCCATCCCAGCCAGACTCCATACAGCCATCTAATTACTTAATTATCTTCTATTTGTAAGGCTGTTTCCTACGAGTTAGGTGAGCTACCATTTCCCCTGTCTTTTTTTCCTCAAATTACTAAGCCTTAGTGATAAGGTCATGGTAATGTTAATGAAAGTTCACCTCTTCAAAGCAGTAAAATAAATGGATCAAAATCACTGTTTTGCCTTGTGTCATGAGGCAGCACAGAGCATTAGATAGAAGCTGAATCTGTCTCAGAACTTAATGTAGGTTGAATAGCAAAGCCATTGGAAGTCTTAACATTGACCTGAGAGTCAGCTGGATCAGCACCTATTTAAAAGTTCACATGAACTCAGGAAAAATTGTTCGTAGCTGCACTTACCTACTCATAGCAGAAAAGAGCTGTATCAAACCTTTTTTTTTTTCATTTGGATTAACTCACAGTGGTTTGGTTTTTTGGGGGGGATTTATTCAGTGCTAGTAGTTGCTATGGTATGCTGAATAATGTCTGTAAATAGTTATTTCTGAAGTTACATCAAATGTCAAATTATATCAAACTTTGTGATAGAATCTTTTATAGCACAATTCCTGAAAGCTTCTGTATAACCTGTAGTTGGACGGAGAAATACGTTACAATCATACAGAATTATGATCAAGGAAAGCTAAAAATGTGGTATATGCTGTTCTGGATAGCCAGCGTGGTGATATCTTAATATGTCAGGATGCTGCCCACAATTTTAGATGAAGCTAACTGTATGAGGCAGCATGATATTTTGTAATAAATACATGTGAATATTTGATCTAGAAGGAACAATTTATTTACTTTCAGATGTTCCCTATTTTAGCCCCTGAACATTTAAGGAGCCTGGGGAACAATTTGGGAAGTATAAGTTGATTATCATTGTTTGTCATTGTGAACAGAAGCTTATAATTCTGAACTTTAAAGATAAATTGCATTTAGGACACAATCAGACAAGCGATTTCAGTTTAACTGAAACACTTCTTAAAGAGATTTTTTTTTTTTTAATTTTTTTTAAAGGAAACCATTTTGACAGAACTGAATTAAGAAGTAATTGCACATATGGTTCTTCTGGCAGATGTGAGGAGCTTCTTACCTCCAACAGGAAAGAGTAGGGAGAAGCAGCTGGTAAAAACAGGGGATGATAACCTCTTAGCCTAGAACAGCATGCTTAATCATCATCCTGTGGTAGGCATTTCAAAGTGCATTTAGGTCTAGAAACTGGCCTTCTGAAGAAAAAGGAGGGGAAATAAGGAATTGGATTTTAACTGGGTACCATGCTAAATGTTCACTGTTTGCGTTTTTTTTATAGTTCTGAGAAATCTGAAAGTGTTGAGATTTGCATAATGACTTTGTGTATAGATGACTGCAATGTCTGCTTTTGGAAGCCAATCCCTATTTCTTTTGAGTCATCTAATTGTAAAAGTAATAATCCAGTTATGCTTCTTGGAGGAAGGATGTGAAAAGAACTGCTTTTTTGCATGTTCCTAAATGGCATGTTATCAACAGTTGATAAATTTGTGGAATAGGTTTCCAAACAAAATAGCTGGCTGAGGATTATATTGGTCATGGCAGCAAATCGCAGGACTGATAGAGTAAATGGAGATCTGTATCGAAATGGTAGTAAAGAAAAAATATGTAGCTGGACTGTTTTCCTTCAGGCTATAATTATTACCTATGAGCGGTTTGCCTATTAAACCAATAACTTAAAGGAAGTCACAAATGAGGAGCCATAAAAATCCATTCTGTTTACATTGACACTACCTAAAAAGAACAAGGGGAAGAGGCCAATGAAAGAGATAATACTAAGCAAATGCTGAATTTTGGCTTTTTACATTTGATTTCCCTCATAAATGTCTCCTCTTCATTAAGTGTTTTAGCTCTACATTTTACATTAATTTAATCTTGGGTAATGAATATTGCTTGCAAAACTTTTCCTACATTACCTTGACCACAGAATTAGAAACTCAGAATGAGCCTGACAGGCACAGGAAAGTTTGTTGCTGCCCAGCACATTATTTGTTAGATATTTTCATCCAAGCAAAGGCTACAAACCTTGCAGGAGGAATAAAAATGTAGCATTAGAAGCATAGCATTAGATATCTTGCATCTAAATTCTTAAAAACTTTCAAAAAGGAGCATTCACTGCTTACCTAGATAGAGTGTACTAGTATTTTACAACTATTGTGTATATTTTTTTTTTCTAAAAGCTTTGCTGTTGCTACTGTGATTCTTTGTGCTGTTGAAGAGTCCTTCACCTCTGTCCCTAACTGCTCAAGCCTTCTCCACATCTGGAGGCCACTTCCACTTGTTTTTATACACTTTGCGTACTTTAAAAAAAACCCAAACTGTTCTGTAGAAACATTAGACTGAGAGAAATGAATTAGAGAAATAGGAAGCATTCAGCACGCAGGAGACAAAAAAGGAAGTCAGCGAGTGTGGTTTGAAGAAGGCAATAAATGCCTAATTGGATCTGTTGAAATGGTAATGTGGAAGCAAGGGCTAAGGTAGTTTCATCTTTACTTCTCCCTAGTGTACACAGAGAAAAATTCTTCATTGTCCTTTTGTAATGTTTTGGAGAATGTTATTAATCCTTTGATATTTTTGAATAAGCTAGCATCAGGAAAGCTAGTATATGTTTCAGGGACTTCTCATTGTTGCTGTCCTCTGGATTCTCTCTGATTTATCAATGTGTCTGACACCAGATACTGATGCACGCAGGCAAATTCTCATGCCTGAGCTGTCCTTATTATTATAAGAGAAGCCTTACCAGTTCTGAGTCGAAAATTATTTTCTCAGTGTCCTATGTACCAACATTCCTTTTCCTTTTCTTGCATTCCTGGTGTTTGACTCATTCACAGCACGTCTTGGCTCATTTTTAATTGTCATTCTGCTATAATTTTTGTTCCATTGTAACGACTCCTGTCTGTGAGGCAGCATATAAAATAATTTATTTGTTTTGTCTTTGTGTGTTTGATTTTTTCAGTTTTTTTCAGTGCTACATTTTGCAGTGTCTGCTACTGAGTTTATTCTATGGATTTCTCAAGGTCATTTGAATTCAAATCTTGTTTCCTCAGGTGCTCACACCTTTCCCTGTGTTGGGTCATCCACAGTTTCCACAAGTGTATTCCATTCAAGACTAATGAAATATTGAGCCAAACGCAAGAAATATTCCTATGGCATCTCATTTGCGGTACCCTCTTTTCCCACCAGCAAACTTGATAGCTACTAAATGACAGTTTTTTCAACTAACTGAACATCAATGCCATAGAGAACACTAATACTGTGGTCATTTGATCTGGGCAAGTAGGATTCAACCTCTAGCCTATACCCTCTTTTAGTCACTTAAGATTCTTTCAATTCTTGCTTTAGTTCAGATAGTCTTTGAATGAACAAACCTAATTACAAATAATGACCGTTAACTAAAACAAATAAAGCTAGTGCAACTCCTGGATAAACAAAACAAAAACCTCCTAGAAGCAGATGACAGCGTTCTGTATTTTTGCATTTTCACTTCTAGTGAAGTGAAAATTTGAATATTCTTTGAAAATGTTTGTATTAAAGTTAAGAGACTGGGGTATAAAAACACACTAAATACTTATCAGGCACAGAGACAATTATTAGATACTGAAGGGATTGATTATATTGTAGTCATACCCTACATAGAGATATATCAACATAGCAAGTTGGTTTATGTAGTAATAGCAGTGTGGAACTGAGAATGAACTGCAAAAAAACCCCCTTAGAAATATCTGAATTCCATGTTGTAGTCGCACACAACCACACACTGGTAACCAGTTGGTTAACGCTGGAACTAAGCTGGTTCCATTTACCTACATGAGCCAGTCACACCAGGCATTGCAGCATAAGCCTACCTGTAAATCAGAGACAGAGAACCATTGAACATGTGCCAAGTTTGGCTGTCATAGAGACTGGCCTGACCCTACAGACCAAAATACTTGCTACTGCTGTACAGTCTATTTGTTTCTACATTGTTAGTTCAGTCATACCCTTTCCTGCTGCCGCAAACTCTTTTTTGTTTTGGTATGAGTTAATTTGGGTACTTCTGACTATTGAAATACTAACTCTGTAGATGATAGCTGATAGTGCAGTTTGGGTATCGGCTGTTAATTCAGCTGTCTGGACTTGCTAATTAAATCCATCTGTATTGTTGCTCTTCCTAAAGTTAGGAAAGCAGGAGTGGAGTAAGTCAGCTGTAGCAATTCTAGTTTCTTCTTGCCGTGGAGGTAGGCACATCATTTCTATTACCACGGTTAATGCAAGGCTTTCCTTCTAGTTTGACATGGTGTAATGGAACAGCTACGAAGAATGAATAATTTTTTTAACAGGTTATGCCCATGAGCTTTCTCACTCTGTTGTAGTTTCTGGAGGAGAAAGAATATTTTATTTATTATTTTTCCTCTCCTGCCCTTCGAAACCTTTTGGTTGGTTTCAGGAAGAGCTCTCAATGAATTCACAATTTCTTCAGTTTTTTACTGATAGAGGAAAGGGGAAAAAGAAAGAGTTTTGCTATTTTGTTTCCACACCATTTTTGCTTTGTCATTTATTCCATTGTCAGCCTTTATTATTATTTACAACTGTTTTGAGCAGGAAATGGCAGCAGGAGAAAAATGTGAGTGGTGAGACTTTAACAAAGCTGTTCATAGAAACGAAGGGAAAGGAATATCTGTTTCAAGATATAAGAGAACAATACTGTGTTGAGACATCAGTCTTGTAGGTATTTACGTGATCAGGATCTTAGCGTACAGCTCATATGCTTCAGTTGCCAAAATAAGGCCTTAATTCACGTGTGCGTGTGGTTGAAAAGTAGTTTTCAAAATGAGAAGTAATTTGGAAAAAAAAAAAAGGCAAATTAACCCTTGTGGCAAAACCTGGCTTTGACTTTTAAGTTCAACAACAAAAAAACCTCTCATTAAATATACTTGATTCTTAAGTTCCATGTATAAAATGTGATTTGCAGAACAGCTTTAGTTTGACATATAGAAACAAAACTACTGTATAAATATGTTTCTGTACTTTTTTGTTATTTCTTTGGGTAAATGTAGCTATGCTTCTATTTTTTGTAGTTCATTATCTACTGAAATAACATATCTAAGATTTGTTCAAAGAAACATGAAAAATACCCACTTTGTTTCTTAAGGGGAAAATACCCAAAGATTTCCTCGTATTTTTCATAATGATAGTTTTCAAAGTTATTTACTTTTTTCACCTTGTTTCTTACGTTTATGAATGCTTAGATTGATTACTTTTATTTTTATTCCATTTGATTGCACAAGCCCTCTGCTTTTATTAAAATGTAATATTTGCAGATCAATGGGAGCAGTTCAATTAAAATGGCCAACCACTAGAAAACATTCAAAGACCACAAGAAAAGCTATTTTGAAAAAAATAATAATAAAAAAAAAATGCCTCTTTGGTATAATTTACTGATTTCTGTTTTTTCATTTGAGCGTAAAGTAAAATTCAGAGTAGAAGTCAGATCATTGAGGAAATAGAAATGAAATTAAAATTACAAAATTACAAGTCACAAAAAATAGTCTATGAAATAAAGTTGTATTATGCCAAACCACTAAAAGCCTGCTTTTCAGGCAGATGAATACAGAAAATTCTCACTACAATCAGTGAAGAGCAGTGGGTGATTAGTGCCTCTAAAGATAACTCCTGCAGGCTAGACCAGATCCATGTTAATTGTTAGGATGAGAGAACTGAAAAGGAAGAATATTCAGAGTTGGAAGAAGAAATATTTACTCCAGAAGGCTGTACCACCCAGTCTCTGTGTATCCCATCTACAGATGATTTTATTAAAGGAAACCTCACAGTGAATATTTTCTGTATAACATATTGTATTTTACAACATTTTTTTAAAGAAGGATTTCGGAACATAGCCTGAAGTAGAGATTAGATTTTAAGGAATTTGCCTTATGGAACTGGGGTTAGTTTAAATTTTCAAGCTGGGGATGTAAAAATTGCTTCTTTTTAGTAGTTGAAGAAGCAGTTCAGTATGCTGGAGCTGTCGCTTAGGGAGCAAAAAGAGGCAAGTGCAGACTCCTGGCCAGAGCCCAGCTGCCTGCTAGAGTTCCAGAGCTTGTCCTGATTCACTTCTATTTGTTCTTCTCTCGCTTGTTCATTCATATCCTTTCCACTGAATCATGAAACAAGAAACTGTGAAATCTTTGGATCAGTGGATTTTGGTACACTTTTGGATCTCTAGGCATATCCGTGATTGAATGCAGCTGACAGTATTTTTAATACCGTGTTTCCTTAGAGTTTTTTTTCTAACGTATGCAGTAGTAGGTGGCAGATTTTTTGTGTCTAGAAACACTGAACTGAAACACTATCACTGACATTATTAACAGTTTTTCCAAAATGCTAGCACTATAAAAGAATGAATAAATAAATATTTCTACATACATTAATAAAGTATTTATAAACAAGCTTCACAAAATAAGTATTTTTAAATCTTTTTCATAAACTAAATTCTGGTCCAATACTGAATAAACAGAGGAGATCAATTTTTGTGGTGCAAACTTATTTGATTCTCGTTTCTCTATGACAGTAGTCCACAGGATTTGGTCTGTTGCTAGTTGTGAGGTAATGATGGATGGACCTGTGGAACTTTGGATGTGACTGAATCTAAAAAATAATTACTTGGCATTATGACAAAAATCTTGAATTTAGCATCTGAAACTGAATACATGTTCTGAACAAGCAAGTACATAGGTTTGATCTCAGAAAATACAGAATTAAAAAAGGAGTTTTCTTACTTTTCTGGTTAGTATAGAAATAAATGTATAATCCTATAGAAAAGATTAAGGAAATATTACACTACTAAGATAGGATGGAAGGTAGGTGAAGGAAGTCTGGATGGCTGGTGTTTTGAGCCTTAGCTCTAACAGGTTTCCAAAACCTGGTCGTGTTTTCTTCTGTTGTTCTGTTGGACTCTATCAAATTTACAAGTGGCTAAGTACACTTTGGTATAAGGCAGACTAAAATAGTGTAATACTGCTTCCGCTTCCTTCGAACAACTCTATTGACATTTATAGTTGCTTTATACCCACTCTGCCTTAAAGGTCTGATTCATGGGTGTGAATATCTAACTTTATGACACTTAACTGCCCACGTCTATCTATCCCTTTGTCACTCCTGGGCAGTGTAATTGCTCATGCAGCAGTTATTGGATCAGTGCAAGCTGAAGCCCAAATATTAAAGAATAAGTGCTCTTTTGCCTTACTATACCCGGCTGTAAAGAGCAGCTATTAGCAGCTGTTTCAAAACCAGTCTTGTTTTCCCAAGTGTGGGAGTAGAGATCTGTGAGGGAGCAACAGGGTGGACAGCTGAAGCAAAGATCACTGCTAGCTGTCTCCAGGAAAACTACTCGTTGTCTTGCATCAGAAGCCCTCAGTTTAAACTCACATCCAGTTAGAAGTCCTTGCCTGTTACTTCTTAGCTTGCCCAATTGATTTTAAGAAATACACACATCACGTACACATGATAAAACGCACACAGTCTGGAAGAACGTGGGAAGTAAGAAGCTTGTGGCAGACCTCTCTGTTTACCCTTCTGATAGGTACTTAGTGCCTAGTGCAGGGAATCACTTTTCCTCTTCCCCTTCACATCAGTTAGCTCCACGTAATGTCTAACAGTTTTCCAGGCTTGAGTTTAGATTTGTGTTACTACGAAGTAAAAATGTGTCGTATTTTAGTATGATCCAAAGCCTTTGAACATCTATCTTTATGCAAATTTACCATAGAACATCAAAAGTGTCAAGAATCTTTAGACTTCGGGTTTTTTTTTTTTTGTTGTTTGTTGTTTTTTTTTTTTTTTTTTTCCTGAGTGGGACAGCTATAAGAAAATCCAAGTGCTCTTGGAAGGCTCTGGAGGTCCTCTGAGGAGCTCAAACAATCCCTTGGGTGCTGAAAGAAACTATCCCTTTAGAAACTTCAGGATGTTTAATTAGTACTCCTTTCTTTGTTCATGGTTTGCAACAAAGACTCTTTGTCAGCTTTGGGTTAAACCATTAATGAAAAGGGTGTGTTAATTAAACAACTTGCTTATTTCTAATTGGCAAAAGTACCGTAGCTCTCCTGAGACTTAGAACTAAGCACAGTAACGTCTGCTAAGAGACACTCACGAGCTGGTAAGAGACGTCATAGAAAATATTAAAGCATCCAGGGGAAGTAGCAATAATGAAAATCTTGTGTGCTGAATGCTTCACAAGAGGCAAAATGTGGATATTCATATTCTCAGGAGTCTTGTTGGTCTTCTTCTCTTTTTCTTTTTTCTTTTTCTTTTTCTTTTTCTTTTCCTTTTTATCTTTCTTTTCTTTTTTTTTTTTTTTTTTTTTTTTCTGTTTCCACAGCATGTAATTTGCATGACTAGAGTCACAACTAAAACTCATTATTTGGAAGGAAATTTGCAAAACGGCTTGAAATTTTCAGGTTTTATTACAGCATGTAGAAACAATATTCAGCTCTTTTTTTTTTTCTTTTTTTTAATCTTTATTTGTTCTGGATGCCATTGATTGAGAGAAAAGGAGAACAGCACATGTATGGAAACAGCTTCTGAGATGGAATGCATTGATTTCACACGGCAAAGTGGCAGCATTGCCCCTTGGAGCCAGGTTTGTTTATTGACATTCACTAATGTATTAATGGGAAGTCCTGCTGATAATCCCCTCAATTTAGGTTATGTTACATAGGAGTAGCAGCAGTTGTGTTGACAGACTTCCAAAAATCATTCTATCACAGTATTTAATGTCAGTATAAAGACAAACAACATGAGATGTTACGTATTTTAGTTTACATTTTTGGAAAAAAAAATTCAGTGTTAGCTGGTATCTGTGAGAAACACTCACTGTCTGTGCTGCTACCTTAAAAACATAGGTCACATTAAAAGTTTTACATGTAATTTTTCTCTCTGCAAGTGGTTATTGCAACTTCAATACTGATAACTTTATTCTCTCACATATTTTAATAAGTGGAAGAGTCACATTTGTGAAAGATATTGAAGAATCACATTTAAACAGCAGCAGTTTGCTGTATACTGAAAGATGTTGTAGTGAATTAATACAAAACTGAAACTCATAAGAATCCAGGTTGAATTTTGGCTTATAAACTATTTATAGATGCTAATCTATGTTGTCCATTTGCCATTTAACTGAGAGAATAACTAATTTTCATATGGGTTTGTAAGCATTTGTTTTATAAATTTAGATAGTTACTGTACCTTAATGGATACATATTGCAAGTATATTTTTTTTCTTTTGTATACAGTAACTTGTTTCTTTATTTTCACTGTTATCAATTATTGAGAAGAAACTAATGTCCCTTCTGTATAATCTCCTATATATGTAATCCCACATGTAGAAAGCTCCTTAAGGACACAAAAAACTAAAATAGCAAACTAGACCTGTCATTAATGTGCTAGGTGGTTAGTTTGATAACTCACGTGACAATTTTAACTTACATGTTTCTTACATGATTTCAGTGAATGCTGTGTCAAGATTTTGAATTGATGCCAACCTGTATGTGATCTAGTTCACTATTCCATTGGGAACGTCTAATACAGGCTTGCAAAAGACTTTTAGAAGTCCAGGCCATAAGCTGCTAAACCACGTTGTTTAGCTTTTCGCAATATGGTAGGAATTACATCATCAGTACTTCCATTTAATTCAGTAGGACTACTTGTATGAGCAGAGTGAGAATAATTCAGCAAAATACTTTAAAATTTTTATGATGAGACAAAACACATGTGCAGTATATTGCTAGAAAATTCAGCTCCAGATCAACACATGCATTGTTTCTTTCTAAGCAATGTTGAGCTTTGCAGGGGAGGCATGTAATGATCCATTAGAAATGGCAGGGTATAGAGGATAGTGGCTTGGAAAATAGTGTGTTTGGTGTCACACAAGAAATGATTGCATCAAATGGTTTAAATAGCACTCAGGAAAAAAAAGGTTCTTTGTCCAGAAGAATTGTGTATTGGTTACAAATTGAAATCTGAACCTATGTAGAGAAAATATAAAGGTTGATCCATGAAATTCTTATTCATTTTTCGGTTTTGTGATTACAAATACCGTGAAGACAGTAACAGGGAACTTTCCTATTGGTCTGGAAAGTAATCAAGCCTATATAGGTTTAGAACTTTCTTACTCTCTACAGAAGTACTTATTTTTGTTCTGTTTCTCTCTGGGCTAGATCTGACCATTGGTTCAATATTTACAGAAATTGTCCATGAACTAGTTCTCTTGCAGGAAGCAAACAGTTTTATATAACATCACCTTACTCAGTTCTTTAAGAATTAGTAGAATCGTAAAGCTCAAATGTTAAATTTTGTGTACTGAATCCTGTAGTGTTTTTTTCTTGACACGGTTTTGGAGATATGCAGGATTCTGGGAAATAAAAGAAAAAAAGGAAAAGAAAAAAAAAGTCAAATGCACATAGTTTTGAAATCCAGAGATTAAAGAAAGAGGGTATTTATTCTGTCAGCTCCACAGCAGCTCAGTGAGGGTTTTTTTAAAAATGCTTTTTCTGTTAAACATCCACGGAATCTCAGATTGGCCAGGATTGGTTGCCTATCCATCTCCACACGGATGGAAGGCAAATGATTAACACTGCTTCTTGTCTTGGATTCTAAAAATATTTTAAAGAATTAATTGTGAGAAAATACTAATGGTTTTGTCTCATCTGCAAATTCCCAGTGTTGTCAGAAAGGTCAATAACTTTCTTTTGTGTTCTTTGGAGTGTGTTACAGAAGCATTTTTAAAATGTAAGAAATTGTCTGGTCTTCCTTTTAGTAGTCCCAATACTTAAATGATCTTGTAAGAAAATGGATGAAGTAACCTTCAGAAGAGTTTTTTGTACCTAGGCTTTGAGATACTATTTTTTGATTATACTAGACTATTTTTATTAGGTTATATTTATATTTTTCTTATCCTTTCCTGAAAGGAGATCTCAGAGAGGCCAAAGTGGGTGATCATCTGGGTAGAAAAGAGCTGTCAAAAAAAACCCCCAACCTTGAAAATGAGGGGTAGAATTTGTAACAGTGTGCACATGCATGTGTCCTTGTTCAGAAGAGGGTGTCTAAATGACTTTGACCTTCTTTGTTTAGTTCCTGTGTTTGACTGAGCGGAACTTGAAAAAAATCTTTTATTTACCTAGGACTATTTCTTTCTTAGTAAGAAACTTGAAATTGATTTTAACTTGACACATTTCTTCTCTGAAGTAATATAAAATCTTTGTCTAATAAATGTATACAGAGGCTTTGTGGCCCATCAGGGTACCATGACATTCCAGTGTATTGATTCTGCGGTGTTAAAGGGTGACATATTTGGTGTTAACGGGCCATCAGAGCATTGGGATTTGAATTGTACACAGTAAGAAGCACTGACTTTCCTGTAACATGACAGGCTTTCTAAAGCAGTGGAAGTAACTGTAGTCTTACATAATTCCTCATGTGTAAAAGTCAAAGATTAATAAGATTTTTGTATAATCATGTAGAAATTAAATTTAAAAAAACCCAGAAAATCTTAGGAAAATTTCAGGAAATAAAAAAGAATACTTATTGACCTTAACAACCAAAACCATTTCGCATTTTGTTATCTGTAAAAATTCTTGATGTCCAGAATTTAAAATTCACTCTTAAAAGGAACATTTTATTTTATACTTTTTTTTTTCCTTTCTGCAAAGTGTAATCTGTATCCTAGGAAAAGATCTTAACTTTTGTCAGTGTAGTACATTTCAGCATAGAGGGTTTGTTTACATTTCATGTAATGTCTGTTCTCTTTACTTTATATTGTAGGCTAAAAGCCTGTAAGTGTAAAGCTATAGCAATTTTGTGTTACCTTGCAGGGCATTAAATGCTGACCAAAAGAGCATGTGGACTAGAGAGGGTTAAAAATGATCATCTTCTGCTTTACTGTTCTTCAGGTGAAGTGTTCTTTTTAGTTTTAATGGCCCGGAGTGGTTTCTTTTGAAATAGCATTTTGATTATTGTTTGATTGTCTTGTGTTGATTATAATTACTGTGCAGAAAAAATCAGTTAAGTCAAAAAAAGTGAGCTAATTCCAGCCATCTTTGGAAACTAATCGTGGGAGTACCAGATTTATGTATTTATAGAGCTCAGCTTCCAGATTTTTGCATGTTCTTGCTGGTTTGTGTGCTTGAATGCCAGTTGTCCTGCAAAGGAGTATAGAAAGCATTTTATGTTTGATCTGTTTTCTAACAACATAAGTATTTTGCTTAAGCAGATTTGGTAGGAAGTGACAGCTCTGAAAAATCGGACACAGTGGCTGCTGGAAGTATTTCAGTTGAAGGCAATCTAAATAGTGCAGAAGGGGGAAAATGAAATATCACCATATTTTAAAGATGACAGTTTTGTCAAAGATTCCTTTTCATTATTCAACTTAAAACAAATTGAGTAAATCAAATGTCTGCACTCCTTCAAGATGCACCACCTTTTTAGTTTCTTTTTTTTTCCCCTTCCCTCCTCTCTCCTTAAAAGCATAAAGGGGAACACTGACTTAGTAAATGTAAAACACACTGTGAGGAGCATAAGTCTTCTGGTTTAACTGTTATCTCTAAACAGTTTTGAATCATAACAGGTTTTCATGAAACATACTACATAGTGAGAACCTAAGTAAAATCTAGTAAGATGAGACTGAAATGAAGTATTATATTCTTCAGGATTATGTTATTGCTCAGAAATTAGAATATTTTGTGTTCAAATCCATTTCAGTAACACAAATCATATTCTAGGAATAAAATCAGGAGACTATTTTGGTCAGATCAGCTTTTCTAAACATTTCATAATACTTTGTTTTAAAATAAATAATGAGATAGCTGTGCCAGATTTTTGACATGACGCCCGTATCTTTAGTAGGGTGGTAATAGCTCCTTGCCACTTATTTATATGGTTGAAACCCTCTAATGTAATCCATAGATTTTTTTTAGAATATATTTTGTAACCATGTTTCATGCATGACTTTATGTCTTTGCTCCAAGACCTGGCCACTGTTACAAAGAATGCAGTTTTCTCCTGCCTGATATCAGTAGATATAAAAAGTAGTGAGGAAAATTGAAATAAGGCTTATTTCAGTGACTTTTACTTTAATCCCTCTCAGTTTCATGGGTTCCTGCTACACTTCTGTGCATCAAGAATCAGGAAGGTGCCCTGGCCTGTTTGTTTCAATCTTTTTGAATCTTAAAGAGCATCCTCAAAGACATTTTTTAAAAAGACAAACCTTAAAAGGAGGAGAGGGGGAAAAGTTTTTTGAACATGGCTTTTCCTACTTGAGCAGATATAATTGCTCACAATAAAGTTCCTGTTCATACCAGTAACAGTGCAATATATATCCAGTGTATATATCCAGTAATATATGTATCCAGTGTATCCAGTTCTCTCCTGCTCCATTTTGATGTGGCACCAGACTTGGTGTTAGCATATGTTCCCTTCACATTTAACACAGAAGAGAAATAATACATGGCAAGACTGTACTGATATTTATAAAGTTCTGTTGGGAGTGGACCCCACCTTCCACAAAGGAAAAGCTGTTCTGGTGCAGTACCCACAGTTTGTGCCGATACCGACAAGGAGACGCCAGTGTTCCTCTTGCTGCCTTTTTCCTCATGTTCCGCAATGGATCAGTCTTAGTAGTCTGCTCCAAAAAAGAGCTTAACTACTCTATTATACTAAAACCCGTCATAGATATTTTCCTTCCTCTTAGTCCCCTCTGCAATATCCTGAAATGCATTTGCATTATTTTAAATTTAGCATGCCCAAGCAAAAACTCTACAGCCTTGGATTTCTCGATACACAGATTTCTGCCTGATACGCAGAGAGGGCTTAAGTATTTTCCTTCCTGCAAAGCAGAGGGTTTTTTTCATGGGCCTGAACCATGTATTTGTTTGTTTCTAGGAAAGCCCCAAGTTGGAAAGTAACAACTCTTTTTTTTTTCTCCCTGATACACAACATGAAAGCTTTAAGAAGGACTCCAAAGGTCTCTCATTTTTTTGAAGAAGCTAAACCATCTCAGAGCTTTGAAAATAATGAAACCTGTAACTGAAAAACTTTAACTGTTAAAGTAGCTTCTTCTAACTCTGCTGAGTAGTTACACAATTTTTCCAAATATTTTGTGAACAAGCATCTTTAAGTAGGGTTCTGCTGCTGTACTTCTAATAGGGAAAGAAAAATAAATTGTCACCTCCTAAGTGGAAATATTGAGTCCTGGAATAACTGCACAATGACTGAGTGGTTTCTGTGTATTTCTAGCAAGTTTCTGTCTAGTTTACAGAGCCAGTATTTCCACATCATTTGCAGATAGAAGAATGGGGAAAAAACGATGATAGTTAGGCTTTCGTTTTTTTCTTGCAACACATGCTGGCTGTTTTTCAGCATTTCTGTACACCACTGCGTGATAGCTAGCTACAGAAAGATGTCTTTCAAAGTAATTTAGAAATTTCTCCACAAAGTTTTGTGTTTGTGGGCATCCTGATTACAGGAGAAGGACTCAAATTAGAAGAAATAACTACTGAAAAGGTAACAGGAAAAAGGTTATGCAAATTTTAAGATGAAATCAGCTCAGTACTCTTGCTATTTGAAGAAAGAGGGAGAAGCCTTTCATTTGTAAAATGTTATACTGTGATGCAGAAAACCAATTATAATATACATGAAGTATGCACCTGTTACTAATTTCTGAGGCATCCTTCTATTTGAAATAAATATCTAGAATTGTCATCTATCAGCCTTGGCTGGTGTACTCTGCTTGCCAGCCAGACCAATCATAGTTTCATTGGTGTACATGCGTCTCCAGAACTTAATCAGAAAAATATTTTTGTATTCCTCCCCCCACAAGATACAGGGTAGCAGTTCTAACCTATCTTACTGTGAGTACTACAACTGGTAATATGCTGAGTAGGGGCAGCTGTGTAGAAATAAACTTGACTATGCTTTTGTAACTTACCTTGAGAGAGAAAGTCTTCACAGTATGTACACATTGCATATTGGATGTAATTTAATATGAAAGAAGTGGAGACATACTTAAGACTGATTTTGGGTCCTAAAATAAGCATTTTGCTATGTCATTGGAAAAAAGTGCTTTTTATTTTTGATCAAAAAGGAGAAAAAAAAAAAACCCAACCCAAAACCCTAAACCAAAGCAGCAGATAGTGTTAATTCTATATATTCTATATTCCCGTGTACCAATTCTGTATATAAATTAATTTGTGGTGAGGAATTTATGAGCAAAAGGATTCGTGGTCACCTAATATCTGTAAGCATCTAAAATATGCTATGTTTGGATCGCCAGAGTGCAATCTAATGTGAGGTAATTTAACTGATCTCACAAATATTTGAATGCAACATTCATTGCATTCTACTGCTCAGCTACTTTCAGGTGTGTACTGTTAGTACAATAGTCTGATTTGGACACATGACGTAATTTGACATATATAACTACTGTCAAATCTAGCTTAATTTCAGTCATTTTAGGTTTAATGTAAAAGGATGTAAAAAAAAAATAAAGGTCATTTCATTAACTGCTCATTTTTTCTTTCTTTTTTTTTTAGTGTATTCTACATCATATATTAGAGATAAAAACAAGTTTCTCTGTTTCCATTAACAAAAAGTGAATAGAGAAGAAAAAGCAATTATTTGCAGAATGTAAAATCCTTATAATTTGACAGACTAATTAAACCACGCTATGCTTATAAGACAGACTATGAAATAAGCTTGTATTTGTTGGGAAACACCATACTGCTCATTGATAAAGGACTTCAAAAGTTGCAACTTATTTAGAAACATGGAATTTATGTTTCCTTTGAAAGGGAAGACATACATAAAAAAAACCCTCTTGTTTTGAACTTCAAGAGAAAGTGAACAGTTGACAATACAAACAGGTTTACTTCGTCAGTATAATAATTTCCATAGTCTTTTGCATACATATAACATAGTATCTAAGGATCACTGTATTCTTTATAAACTTAGCTCATCATTATGATGCTTCCATAATGTAACTTAAGTGAGTATTTAGATGAATGCATGGAGTAACTGAGAATTTACAAATCTTACAAAACTTTTGACTACAACTAGGAGGTACACTGAAGAGGGATTCAGGAAACCTAATTTTAGTTTCTGTCTACTGAAAAACACTCATCTTTAAATAATGTTGGTTTATGAATCTGTATTTTACATCCATGCTTTCTGTGATCTGTTCAAATAGTGGATTCAACTTATGCCCATCTAAAAGATACAGCCTGTCCCTACTCTCATATTTCTTTTCAAATTAGTGATAGACAGGTAGCAGTGTTTACCTTTGTCTTCTGACATATTTTCTTAGTGGTCTTGCTTAATTTTTCTTTCTTTTTTACTTCAACATCCCTATAAGGTGGGGTGTTGCCATGATCAGTGAGTTTTCTAGGAGCGATACCTAATTGTACTTTGGAATTTAATATAAAGGCTGGTAGGTCTGTCCTAGCCATTTCCTGCAGAAGGATCCTGTCTAAAGCAGTTAAAGCCAGCTCCCCCTTGCATATTTTTCTCTCACTTCTTTCCATAACTTTTTTTTAGTTTTGGCCTCTCTGTGAGACTCTACCTTTAGACTCTACTGTGCCTTTGGCATAATCCTCTCTGCTGCCTGGCGTCTGGAGTTTTATCCACCCGGGAACGGGTCTCCTGCTGCTCTGACAAAGTCCCTGCTCCATGCAGCATTATTGCCCTTATTCTCCTCTCTAGTCAATCTCTTGCTTGTCCCCCCTGAAGCAAGGGCAGGTGTGGGGTCTGGGGGGCAAGAGAAGCCCCTAAAAGCCTGTTACACCCCAGGTATAGCAGGAGGGTCTATACTGAACAGGGATTACTGGCCCAGTGTCTCCAAAGGGCTGAAGTGTAAAGCATTCCTGTGAAGTGTGTTGTGCTCATGAGATGAAAAGTAATACTTCACATTGCAAAGTAAGCAATAAATGTATCAGCTTGCTATTCCTGCCACATCACAGCAGTCTGTTTTAAATATATATGTAAAGCATTTAATTCCATGAATAATACTTCTGTCTCTCAAAAACATTTCTCTAGAAGTCCTCTTTGGCCTTGTATGTGCAAATGAAGACCTTAGTAAGCAACAAATTTAACTGACAGATACCATTCCACGCAGATTATAAATTAAGCAATGATTAAAAAGTCCCCTTTAAAATAAAACAGTTATTAATGCCTTTAAAAAATAAAATCGTATTTAAAAAATGCATATTTGTCATTCACCTCAGTTTTTGTATACATTAGGCACTGAAGTCTTGCAAATCTTTATTTTCTTTCTGTCTTGATGAGTACTGTGTGATGGCTGGAGAAATTATAAACAAGTTTAATACTGTGTCTGAAGTGACAAAGGATCACTAGCAGAGAACACAGACATTTTGCCTTTACATAGATTAATTCTGGGACTTGGAAAAGTACATTCGCTGTTCAATCTATATGGTCTATTCTCTTCAGCATTGGCCTTCAGTAGTAGATGTAGACGACGATTGTAGTGCCACTGACAGGGAGGAGGAAGGTGGGGAGGGTGACATGGAAATACTTTTCATACACATGACTAAGGTACAATATCTCAAATACCTTCTCAGAGGCTCAGATGCACAGATGTTAATTCTGTGTACAAGCATGAGAGGGATTTTTTTTTAATGGAATAAATTACATGATCAGGAAAATTACAAGGAATGAGAAAAGGGAGGAGAAGGAAGTCAGATAATCGAAGAGAGGTACATTATAGGGGTGTGGTCAGTATAGGGATGAAGGGCTGACAAATGTCAGCTGAGAGACATAGGGATGATTAAAAGAAAACTTTATTAGGCTATATCAATGAAACAAGGAAGAGAGGAGCAAGACAATTATTACACTTAGAGGTGAAAGATAACATAGCTGTGATGCAGAAATGAAATTAAAACTTTGCCTTAGTTTTAAACAAGGGTGATAATGTACATGGGAGGCAAAAGCTGGAAGTATCTGAGATAAAAGGCAAACTTGGAGTCTGATGTATGTAAGTCAAGGAGGAACAGATAAGCTTCATCACAGAATTCCGAATGATATAGAACAAAGAATCCCAAGTCTCTTGTAAATAAATGTGTTAGGGCAAAAATGGTGCTGTTTTGCTGGAGAATAGCAAATACAGTATTTATATCTAAGTAGTGGGGAAGACGGAAAAGAAGGGACAAAGGTCTAAAAGTGTGACCTCATTTTTTATCAAACAGTAGAGCAGAATTTATATGAAAAAACCGAGTTGCTGACATAAAGAAATAAGGAAGATGGGATAAAATGGAAATTGAAAATGGCTTTACTGAAAGGGGTTCATACAAACCAATCTGATACCTTCCTTTGAAAAGATAACCAATTTCCTAGATAAAGAAAATTTAGTAATCTCTCTTTTTGGACTTCAGCAAGCAGTTGATACTGTGCCACCTGGGAAATTATTTGTGCACCTGAGGAAGATGGGGATTACTACAGGAATTACAAAATATATAAGAAATTCACTAAAATGAGATGACAATTGGTGTTGCAAAGGTAAGCATTACAAATAGAGGGAAAGTTACTCACTGAAGTCAAGCATCAGTCTTAAGACTGATTTTGCTTTATATTTTAACCTTCATGCACAGAGTGCAAATGTAATAATGAAACTTGATTATGAAACAAATATGATAAACATCATTAGTTTGGGTGAGGATTAGACTGTACTAGATGAAGGACTAGAAAACTTTTTAGACTGTAGCAATCAAAACTCAAAATAGAATAGCAAGAACAAGACAAATTGTAAATTCAGTTAGGAAATCATGAGATGGAAGCAGTAGAAAAAGAGAAGAGTTCAATGAATTACGCAGAGTTATTACGAGCATCAGTGTGACAGGCAAATTTGTTTCTGCAACATAAGGCTGCATGAAGTTGTGTGCTGCTGTGAGAGAAACGGACATATTCATGTCTTTCGAGGAATCATTCATGAGACTTCATTTGAAAAATCGTTACATTATTCTGGTCAACCATTTTCAGGAAGAATTGAGCTTACATTTAGAGATTCAGAAAGAGCTGTTTAATAACCATGGAATATAGAGTTAGCTGTGCAAGAGATGACTAAAAGGGCTTTGCTTATTCAGACTTACGGCTCTGAGAGACATGCTGTGGCAGGCTAAAATTGGATGGCAGAAGCTGTTACTATCCTCAAGGCATGAATACTTGAACCTCCTTTGAATCACTTTGTGAACCACTGCCTGGTATATTAGGGTAAACCAAAACTGGAATTCTTTTACTTTAATACACCCAGCTGAAGACTGCAATAGTACATGAGCTCATTCATAGGCATATCATATAACCCTGCCCTGAAGGCTTTAATGCCCATCAGAAGGGTGGAGCAGATGGATGAGGGTGGTAACTATTCCTGCCATCTGGTTTTAAGCCACTGCTACATCTACCTTAGAGCCTGAAGAAAGTAAGCGGTGAGAGGAGATTTGATTTCTTTTCATAAATATATTGGGAATAAATACCAGCAAAAAATATTAAAGAACAATGTTGATGTACTAGCAATTAATATACCACTATATGCTTAGTCTAGAAATAAAAAAAAAAAAAAGATTTCAACTTTCTGGAGGTATGAGGTGATGTAAAAATATCTTACTAGTTTTGAATTGGAATTTCATCAATTTAGAAAAAAGAATTATACAGTATTTTCCTTCCAGTACGTTCTTGTACTCCTAAGAATGGGAAAAAAGAAAAGAAACAACAGCAGCAACAAAACGTGGGCCAGGCTTTTCATGCCTCGGTTTCTTAACATGGATTAAACTATTAGCAGCATTATCTACACCAAGATCAAGCTATGCTCTGTAAGCTGTTTAAAGAGCAGCACAAACCTCTCAGTGTGAGGTTTACAGCATCAGAGGCATCTAAGGATATCAGTACTTGCTGTTCTGTTTTGCTGTGAGCCTTTTTTTTCTTAACATAGCAGTATTACTCAGTTTTCAAGGAAGTCCAGAGTGTTGCTGGCTTAAGTTTGTAATAAATAACTTAAACAGGTAACATTCTTATTATGACAGTGCTTCTTAATGCATTAGTTCAGTAGGGTAAGGTGACAGAATTTTAATAAATGTATTACAGAAGTAATATGCAAACCATATGGAAGATTGCATTATTGAGATGTTTTAGGCAGATTTATCCTATGTTATTCCACTCTGTGCCTTCAAAAAACTATTAGCAAGTTATAGTTCTGAACACTGTCTACCTGAAATAAGTCAATGCATATGTATTGAAAACTGAACAATAATATCATTATACTGGAATTGTAATGAAGAGGGTTCTTTGCTTCAGGAATTGCAAGGTACTGTAAATAGCATTAAATACGCAACATTTTTATTATAACAGTGCTTGTGTGAGAGTGGATGAGAGAGTTAGATGGGATATTTTATATTTTGTTTTTTATTCCTACCTACTACTAGTAGAAGTTATATGTTTATGATTAATTTACAACATCTGGGTTTTTTTTAGAAAGAACTGATTGCTAGACAGTTAAGTATATGTAATTTTTTGAATTCTAAGGTATAAATTCTTTAGTTTGTGGGGATGAATGAATTAATTTCAGGGTAATGGTATGGACACAGTCTTTCCATCTCTAACCACTATCTTTGTGAGCCAGCAGTCCTCTGTGCCTAACATGAAGAGTGGTCAATATGTCACCATATTACTGCAAAGGGTGACCCTGAAGAGGCATAATCCTAATACCCTAACAGTAGGAAGTGGTGGGATTCCCCAGATGCCTACATGTCCAAAATTCATTCACAGGCATAGTGTGAGCATGAAATCAATAAACCAGAGAGTCTGTAAAGATAATGAATGATACATGTTTATTTTATCAATTTTATGTTTGTAATGATGGGTCAAAAATGATAATTTGTTTATTTTTCTGTTTTTGGTATGAAGTAGAAAGCTTAGTTTTGTTGGACTTGATTTACCTGTTACCTAACATGCAGGAGTCAGCAGTAGCCACAACGGAGTTGCAAAACCAGACGCAGCTGATGCAAAGTAGTTAGGAATATGGCAAATTGAATTTAAGTAAGGTTAAATGAGAATACAGTCATGTTAAACTGTGTACTAAATCTACGTGTGTTACCCTTTTAAGTTGATTGCTTTAACTATTTTTTTCTTTTAAACTTTCATCATCAGGATTATTAATAGGTTTTCTGATGTTAAATTGGAACATATCTATTACAGAAATTCTAATGACTGAAACCTATGCATCTCTTTGTGATCATATGTAGCAATCTTCATTCATTTCTTATTCAGACAAATTTCTACTCAGTTTCAATTTGCCTATTTTTTTTTACCCTATATATGGCCTTTAATGATTCATAAATATTGTACAAATGGTAAAACATGAAGATATTGAATATTTTATTTACTGATTTTTTTGTTTGTTTAAGAATATGTGAATTAGTATTCCTTATTCAACATGTATATTCTAAGGAAATACATTCAATACATTTCCTATAGTTCCCCATATCCTATTTTGGTTTCTGTCACAAACTGAAAATGGAGTTGTGTGTATAAAGGAAGTTTAAAAATAGGTTAGAAGCATCTTGTGAAATGTAACAGGAAATCTATGGAGATATATTTTTATCTGGCATTTACTGTAGTGGGCAAAAATGAGCATGTTGTGCCTTTCAGTTCCATTTAAGACACGTTGAATGTTACAGAAATTTGTAATGTCTCAAATTTTTAGTAATACACACACGTCAATGAGATCAATATATAATATATACTGCAATCATAACGTATTTACAGACACAGATTTAATGGTAAGAATAAAGTGAGATGAATGGCAAAAATCACGATAAAAAGGTCTTGCAGAAGTTAATCATTCTGAGTTTGTAGCAATATGTTGTGTCTGTGATCATCTATACTCTGTCAAAGTGTGGCTCATCACTTATGTAATGAAAAATATATATAATAGCAAATACGTATCACTAATACTAAAAGTTCACTTCCCAATGGCAATGAATATGTAAATTACGGAAAAAGAAGAAACAGATATAAATATCCATGAATAAATTTGGGGTTGTTATCACAATAATTTTTATATACTGCAGCACTGAAATTCTGGAACAGATTTCCCATTGAAATATTCATGCAAGAAAATTGTAACCTACCAAGGAAATAGGTGAGATTATGCCTATGATAAACAGACACTGGACTCGGTATGTAATTAGCAACTTCCAGGCCTGTATTTCAATATTATGGACTGGATTAGCAGAGAACTGCAAGCATCTTGCTCATGAAAACTGAGGTAGTGACTCTCAATTCTTCATTTAACTCCTTGGTGTATGTGCATTTTCATGCTGGAAAATGGGAGGAGCAGCAAGACAGTAATATCAGTTTCCTGGAGATTAGCAAGATTCTTCAACTGCCGTAGAAAAATGAGGAGAACAGCAGCTCATTTCGCAGACATTTAGAGAAGGAGAAAAGATGATTTTCTAATTTTTCCCATCAATCGTTATGTATGGATACATCTACATTAATGATACAGAGTACAGGAAGGGGTTTTTTGGGTGTGAATTTGACATGAGTCTATATTTGGAGTCCTGCTGTACATATTTTAGTGCACCACTGATCCTTTTGAAGCATTGTCTTCCTTCCAGCATTGTCTTCAGGGTGTCATGTGGTGCATAGCACTTGCACTGCAGATGCAAAGTCCTCCGTCAGTTTGCTCTCTATGCCTGCACAGTGTATGCCTAAGATTGGCAAGTGGTACAAACTTTGTAGCTTGTTAAGATGCAATGTAGAGAGGCACAACAAATTGCAATGCCATCCTTCCCTTTTTATACTGCATCAGCAGCTAATATAGACACACATTGAGACAGCCATGATTATTTGAATTTGTGAGGACATAATATATTGCATTTTTGATAAAAAGATTCAGCACTTCGTCTAGTATGTGTCAGGTAATTGGGTTTGCTTGTTTTAGCTTTTCTTTTGCATTGATTTATGATTTGATTTGTTAACTGAAAAAATAGAATGAGTATCTGTCATAGAAGAGAGCTCTAATTATAGAAAAAATCTGTTACATTTATGAACGTTTTTGACCTCAGAAATATCTTATGAATGCACTGAATGCTGACAATTGTGTTTGTACCTTGGAGAAAGATATTTAAAATACATGTTAGCAGATCCCTGTTGACTGCATACTGGACAAGTCTACATTGCGTTAATGCACTGTATGTCTAATGCATTAAGGAGAATGCATTCTCCTTAAAGTTAGTGAAATTTACTTTTTATATGAATTTGAATAACTGTTGAAGTTAGCAGCTTTGAGGTACTCAATGTACTTAAATGACAGGTAGAGAGTGAGATTGATCAAGACAGATAGACAGATAAATAGATGCATTACCTATATTTCTATAAAACTCTTTTGGCCAGTTTAGCATTTTTGCCATTTAGTCGAGCTAAGACAGTGGAAACTGAACAAAGAGATTTGCTCATAATTGGATTGATGATGATGAAGAATTTTACTGAGGCGTAAATATATTTCTTCTGCAACCAAAGCAGAATGTTTTGCTTGCTTGTCCCAGATGGCTTCCTATAAGAAGATCATATTTAGATTGAGGAACAGACGTTACTTATTTGAGGACATTTGGGAGTCTTTTATGGATTATGTTCATAGAGCAAAAGCTGCTTTGTAGAGATGCTTGACACTGCTATCCTACGCTTGTGTAATTTGCTTTTAACATTGTGTATGTGTGATAGATTAGAAGAATTGATTCATTAAAATGTTGGAAAATAAGGACTTAGTAGTGAGTGATATAAAATAAATATAAATTATTAATAATACAAAAATACTGGAAAAGCTGAAAAGACACTGGTGAATGCCAACCAAACATATTATGTAACCAACACATAATGGGTTAATGTTTTTTTGTGTAGATGACCCGTTTCTGAGTGATATTTTAAGAGCTGTTTTTGAAGAATATATTGGACAGAAACCTTCACTGTTAGTAGACATGTATGTCTTTTTAGTTTCTCATTGCCCTCATAAACGTATTGATCAAAGGGATTCAAAGGAAGCACGTTTTCCACTAGTTCTCCATTCTGTTTATGTCCACCTTGTAGCATAACAGTTGATGCCTGGCATTTTGAATAACTTAGATGTTCACAGAATTGTCATTGTATATTTTATGTTGCCCCTCAAATCTGGCTTGCTCACTCCCTTTTTTTTTGGTGGGGGGATGAGGTGGATGAGGGGGAAGAAGAGTTGCCTGTTCATTTTCTTATAAAATTTCTATTCTTTTCTTCTTTCAACTATCTGATATTATTAGCTACTTACTGCACTATTTATCCCTTCACTTCATGGAGAAAAGTTATGCTTGTCATTGATACCTGAAACATTTATATTATTTTTCACTCTGTCTGCAGTAACTGTAGGTAAAAAAGGAACAACATATACATCACTACAATTTCTTTATGATTTAAAACCATCCTGTTCCTGGACATAGTTCACTTAATTCCTCCTTTTTCTTAAACAAAATGTACCACTATTCTAACTGTTTTCACTGCCAAGTAGTTATTTTGTGGAGTATATTTGGACCAAAGGGAGAGAAGAGGAATCTTTTTGCTCACTTATAAGATCCGTGAGACAGGATTAGGTTAGCCAAATCCTACTCACATCCCGGTAAGCAGACATTTATTTTTGTATTTTTTGTAGGTGGATACAGTGCAGACTACGCAGCACCCTGGCCACATTGAGGAATCATGTAAAATGAATGTATGTGCTCGTAAGTGAATCATTTATGAAATGAAACTCCAACTCTAAGGGATGTTGGATCACAAAATACATGAAACCTCTTTACTCTCACGTTAAGAAATTGATTCCCAGGGGGCAGGGTCACTGCAGAACTAAGGACCTTGAAAGCAAATCTATTTAAAAAAAAAAAAAAAGAAAAAACATGGTAAATCGTTTTAAAAACCCCTGAAAACAAGAGATTCAGATTACATTTTGGATGCATTTGGAGAGATATTAAACAGAGTCAAGAATCCAAAGCAGGAAAACAAATGGTATGTGAGAAAGATTTGGTAAGCAGAAATGATCATAAGTGGAGGAACAGGATCAAATACCATCTAATTTAGGAGTATGAATAGGATGAAAAAACTCACCGTGTTCTGCTTTATTCCATCTTTGAAAGGACTGAAATTTGATTAGATGATTGCTTCAATTAGTAACTGGGAGATGAGTGTGAACAAGATTGAATTTTCAGTATTTGAATCAAGGAAGTATTTGTGGTTTGCTGAAGAAAAATGAACAATCCTGATGATGTGCTAGAGAAACAAAGAAAAAAAATTATACCTCAGGACTGAACTTCTGGAAATCCAGATATAGTCTTAGTATTTGAAAATCTCTGTACTACCTGGGGACATGAGACGGAGTGGGGGAGAGGAATTAGGGGAAGCCATCTTGGGTACTTCAGATTTTGCTGAGAAAAATGTCTTTACAAGGAAATTGAGGTAGATACAAAGAAGAAATCGAAACATGCTAAATGACTCTACCAGTGAACAGGGAAATCAACAGTCACTTATACGTATACACACACAGTTTGGTTGTTAAACACAAGTTAATTCACTTGGCTAGAGCACTCTAGACTAGAATAATTGTGCCAAGGATTGTAGAATTGCCAATATCAAAACCACAGGTAGGAAAAACCTCTGACTCTGCAGCCACTGTTAAGCTATATACATCATATAAAGACAAAGACTATAGTGCCAACTCCAATTTTATATATACATATACCAATTTTTATATTTATTTTATATATATATTTGAATATTACACTATATAGTATATCAGCTTATGATTTAGAGAAAGGAAAGGCTGAATATTTTCTCCTAAATAATTTATTGATTTATATTCTTCATCTTCATCATAAAGAATAACAAAAGAGGATGTTTTAAGTATTAATAATTTTTCAACAAGATCTTTTTCTTATGAATAAAGCATAACTTCAGCCCATTCAAGTTTCTGATGTAAAGTTGGTATAACTGTGTGAGGAAACTCTATTATGAACAACAATGCTGAAAAACACTTTTTCTCTCCTGATTGTTATGAATTTATGTCTGAATTAGCTCACCCTTTGTGTTTATCCCTTCAAAACTGGTAGTCTGCCACATTCTTCCACTTGTAGTAATTAGTTCCAAGTGGAGGAATTTATGATACAGTAGGGGCTTTGACCTCTTTATTGTACTGAGATATATTATCAAACTTCAAAGTCTGTATACTGCTGCTATATTGATTTAGTTCTCTGTGAACAAAATCAATGAGCAAAATTAAAATAAAAAAATCAATCCTTTCATTTTTTAATTGATTCGGGTTTTCTACATGTACTTTGTTTATTTAACCTTGATTGCTAGTCTGGAACTCATTGAAAGGAGAACACATTGAGACCTTTAGTAATTCTGCATAAAAGAAACCTATTGAAATTAATAAAATACAGAGAGAAAGGAAATTAAAGTTAAGACATACAGGAATGAGAAGGAAAAAGGTGCAAAAGAGATCAAGAAAAGCTTTGTTCTCAACTGGGATACATTGTTTAGGAATATCAAAGAACCTATAAAAATTAGTACCAACAGCTTTGTCAGAAAAATCAGCATACAGATTGTTTCTTTTGCATTTTCTAGACCTTCCCTTTAATTCAATAGATGGTTAGAAATGGCATATGAAATACCTGCAATCCATTGACCATATTTCATGAGTTCAGAGCAGTTGCAAAGCTTACATAAAGATGAGAAAAAATATTTAACACGTAACATTTTGCAGAAATAAATGCCTTGAGTATGCAAATATATTTGTGAAATTTTCAGCCTTTTTCTGAATATAGACATTATCTTAGTAAGAAAAAAAAAGTTTAACCTGGAAAGTGTAAAAAGAAATGTTAAGGACCTCTGGCCAGATTCTTATTTCAGATACGGCAACTCTGCATTTCAATAAAATTATTCTGCAACTGGGAATGAAATAAAAATTGTGTCTTCTGTGTTCGTTGTAATTTCATTCTTCTCTATTTAATTTTCTGGTCAGAAGCAATTACCAAGAGAGGATCATTGAAAAATATTGTGCAACTACTGTAATTTTCAGATTTCGCAGAGTTTAGCAGCCAAGCGATTTGTATGGAATAAAAGCACTTTTATATTGCCTCCTGCTACAAAACCCACGGCGAAAGGTCAGCAAAACAGTGGGAGACCAAATGAAGGATTTTTTTCTTGTGTGACATCAACTTGCAAGACACTGGGAGTTCCAGAACTACAAGTGGTGATACAGCTTTTTTTCAACTGTTTCTTTCCTCCTTGCCTCCTATGGCTTCTTCATTGTTGGGCAATGTCTTTTTTTCTGTCAGAATAAGGGAGTGAAAGCCTGTTTGTGACAAGTGACATTCTACTTTCTGTTTGCCATTGTCCCACATGGATGAGAAAAAAAAGTACATCCATATGCCTCTCATTTTCCTACCTTTTACGAGCTTGTTAGAGCTTTTAAAGCCAAATCTGACTTGCCTTACTGATATGAACAGGCCAAATAAAACCAGTGAGACTGCGTGTATGAGTAAGACAACTCTTCTTTTAGTATCACTTTATTTTCACATCTGTTTTATACAAGACTACTAAAGAACAAGATATGTCAGTAACGAACTATCAGGGAAGTTGTGATATGCAATTCCTTTAGCTAGTTAAAACACAAGTTAGATAAATTATTAGTAGGAATGACACAGGAAGTGGCAACCAGTGGGAAATGGAGCTGTGTGGCACAAGATCTCCTTTCTCTTCTTAATGGTTGTACTTCTGGGGACTGTGTACTGTCACAGTTTGTAGAGGCACTCTCACTGATGCCAATCATAAATTTAAATATAGATGGAGAAGTAGATACGGTTTTCTCAGTAGTACTCAACTTGCTAACCTTACCATCAAACCTAAACTAAAGGATTAAACTAAGCAAACTTCTGCCATCTAGACTACATTTTAGTCTCAGGGTGAACAATATAATTTAATTTAAATAAATTGTTTTTGCAAAGGTTCATTAAACAGTTTAAAATCTTCACTTGAGATTTCTCAGGGTTATTAAAAACCTTCCTGCAAGCTTCATTTAGGCCCATAAGCACAGACACTTAGATTTACCTACTTGCTATTTAAAAAGTGTGGGGTGATAATCCATACTTTAACCCCTTACTCATTTTACTGTTTGAGAGTCATTAAGTTGACTGAATTTTGCTGAGCTAGTAAAAGATAGCTTTGTACTCTCAAATGCAGTGGCTACATTTAAATTTCCAATGTCTACTTGTTATGCATACTTACAAACTTACGATTATCTCCCTCTGCTTTGGGGAAAAAAATAACTTATTGTGCTTGCAGATATTATATTTGACTTTTGACATTACATTTAGGGAAAACTATAATTATGTGAAATTCTGTTCCAGCTTCTATACTGTTCCCAATATTTTACAAGAATCTACATTAAAAATGTCATGTGATGAATGTCTTAACCCTTTCTAACACCATGAACATGCCTACACAGTTTCACTATTTAAAATTAAGCTATTTGTCTTAGTTAGAATGTGTCTGAAAATATCAAGAAACCACAACCAAATTACTATTCTTCATCATACCGTGGTAGATTACTATTTCAGCAGTGAGTTTTCCTTTGATCTGTAGTTCCTAGAAATGGCATCAGAGCTATCTATTACAGGAAAGCAGTTTGTTGCCCTTTCTAAGGGAGTTATGATGCTAATGGGAAAAAAAATGTTCATTATGTCCCCTGGGAGTTGCAACAGAGCCCTCTGTAGTCTTCAGCGGTGGAATTCAAGGAAGGCATTAACGTTTTCAAATCTAGTTTAAAATTAATTTTCTTCCAAATCATATTACTTTTCACATTTAAACAGCCTCAGTTTAGCCCCATAACACCATTTTGAATAGCAAGTGCCAACCAAGCCAATTTCCAAAAGATTTCTATTATTTATTATTTACACATACTAATACTGTATTTATATATTATCTTTGAGAAATATGACAGAGAAAAATGTTCTGAAGGATTTCAGTAAACCTAATTATGCTCTGTAGCCTATCTTATCAGGCTTAATTATCTGTTTATGTTACATTTTGCAGAGTTCCTATTCAGGAAAGTAGCAGGACTTTAAATTGGCTTTTGACACAAAATGACCTTTCTTTAAACTGTGAAACTGTACCCAGACAATTGTTTCCAGAAAAGAAGTATCACTTCTTGAATACTGTTCAGAGCAATTTTATTTTAGCAAATATGAGCAAAAGAGTGGTATATAGACTAAGTAACTCAGAAGACTGTGTGGGCATCGTTCTACATCATAAATGCCCATCTGCTTTTCTTTTTTCCTGCTAGAAGAATGATGATTTACTTCTGTTATCCATCCCTGTATTGTGAGAATGGTAGAAGTATATGGGGAGTAAAGGTAACTCTAGCCTGACTTGCCCCAGTCTCAGCTTCTGCCTCCAAGAAGGGAGTTAGCACGTAACCAGTTACATACATGTGATTTTAATAGGGGGGTTATGGTTATTGTTAAGCTTGGTGTCTCATCTAAGCTAGCTGTATAGTTTCACAATTGAGAGATTTTTATGGTGAGAGTTAGGCATCTCTGGGCACCCATTCATGTCAGCCTGAGTTGGTTTTCTAATATCTAGGATGAAACCCTTTCTGGTGTCTCCCTCCCTGAGACTACAGAGAGACTTGATCTCAGAGGAACTTTAAATGTGTTCAAGCTCAAAACTTTTCTGCATTTAAGTTTAATGTCAGTTAACATGGAACATGTTTAAGTAGAAATGTCTCATCTCACTTAGTTTGCTTTAGCAAACTATAGAAGATAGTTCACGTATTTGACTTTACTAACCTCACAATGCCATTTCTACAGAGGGGCAGAAAGCTAGGCTTGTATTAGCTGTTGCAGGGCTAGAAACCAGGAGATTCAGTCTTCATTCCTAGGTGTGCCACTAGTACCCACCTCTTTGGGGCTACACCTGTGAAAACAGAGAATACATTTTCATTATCTCAATCAGAGGAAATTGTTTGATTAATTTTGTTTTGTGAACTGTTTATAAGGTATGGTGATGAGATCCATAGAAATGTCTGTAAACAGTAGTATGATATTGTAGAAATACTTTAATGTCCTCTGTTTCACTGAAATTGGGAGAACTGGTTTTCAGAGCAAATCCCTTTTTGCTTAATATCTATAAACTGCCTCCTGGCCAAATTGTTTGAAACAGATATTAATTTTCATCATTATGTATATGCGACAGTTCTGTATATATACTTAGTGCACTTTTGTCAAAGAACGCTTTAAATTTAACCATGCCACATTTAAGAAAAAAAGTATTTTATAGGTTACCTTTTTTCCTAAAATATCATATTAGGGAAGCAAAGGAAACTTATTATTTTATGTTGGTTTCAAATATAGATAGCATATTTGCTTTTATTCGAGTATTTCACGAATGTGAAGTGTGAATGTATTGATGTTGTTAATGGGTAAAGACTTCCAACAAATTGGACCAAAGACATAGTATGGAAGTAACTAATTCAATAGTATTGTGAAACCATTGATTATATACTCAGTGCTGGCAGTGACACAGCTATACATAAGCTTTGTCCTGAGAAGCCTGCATTATAAAGAAGAAACTGGACAAGCTGTGGGAGACTCAGTGTTTTTCTTGTTCACCTTCATCCTGCTTCCATCCCTCATTTGAAATGCTCCCCGTGGAGGGCATTAGCAAGTTGTGAATTAAAGCTGCAGGGAGTCTCAAAGAAGCAGCTATAGGCAGCGTTGTGGAATAAAAAGGGTAGATTTCCTGGTGGAATTAGTCAGGTGTTTCCTATGCATGGTGAAGAGTTTGTAGTGTAGAGAGGATAGTGAAAGGAGAATGCAAATAGTACAGTTACATGCTCTGTAAAATTCATGTCGTGTCGTGACGTCATGCCGTGCGCTCACCTTGTGTTTCAGATGCTTAAAAGTATGTGAAGGTGGTCTGAGCATCTTGCAGCGATAAAGAGTTGATAACTGCTGGTTGCCTGTGGAGTTCAGTTTGATGTCTTTCAGAGATGATTTGTTTGAATATTTTTATGAATCTGACCATAGCTCTTGAGAAAAGCTTGTGCCTGTATTACATATAGACATCAGAGCATTCCCAAAGAACTTGGAGTGTATGCAGGAAGCCCAAAGCAATAAACTCACTTGGAGCAGTCGCTAGTTTTCCTTTATTCTTCTAATGTTGATGGTGTCAATTTCTGGCATTAATATTGAAATAATAAAATGGTAAAAACATACGTGCAATACTAATAAATTATATTTTAATTTTTAATCTATTTAAAAAGTAAATTTAGTTTCTAAATATAGCATTAGATTTTAAATACAACACAGTTTCATTTTGTATTGTGTTGTGGAGTGCTTCCATGCAGGCTTCTGCACTTTGCTTCGAATCATTCTCACTGAAATTAGAACTGTCACTGAGCAGCACCAGATAGATTTTTATTTCACTCAAAAAGTTATTTCTAGTAGGATGACTTTTGACAAATATGTACTGGTTTTATACATTCTGTTAGGGTGATTTTTATATTAATTTGTTTGTTTACCTTTGACTGAGTTTGTGGCTTACTGCAATACATTCCAAGGTAAAAAGAGCTTTCCAAAAACAGGGTTTGCAACTATGGGAGGTCAGACAGTAATGCCAGGACCTCTGCTTTATGGAATTCATTACTGTAAGTGATGCAAGAAGATGATGCATTAGCAAGGCTTAAAAGAAAATGGAAGATTTTTGAAATGCCATTTCATCTATTAACTTTCTAGGATTCCCTTGATACACTTTTTTAGATTTCTACATATATATAATACATGCATACTATAGGACATATTTCTGTCCTACTTCCTATCTCAGTAAAGGTTGCCTTTATGGCATGAGCCACGTTCACTTCACATGAATAATCTGTAACAGTGTGGTTTACTACATACAACTGGGAAATGAGAATTGGGGATCTTGCATTGCATTCTTGCTGATGACACTGACCTGCTTTTGTGTGGTGAAAGAAGTCACCTTAGCCTTCTGTGCCTTAACTGTCTGGTGTATTAAATAGATATAAAACAAAGAGGTCATCTTAGATTTCTGTGCCTTGACTGTCTGGTGTATTAAATAGATATAAAACATCTTACATTACAGGGTATGATGAGGATTGCTTAAGTAAATACTACTCATGATTTGTAACTGTCAATGGGAATTTGCGGATTTATGCCTTAATATTACCAAGTTTTGGAACACTCTTCATCTGCACATCTGCAGTGCTTTTTTATGTTGAAGTTAAAAAATCAGAAACTTGAATACTGATTTTTTCCCATTACTATGATGAAAAAAAAAAGCAGAGAATTGTCCTTAAAATGTAACCATTTCATTCTTGTCTAATTTATTGGAAATATAGTAAAAAAATTCTCTTACAATGCACTAGGTACTGACTCTGCTGAATCTCTGATATTCTGGCCATGTTGAACTGAATCATGAGAGAATTACAATAGCTATTATAGTGCATGCAGGAAATAGGGTCGAATTTTCAAAAATGCCTGCTATAACTTACTCCAGTGATTAACTCCTTAAAAAATATGACCCTTAAATATCAGTGCTGTGCTTTAACCCCAGCCGACAACAAAGCACCACACAGCTGCTAGCTCGCTTCCCCCCTCAGTGGGATGGGTAAGAGAATCAGAAGAGTAAAAGTGAGAAAACTCATGGGTTGAGATAAAGACAGTTTAATAAGTAAAGCAAAAGCCGTGCGCACAAGCAAAGCAAACCAAGGAATTCATTCAGCACTTCCCATGGGCAGGCAGGTGTTCAGCCATCTCCAGGAAAGCAGGTCTCCGTCACGTTTAACAGTTACTTAGGAAGACAAATGCCATCACTCCGTATGTCCCCCCCTTCCTTCTTCTTCCCCCAGCTTTATATGCAGAGCATGACATCACATGGTCTGGAATATCCCTTTGGTCAGTTGGGGTCAGTTGTCCCAGCTGTGTCCCCTCCCAACCTCTTGTGCCCCCCCAGCCTGCTCCCTGGTGGGGTGAGAAGCAGAAAAGGCCCGGACTCTGTGTAAGCACTGCTCAGCCATAGCTAAAATGTCCCTGCATTATCAACGCTCTTTCCAGCACAAATCCAAAACATAGCCCCATACTAGCTATGATAAAGAAAACTAACTCTATCCCAGCCAACACCAGCACAGTCAGTACTAGACAGATGTACAGATGGTTATCTACATCTTGGAATAACCAGTGTGAATTCAGCCAGGCGGCAGGTGGGAAGGTTCTGGACATCAGTATCATCTCTCTGGCTTGTGCGTCTGTCTCTCAGGGCCTGTATAGCTGCAGTGGCTGCTTCCCTACATGCCATAACCAGGAAAGAAAAGGCAATTGGAATTCTAGTCCCCAGACACAGACATCAATGGCTGGCACCTGATACCGAATTCCTAACTCACCGTGTGCATTTCATGGTTTTTGCACATCAACAGACTTTTTTATGTTGCACATATCTAATACCTCAGTGTACACTTCCAAATTTTCATGATACTTCTTTGCAATACTGTGTTTTATTTTAGGACAGAGTATAAATATTGCAATTTTTTTGTAGGAAAAATATGGTGAATAATGATACCTGAAGAAGTATTACTATATTAAAGAATGGAAGACCAAATTATCACTAGATCTTTTGATACTTAGTTTTACAATCCATTGAAATTCTGCTGATGAGATTTGTACTTTGTGTAGCTGGAACGGCTGCCAATCATGCTTCCCCCATCTATTATCTTATTCAAATTAATACTGGTAAGCTTGAAATATCATAAGTAGCTTTAGCCCTTCTGTAATCTATCTTAATAGTAGGAATGAAATACAGTCCATATGGTAACCTGGATGATCTGCCGTGAATTATTTCTGGGATAAGATCAAATACATACCTGAGTTTTGGTTATATATACAATCTCAAATTATTTTCATCAAAAATTAAAATCTCCTTTAAATACACTTAGTCAGAGGCCATCTGTTGATTTCATAAATCCTATAGCCTCAGTTCTTGTACTGCATAAACCTCTCCTACACTAACATACCATGGAGGTTACAACATCGGAGGTGGCATTTATGAGATGGGCTTGGAGTGCTGCATGCTGGAGTGAAAGAGTGAACAGCATTTACCTTTTTAAAAGCCTACTTCTGACTTACGAAAGTAAAAGAAAATAGTGTCTCGGTGACTTCAGTGGGTTTTGGATCAGGTCTTAAGTGTGGTAAACTGGCAAACTCTGATGCTAAGTATGACCAGATGAGGATAAGCAGTGTGCTACTCCTTACTAAAGACTTTTCTATCTAATGTTATCAACCTATAACAGAATAATAAGACATACTTTGTATTTTTATTAAGTGATGTGTTTCTACTAATTGAAAGAGTAGGTAATTTCATAGACACAGGGAAAAGGTGACTTTTTAAATATAATATTCATTTAAATCTCTAGGGGTTTCAGACTTGTGTTTGAAACAATAGTCTATGTTCCTGTTTCTGAACTAGTCATTAAGAAGAATACACAGTAGAGTAATCATAATTTTGACTCCCCTTTATAATTACTGATCCATTTCTATATTACACTGCCAAGAGACTACTGTAGCTGCTTAAAAAAAAGCCTGGCTTCAGCAATGAAATGCAGCGCTTCATTCATTAAAGCTAACAGCAAGCATGCAAATCCTAAAATAATTTATCACTAGGGTGGTGCTGGTGGTGGGGCACTTCTAAAACAGAGGGTTCCAGTCAAGCTGTATGCAGTCTGCAGTGATACAAAGAAGGACTTTCCTAATTGTCAGAAAGTGGTGTTAGTAGTTTGTGCATTTCAATGGCAATATGAAGTGCTGTGAAAATACTGAGTCTTGATACACATAAAGCTTCCTCACGTTAGGTTTTTCTTTGTAGATTCCAGGCAGTTGAACACACAAGAAGAATAATATTTACTTAAACCATTTCATTAAAGTTGGTGGATTTCCCAAAGATATCGCTACCTGTCACTAAGAACTGTTGATGTGACTTTTTTATTGTGGTATAACAATAGCATCACATTCCTTAGACTAATATGTGAGATTTGGATAGCATAATAGACTTCCAGGGCCTTTGAGAAACACCATTATTTTTTTGCTGATTTTGTATTAAATAAGTACCAGCCTGTATTTGTGGGTTAATATATGCATACCATTTGGAACGTACTTAGTGACATTATGTAATTCACAGATGTTTTATTATTCATAGTACTGTGCATTCATAGCTCTCTGTAGTCACTGTTGTGCAAAATCTAATGAGGGAGATTCTGTGTGTCTTTGCTGGCCTTTTAGACTTGTCAAACTCTCATTCAGTCAATTCAAATCACAAATAGTGGGATGTGGTGCCCTTTTCTGATTATTTTGCTATTTGCCTGATGGAGTGAAAAGGAGTAAAAAATATTGATTTCTTGTAATTTGTGCATGTATATTTCCTGTTGTAAAATACAGGGGAGGACATAAAAAAAAAAATCTTATCCTTCCACTATATTTGGATTGTTGTGTAATTTATCTCTTTGAGAGGGGATAAATTACGGTTAGTATAAGTATTAGATAAGGATTTTATACACACTTTTCATAGGCGTAAATGAAATCACACTGTTATAGATAGAAGTGAACTAGAACAAAATGAGAAAGCTCCTCTGTTTGTTGTTGTTGTTTTAAATCATATTAGAAATGCTTTCTCCAGCTGGTTTACCAATTCACTCTCCTTGATTTCATCATCTGATCAGCACCAGACCACTAGCTGATGAAAGAGAAAGTCGGTGTTACAGATTGCAGTGGCATTTATCATCTTCTATTAATATAAAACCCACAGTGTCTCAGTGCTGTAGTTCTACTGAGGAAATCATAAATCATAGGAATTAAATGATGTCCAAAAATCCTCACTGGAATCAGAATTTGAATTCGTAATTTTGTTAACTTTTTTTAAAAAAAACTCTGTTCTTTTTTACTTTGTTTTCTTTTTCGTCATCCCTTTTCTTATGACTATTGCATTCTTCATCCCACATTTCTGAACCAGTTTCTTATCTTCATCCCTGCTGGACTTTTTGGATTGTGTAACTATAAACTTTGTAATCTCTGTTTTTTCTTCTATCACCGTATTTATCATTACTTTCTTGTTTTTACATACAGTGGCAAGTTCTTGGGATAACAGTTTTTCTTTGTTTTCCTGTTTCTCAATGGGGAAGTATTCTTCCCTGGGAATGCTTTTGGTGAAAAGTTAGTCTCCCTGTGTTTAAGCTCCCTGCTGTACAGCTTTGTACTGATCTGTCCTCTCTGATGACCTGCCCTTGTGGAAAAGAAAGGCGTAGTCCTATGTAGCTTAACCTATCCTTGACTGTACTATCTTGCAGGGAAAACAAAGAAGTTTGCAATGTTCTACCTTTCCGTGTTGTCTAGTGATAGTCTTGCCTTTGCAGAGTCTGGGATAGGTATTAGGAAAGTAAATACATTGAGTAATGAATTTGACAGTTTTGTAAATGCAGGACTTTTCCATTTTAAGTGTTTGTGAAACTGTGCTTTTGATTTATTTAATATTCAATCATTCACTTTGATGTTCCATTCATTTATATACCACTTCAGTAGATAAACATGTAAAGCCCTTCAGACAAATCATAAACTTCAGTCAAAATGCCCATAGGAGAGTGATGACAAACCCAAGGAACACAGAGACTAATGTAAAATCTGAGACACGTATGGAAAAGCTGAGCTTTCTGTCACATTTAAGAGGAGTTAGTGTAAGAAGCCGGTAGGAAAGTGATTTTTTTTAATCTCCCTTATCCAGTTGTCATGGTTTGAGCGCAGCCTGCAACAAAACACCACGAAGCCGCTCGCTCACTCCTCCCCCCCGGCCCCGGTGGGATGGGGAGGAGAAAATACGAAGAAAAGCTCGCGGGTCCAGACAAGGACAGGGGGGTATCACTCACCACTTACAGTCACAGGCAAAAGACAGACTCAGCTTGGGGAAGAAACAAAATCAATTTCATTTACTACAAATCAAAACAAAACAAGAATATTAGGCAGTAAAACCAAACCTCAGTACGCCTTCCCCCCACCCCTCCCTCCTTCCCGGCTCAGCCCCACTGCCGGTTCTCTCTCCCTCCTCCCCCCCGCGGCGCAGGGGAGCAGGGGACGGGGCTTGGGGTCAGCTCGGCACACCTGGTCTCTGCCGCTCCTGCCTCCTCAGGG